>CM044115.1:10893406-11067434 GCA_024174645.1 Lemna minuta | reverse complement strand
ATGATCACGATGCATGACGAGACTAAATCGTATGGTCGTTGAATACACACGATTGAGTGTCAAAATAAAGTCCTAAACTTACCAAATTATGATTAATCACTTTATATAATTAGTATAATGGTAATTAAGGGTCGAATCCACGGAGAATTAGGGAAATTTGATATATATCTTTGAAATTCGATCAAATCGGACGACGAATTGAGATTAGAAATTGGGAAATTTAATATATTAAGAAAGATAACTCAATTGTGATTCCACGGAATCCAAAATCAGATGATTTGGTTGAGAATTCGCAGAGTAATCGAATTCTGAAGTTAGAAGAAAAATCGTGTCGCGAAAATGATTAAAAACAGAAATTAAAATGAAATTAAACTTAATCTACTATTCAAAATGTAAAATTAACACTAAATGATGAAAGATTAAGATGAAATCACGCAACCTAACCCAAATTAGCCTTCAAAATGATCCAATTAATCTCCGGATGCAAGGCTTTTCATTCCGAATTGACGAAGACGAAAATTGGAGTTCAAGATGTGATTTCTTCCTTCTCCCTCGATCAAACTTTGATTTCAAGTGGTCCTTGGACGCGGAAATGAGTCAAGAACACTTAGAATCAAACGTCACGCGAAATGATTGACTAAACAATGAGAATTTGATGAATAATCACGGGCACGTTCTTCGTCACGAAGAACTACATTTAAAAGAACGAGAAAGAGGCGTAGCCGTTGGATGACGCGACGGATCGCGATCAACGCTCCAGATGACGCGTCATTTGATTGAATCGTCACGAGTGACGGTGACCGTCCGATCGCCGATGGAGGGTCGCGATTAATCCTCATCGCTTGAAGAAGGAAATTTGCATGCTTTGATCATCCGTTGGATGTTGATCCAACGATCGTGATGCTTTGAAGGATCCACCGATCGCAATAGATCTGAACCATTATAACTCGCCATGAACGGTTCAGATGAGTTCACTTAAAGTCCGATTAACGCACGTGCGCTATCTCTCGATCGGGGTGGACCTCGTGTCCACTGTATCGACGTGCACCGATCATCGCGCCGACGATCCAACGCACTGCATGCTGCCACGCGTCCTGCAATCAAACGAAAAGAGGTTTAATAGTCCCACACCGAAGAAATTACTGGAATCATTCGGGTATATAATGTAGACGCTATTTTATGGTTAATAATTTGTCTTCCGATAATCGGAAGACAAATTTATACATTATAAAATACTATATATAGTAAATATAAATATGCGTCCACGTGTCACCTCCGCGCCACGCTGATAACATGCAATCTTAACATGATAAAACATGTTTATTAATGCAAAATAAGGCATAAAACATTCCATTTATAAGCATGTTATCATACTTTGAGTGCATTTCTATCATTCTATGCAATTTTATGTTATAATCTCAAAATTCGTTAATTTAGGGTTAATTATGATGAATTAAAGATTAAAGATTTTATAACCCATCTTTACTTGAGATTATAAGTGGTTTTTAAAGTTAAATAATAGGAGAAATCATTTTTATGAACATTCCTTTAATTTTCTAAAGTTAAAATCTTAAAGAAATGAATGTATTTTTGAAATAAGAATTAAATCTCTTTTTATTTAAATAATTTGACTTTTTAGAATGATAGATAATTAAATTTCAGATTAAATGAAAGAAATTTGGATGAATTTAGAGTTGTATTTTAAAAGTTATGAATTTTACAATTTTTAGGGATTTTTTTGGATTTTTTATGAATTTATTTTCGATTTAAATTGATTAAAATAATTAAAATTAAGGCAAAAAGCGGTTTATTTCCGCGCAGGGCCACGTGCATGCGATGTGGCACTCAGGGCCACGTGGCAGCGCCACGCGGGCCCACGCAGCGCCTTCGCGGCGCATATATTTATTATTCATATAGTACATAGTTTATATAAATGGGTATTCAGCTTTCCGTATATCGGAAAGGTTTTCAAACCCCTTAAATCGATACTCGTTTTAAATCCGATCGTTCTTTTTAATTTTTCCCATGTGGGACTAAGTCCCACACATTTATCTTTATTTCAGGCGACGTGGCTGACGGAGGAGCGTTGGATCGAACGACGCGCAGAGAATCCGCGCGTCGATCGCGTGGACCCGGACCACCGATCTTTGATCAAGCACGTGCCCTAATTAATCGAGTTATAACGGCCACGATTTCACGCGATCAAACGCATCTGAAGCGTTAGATCGCGATCCGACGGGCGCCGTTTGATGAGTTTTATAACGCATATCGCGAGATCAAATCTGGAGCGTCCATTCAAGATTAGAAGGCCTCACTTTAATCGTAACGGTTCGCCATTACGAACGCATCTGGACCGTTGATGAAGCTTGAAATGCACTGATCGGACGGTTTCGCCCAAATTGAAGTGTTCTTCAAAATTGTAAGATATTCGAGAAGGAATTCACTCAATTGACCCATCTCAACCCCTCCTCTCTTGAATCTCTCACTTATAATCGCTTCTAGACTCGATTTCGCGTCCACGGAGTGTTTATAAGTGAGATTTCATCGATCGATCGTGGAGAATTTGTCTCTTGAACACCGATGTTCATGTTTGAATTCGCGGAATGAATAGTTGTCGATCCGGCGATCAATTGGATCGATTCGATCGTTATCATGGGTTAGAAAACAAGTTTTTCCTCTAATCTATCGTCATGTATCATCAATTTTAGGTTTATGATCTTAATTTCGTTCAATTTCGTTTTAATTTCAATTTTTGTTCTTCGTGATTCCGAAAATTTCATCCCACTTCACTCTTTGATTTCTCCGCGATTACTAATCCAAATGGAGTGATTTTTGATTCCACGGTCAGATCTTTGAGTTATCTTTCTAAATCTACCATTTTCCCTAATTTCTCACCTCAATTCATTGTCCAATTTGATCAATTTCCAAAAGATATCTCGAAAATACCTTAATTCCCTGTGCATTCGACCCTTATTTACCATTATGCCACTCAATTCGTTATAAATTCCCAAAATTGGTAAGTTAGGTTTTATTTTTGACACGACACCGTGTGAAATCGACGACCTTGCGGTCTCATCTCGTCACACGCAGGCACTCGCGCGCGTCCACGTGGCAGAGCCACGTGGCCTTGCGTGCCACGTCGCATCCACGTGGCCCGCGCGTAAAATACCCCCTCTTTGTGCTTTGTTTAATTGTTTTAAATGATAAAAATTCGAAATAAATTCATATAAATTCAAGAAAAATTTCAGAAAATTCTATAAAAATTATAAAAATCATAACTTTCAAAATACAACTCCAAATTAATTCAAATTTGTTTTTTTGGATCAGAAATTGAATAATCTATCATTATAAAAAGTCAAATTATTAAAATAGTAAGAGAATAAATTATAATTAATTTAATACATTTATGTATCTTATAAAATAACTTTATAAAAATACATAAATGTAAATAAAGATCTTTTCTCTTATATTTTCATTCTCAAAACATGATTATGATCTCAATTATAATTAGGATTAAAGATTATAATGTTTAATTATGTATAATAATCCATAAATGAGTATATTTTAAGATCATAACATGAAATAATACAAAATGATAGAAATATGCTTAAAATATGATAACATGCATATAGATAAAATGATTAATGCCTTTAATTGCATTAATAATCATGTAAATTAATGTAAAAATAGCATGTTATCAATATACCCCTTCATCGGACAGTCACGCCTAAAATTAATCCTTTAAATACAGTTCTTGCGACGGAAAGAACTTGCCCTTGAATCTTTGAGAAAATCGAACTGTCCAGACGCCAATTCGAGTGCCAATTCAATTTCTTTGTGTTTTTGACCCGTTTCCGCGTCCAAGGAGTGCTTGAGATTGAATTTTGATTGAAAGACAAAGGAGAAATCACATCTTGAACTTGAATTTCATCTTCGAAAACTCAAAATGAAAAAGGCATGCATCCAGCGATTAATTGGATCATTTCAAAGGCTACTTTGGGTTAGATTAGGTGTTTTCATCTTAATCTTTCATCATTTAGTGTTAATTTTACATTTTGAATCGTAGATTAAATTTAATTTTAGTTTAATTTCTGTTTTTAATCAAACCCGCGATACGAATTTTCTCCTAACTTCAAACTTCGATTACTCTGCGAATTTTCATCCAAATCACCTGATTTTTGATTTTGTGGATTCGCAATTGAGTTATCTTTCTTAATATCATAAATTACCCAATTTCTAACCTCAATTCGTCGTCCAATTTGACCAAATTTCAATGATATATCTCAAATTTCCCTAATTCTTCGTGGATTTGACCCTTAATTACCATTATACTATCTAATTAAATTGATTAATCACAAATTGGTAAGTTTAGGACTTTTTTTTTACACTAAATCGTGTGCATTCAACGACCATACGAATTAGTCTCGTCATCCACGGGATCACATCAGCGCACGTGCCTTATTTAAAGGAGTTATAACGGCTCTGATGAAAAGCGCGGGGGGCGCATCTCGACCATCAGATCGCGATTCAAGGGGCGCGATTCAAGGCGTTTTATAACGCATATCAAAGGCTTCATCTAGACGCTCCATCAGAGATCTGACGGCTGCGACATTTATAAAATGGTCCACGATGGACCGTTCCATCGTAACCGTCGATCGTTTCGATTGGACGTTTACGCCCAAATACCCTATAAAAATGAAGTGTTCCTCCGATTTGTAAAGTATTCGAGTTAGAAATCAATCTGATTGATCTGTTTAGACACCTCCCTTCTCGAGTCTCTCGATTCCATCCTCTTCTACACTCATTTCCGCATCCACGGAGGGTTAAAAATTGAGATTTGGTTGAGAGACGAAGGAGAAATTGAAGCTTGAACTCCACGATCACGTTCTTCACGTTTTCGACGATTGAAGTGATTTATCATGTTAATTCGATCGCAATCTTGGGTTAGTGGAGTTGGTTTTTGCTAATCTTTCATCCATTCATGTTTAATTTTGATTTAGATTAGGAATTGAAGTTTAATTTCGTTTAATTTTTGTTGAATTCGCAATTTACAATTTCCGAAAATTCTCTCCACTTCGATCTTCAATTTTTCCACGAAATCAAGATCAATTTCGATGATTCTTGATTCTGTAGGAAACGTTTTGAAGTTATCTTTCATAATCTACCATTTTCCTCAATTTCTACCATCGATTCATCGTCCGATTTGATCAATTTCGAAGAGATCATCATAAATTTCCTCGTTTCTTTGTGGATTTCGACCCTTATTTACCATTATACCCCTCAATTCGTGTTAATTTCATCAAATTGGTAAGTTTGGAATTATTTTTGACACGAGACCGTGTGAAATCAACGACCTCGCGTTAGTACCTCCCTCTCCCCCCCCCCTTCACCTTTAGGTGATGATCAACAATCGTGATTTAATCACGCGATCGGATGCTACACGTGCTGCTACGTCAGTTGAGAAAAAATAAAATTCAATTTAAATCAAATAAATTAATTTTAAATTCATAAAAATTCAAAAGAAATCCAAACAAATCCAAAAAATTAGAAAATTCATATCTTTTAAAATATAACTCCAAATTAATCCAAATTTGATCATTGGATTAGAAATTAAATTATCTATCATTATTAAAATTCAAAATTAACAAATAATGAGATAATACATTTCTATTTAAAAAATAAGTTCATTTCTTTTAGATTTTAAAACTTAGAAAAATATATGAGTGTATATAAAATAATTTCTCTTATTATTTAACATTAAAAACTAATTATAATCTCAAGTAAAGATGGGCATATAACAATATTCTCCTACTTTATCATAATTAACCCTAAATTAATGTATTTTGAGATTATAATGACCTTTTTTATAGAATGATAGATAAAACACTTAAAAATATGATAACATGCATTAGAATGGAATGATTTATGCCTTAATTTTGCATTAATAATCATGTATTTTTATGTTTAATTATTATTTTATCATGGTGCTGATTACAAGGAAACATTCTCTCCAATTATTTACCTTAGTTCAATATATATTCTCCTTTCATTGGTCATGAATTAGGGGTGGTATCTCAACCAGCTAAAGCTCTCCATTACCTTTCTTTATAGCGATCTGACCAATCAAGTGTTCGTGGAACAACCACTAGAGTATGCAATTTAGGAGGAGCTCGTCAAGGTATGTCACCTTCGTCGAGCAATATATGGCCTTAAGCAAAGTCCTCGTGCATAGTTTGTGAACTTCAGCTAACTTATTCAAGGTCAAAGGTAAAATGCATGCAAGGTGAACCATACCATGTTTTGAAAGAACATCCCGAGGTAATGATGGTGTGCTTGTCATCTACATTGATGATATCTAGCCCACATGAAGAGACACTACACGTATTTCTCGAGTCAACGTTTTTTAATTGATGCATCTCTCTAAATGCAATCTGGGTGTACTGAGTTTGCTTATTGATGATGTAAAATATACACTTATAATTATATGGCTATTAATCCATTGACAAAGCATGATCTTTTGGTCATTGAAAACACACGTCCATGCATTAATCCAAACTTACTCAATTAAGGGTTTAATTAAGAATTAATTAGCGTAATTGTGATAAAAGTCAAATCCATTGAGATTTAGAGCAAATTTTGAGATATCTACAAATTCAATCAAATTGGATGCTGAACTGAGGTGAGAAATTAGGGGAAATAAGTTTTTTGAAAAAAAATCAAAGACGAATCCACAAAATAAAAAAATCACTCGATTTGGACTTCTATCCATGTAGAAATCAAAGAGTGAAGTAAGGAGAGAAAAATCGATTGTGAAGAGAAACAAAGTAATGAAATTGTGTAAAATTAAACTAATCTACATATCAAAATTGAAATATATTGTTATAGGATGAAGGATAAGGAAGAAAATACGTAATCTAACCTGAAATCACGCTCGAGATGGTCCAATTAGTTATCAGATCATGCTATTCATTCTGCATTTCAAAAAATAGAAATTTGGAGTTCAAGTGGTGAATTCTTCCTCCTCTCTCAATGAAATCTTGATTTCAATTACTCCCTAGACATGGAATTGAGTCTAGAAGACGATCAAAACAGATATATTAAAAGACTATGTTGTCCAAAAGGTTTGATCAATTGAAAATCTAAGAATAAATTTTTCATTGAAGAGATAGAGTATAAATAAAGATAAATTTGGTGTGGCCGTCGGATTGACGTTTCATCTTCGATCAACGGCTCAAGTGAAATGTCAAGAATTAAAATCAATGTCGTTAAGTCGTGGCTATTGGATTGGAGATGAAATGCCCATATTTTCTCACATTGTCGTGTGAAGAGGAAGCGTCAAGCAATTGGGTTTGTCGGATCTTGATCTAACACTTCTAAACGTGTCGCGTGTCACGATGAGTCCATCGATTGCATTTAATCTTGAGCATTATAACTCTTGTGATGAATGTCCAAGATTCATCACGAGTTATAAGTCAAATTGACGTCCAATCTTAGCGCGCCATGGACCCCTCCTCCTAAATGATTGTTGACAATCGCGATTAAATCAAAAAATCTAACGTTCCACATCACTCCATATCACCTCATAAAAAATAGAGAAATAAAGTCCCACATTGGAAAAATTAAAGGAATATTACTATTTTGATTAAGTATGACTATCCCTTAAAATAATGCATTTCAAGATTATGAATTAAATTACATAGAATAATGAATATGCACTCAAAGAATGATAACAAGCATAAAAAAGAAATATTTTATGACTTAAATTACATTAATAACTATATAATTATAAGTATAAGTTGCATGGTATCATCCATTGAAATGCATAATTTTTTATGCATGTTATTATATCTCGATTGCAATTTTATCACTCTATGTTCATTATCTCAAGAAACTCAAATAATGTAAAAGGCTAATTTTTTACAGTTCATAAGTTTAAATTTTCATACATTAAAACTCTTAGATACTCTCCTCATTTCATTTATGACTTTTAAATTTATAATCTTTACATGAAAACAACAAGAGAAAAGAGTTTTAAATATGACTTTGAAATATCTAATTTTCAAGTAAATTTATTTTATTTTGGAGTTAAATATTTATTTTCTTGTTATTTCTCAAATTCAACTCCTTGGAATGATAGATTATTTACTAATTGATTTATTATTTACTCTTGCAAAGATTTTTCTAGCTTTTTTAATTTTATTTTGAATATATTTTTGTCAAAAATCAAAGAAAATGGCAACCTAAAGTGTTTGCATGTGCTTGTCTATGAACCCAACAAGGTGCGTAGGTGGCACATGTGTGGCATCAAATCAAGGGAGTATGGTTATGATTAGGCTCCCAAATGGACGAACTAATTTTAAACAAATTACTATTTTATATCTACTAAAATATTTTAAATACTTTTCCAATATGGGACTAAATTTCCATTTTTATTTTACAAGTGGCATGGGATACCAAAGTCATTTGATTACATGAATTGACATCATTAAGTTGGATCGTCCATTTTTCACTTAAGTGGAGGGGGTATGTCACTTTTGATAGACAATGTTTGTTTTACAGCCACGATAAATCTAGATTTTCTATCTAAGGAGTTATAATGTTTCGTATTACAGTATTCAATAGACCTCTTCCCATTGACACGATTTGCAGTGTTGGATTGAAATCTGATGGCAATCATTAAGCGACATTAGATGTATGAATGATGGTGTGGTGAAATCTATGAGCTCTGATGTAGATATGATGGCTAGGACATAGCAGCTTTTATTCGCCTTATCTCAATTAGTTTGAACCATCGATGGCATCTGAAGAGGCAATATCATGGTTATGCCCCAATTCGCCTATTTAAACTTAATCTCTCTTAGGAAGTTTGAGCATTCCTGGAAAATCTGATTGATCAGACCTTTTAAATCGTGTTCTAGACCCATTTGTGCATCTGTAGAGAATTTATAATCAAATTTTAATGAAAAATTAGGGAGAAGTTGTTCCTTGAATGTTAGAATTCTACTTTGAAATTGCATAATGAAAAGCCTTTGAAATTGTTCTGTCAAATAATGGATCAATGTCAACATGGTTCCAGGTTTGTTATTTCTTATTTTGCCTAATATATCTTCCTTTAGAATTAGATTTCTATTTTGAACCAGAATTTGATAGAATTTCATAAATCTTTGTTCATGTTCTCTCATCCCGACGATATTCTCTCCCTAAATCCTCTCTTTGATTTTTCCATAGATTTAGATCTGATTTGCATAATATTTTTCATTATATGGATATATCTTTGAGTTCTCTTTCTAAATCTATAGTTGTTCTTTAAATTTTCAACCTAATTCATTATCCAATTTTATTTAATTCTAAAATTTTTAAAAAATAAACCATAATTCTCCATAGGTTCAACCCTTTCTCACTATTATGTTAAATTAATCTTGATTAAACCTAATTACAAGTGAGTTTGGAATTTTTTTGAATGGTTAAAATATGTTTTCAATAACCATACGAAAAAGATATGTCACTAATTGATGCAGATAGTTGGTTCTTAACCAATGAACATATGTATTTGATCTACTATTAAGGAGGTTGAAATTGAGTGTGAACACCAATCAATCTCCAATTACAATAAGCCTAATCTTTGAAATTCTTCTTCCCCCTTTATTTCAAATGCTAACCCCTATCATTGAATTTTTAGGAAGCTAATATAATTGATAATTACTTGTCCAAACATTTCTTATACTATGGGTCTTATAAACTGATTTATCCATGCACCTTAGGAGATTCAGTAGCATGCTAATCTACGTGTCTTGCCTTATCTCAAGCAGGCTCTTTGGCATCGTGGGATCACCTATATGTTGAGGCAAATTTGGACTCCAACGTCAACAATCTGGGTGACTAGAAATCCACTTTCATTTCCTATACCTATCTTGAAGGGAATCTAGTGAATCCGCGAAGTCATAAGAAACATGACCTATGTCCCATGCTCACCAAGATGCTATGGGTACATTGGTTACTTCATGAGCTTGGTCTTCCAGTATGGGGGGGCTATGCTGATGTCTTTTGACAATCAAGCTATCATCTTCATCACAAATAACCTTATTTTTCATGAGTACAAAAGCACATTGAGATTGATTACCACGCTATGCGGGACAAGGTTCTCACTGCACTCATCACCAATCCTCACATTGGCTTATCTACTTAGCTTGCAGACATCTTTGCCAAGGGCTAAACATAACTTCATACAACTCAATTTCTCACCAACTAGACTTATTTAACTTGAGAATGTGTGTCTTTTCATAGGCAGTTATATAATTCTCTCTCTCTCTCTCTCTCTCTCTCTCTCTCTCTCTCTCTCTCTCTCACACACACACACGCGCACACGCACACACTAGTGTAGGGTTTGTAAATGATTGTGCAGCCCTTTTCTTTCTCTCCGCTTCTTCTTCCTCGTCCTCTTCTTCTATGAAGAGCTAAACTTTCACATTTATATTACACGAGGTTCTAGGATTTTTGATATCATTATGCAAGATTGAGATAGAATGAGAGAGCGACATGGAGAGAGAGAGGATACAATTATCAATTACAATTTCTAAAAGTTATATTTACATAAACACATTTGGGCATTTAAATTATTCCAGCCGAAGCTCCTCCTCCAGCCCCTCTCTCTAATTGTCTATCTCAATGATTATTAGATTAAACGAGGATTTGGGATTTTTGACAACGTAATACTACAAAAAGATATATATGTATATATTGAGAGAGAGAGAGTATCTACATAATTATTAACAAAAATCCCTTAAAGCGATACCTACACCAAAATCCTTTCATTTGGACTTCTATTTGAATAATTCCAGCCCAAACATATTTCCCAACTCTCTCTCTCTCTCTCTCTCTTAATGGTGATAAGTCAGCTCTTTGGTTAACTTCAACTTACCCTCCAACCCAAAGAACTTGAGACCAGACAGCATCAGACCGGCTGCACTCCTCTTCAGTTGCTCCATCATCATCTCCCTATACACCACATGCTCCTTCTCTGTGATCATCCCTCTCTCCTCCATCTTCCTCAGAACCTCCTTCCCCCCGTTGGCCATGACACCACCACTGCAGAACCCGTGGATCACAGCGGCACACACGGCCTCCTCTGCCCGAACTCCCTCCTCTGCCATTTCATCAAGCACCTTCACAACCTCTGTCACGTTGCCACGCCGGCACAATCGCAGCACCGCGAGCGCATACTTGAACTCCCTCGGACCATCGACAACGTTCGCCAGAGCAATCTCCCACCATTCCGATGGTGCCCGCGATTTCTCCACTTCGACAAAGCCCCTTGACAAGGGCCCTGTAAGCTTCAGAATTGGGCACCGATGACAGCTCCCTCATCTTGTTGTAGATCTCGCAGGCTTCCACGAGGTTGCTGGTGGCAACAAAGCAAGGGATCACTGCACTGAAGGTCTCCGTCTCTGGCAAAACGTCTGACATCCCAGAGAACAATGTAATTGCCTTCTCTGGATGATTCCCCTTGTAAAGACCTTGGATAAGAGAATTATACATGGTGACGGACTCAAATCCTTGGCTCTTCAGCTTCAGGAAAAGATCTAGATTCTGAATTGCTCGATCTCCGTCTCCGGAAGCAGCGAGGAAGAAGGTCTCAAGAATAGAAACAACTGGAATTCCAGCATCAGCAAGAGAATTAACCATTTTAGCTGCCTTCTCAGGTTCTCCAGAAAAGTGAGAGAAGAATAGGATGAATGGCGGCAGGCCCAGGAGAAAGACCTTCTTTGACGGCTACTCTGAGGAGATTCCACGCTTTATCTCTCCTTCCAGCAGCGCACATTCCGCCAATCAAAGAACTATAAATCCCAACGTCTGCTCTGTATCCATCTCCAACCATTTCCTTCACTAAGTCGCTCGCTACATTGAGCTTCCCATCAGAAACTAAAGCTTCAACTAAAACTCCATAAACCGCTCTATCGACTAACAACCTTTTTCTCCTTCATCTCTTTAAACAAAACCAGAGCTTCGTCAGAATTCCCACACTTACAGAGCTTTTCAATCATTAGGGTATAGGCCATCACATCCGGTCGGACCCCATCCTCCACCATGGCAGCCCAGAGCTTCCGACACTCGTTGCCATCGCTAACGAGCTTCAGCATTGCCGTATATGCGAATATATCAGGTCTACATAGATCTCTTCTCATCTTCATCAGTATCTCCAGAGCTTCGTCGACTCTCGCTACCTTACATAGCCCTTTCGCTAAAATCATGAAGGTCACGCTCTCCTCCTTGAGCCCGTCTTCTAGGAAACTCCTGTACACCGACATTGCCAGATCGACGTACCCGGTTCTCACCAGAGCCTCCATAATTCTGTTGTAAAAGAAGACTTTAGGGGTGAGTTGAAACTTGTGGCGCATTTTGTCGAATAGGTGGTGGATGCGGAGTCCTCTCCCAGCATCTACGTGCATTTTTAAGGAGAATTTCGAATTGTTTCTCGGTGGGCGGCCTCCCTTGGGCGGCCATGAGTTCAGGGACCTGGTCTGCAGCGCGATGGCGACCGGCACGCGCGAGGCATCGGGCAAGGGCGTTGTAGGATGAGTAATTGTGGCGGAATCGGGGTTGCTTGCTGGCCCAGTGGAAGAAGCGGGAGGCGAGAACGGGGTCGGATGAGGCGTCGAGAACTTCGGAGACGAGTCCGGCGGGGACGCGGCGGAGCTTACGGAGCTCAGCGAGGGCGGTAGCGCCCCAGCCGCGACGGAGCGCGTCGTAAACGTAGCGGGCGAGGGGGGAGAGGGCCCGGGCGGCGGCGGAGGACGAAGGGAGGGCAGTGGGGGCGCAATCGGGGACATTTGGGGGACGGTCCGGATCCCAGTTGGCGAAATTGGCGGCGGGGAGAGGGCGGCGCGGCCGGCCAGGGACGACCGAGGGGAGGTTTTTGACGGCGGCGGCGGGCTTGGGGATCATTTTGGTGATGTGATTTGATTCCGGGGTATTTGAAAAATTATTAAAAAAATCGAAAATATGTCTTTTATGGGCCAGTAAATGCGACAAAAAAACTTTTTAAGTAGAATGAATAGAATCCATCTGAAAATTTTATCACAAATAAGAGGCATAAAAATACTGAAAAATAATACCTAAAAAATTAAAAAATTTCCAACTTACAAATAACAATTAAAATTTAAATATTGCATTTCCACGATATTTAAATATTCTTAACTTTTTGGTAAATTCTTTATTGGGGCCAAATTCTTTATTCTAAACTTGGGTCAAAAACTTTAAAATTTTAAGACTTGTTATTAATTAATTTTAAGACTTGTTTCAATGTTGATCTAGTAATTTTTAATTAAAATTAATTTATTTCTATGTTGAGAAATAAGAACAAATTTGACACTTAGAGCTAGGCAACGTGCAATCATGAATCAAGTGAAGTTGCTTACGATCAATCAGACATCAAAAGTCAGCTGATCCGTCCAGGGAGATATTGATTTTGCAATCCATTAGCAATCATTCCCTTCAAATTACAAAAGGATCAACATTCCGGTCGTCAATTAAATCATGGGGGCGTTTATGCCAATTTTAAAAGTTTAATGATGTCGATTAGATCAATCAATCACAATCGTTCATTTAACACTCAAGATCATCCCTTGGTTGATCGATTGAATTGATTGATCGATTAAGATCTATCATGAATGCGAAGAACATGATCAGGTTGTCACTCCTAATCTAGGACAAGGCTTTCTTGATAAAAAAAGGGAATAGTCAAAAATTATTTATCTTCATTTTCTATAAAGATAATTCTCTTGTTATTTGTAAAATACAATAAATAAAAGCAAGCAAAAAATAATTATGTGCTCACATGTGGCACCATAAATTGCTTCACTAGACCAAATATTTATATTTCATTGCCTTCATTAATTCACAATAAAACAGAAAAAAAAATCAAGTCTTTTTTTTGTAATAAACTATACTTGTATAGAATTATCGAACAATATAACAATAATAGATCCGAGTCTAAAATGCTTGAAACATGTATTCCAAGAATAATTTAATTGTAATTGAAACATATAATTTGATGTTAATTGTTCTTAGTTGATAAATTATTAAATTATTTATATATATGACTATTAAAATGTTTCTTTTATATGAGTAATACAAATAAAATGAGATAAATTGTGAGAAAAAATTACTTGGGCTATACATTCAACAAATAAAATAATCCACGATAATTTTCACCCTTGAAAGCAAAAAAACTTGATTCACTAGACTAAGAGATTTTTCCTATATTAATCTATTATTAGTCATTGTTTTGTCGTTCATTTTCATAATAGAATAATATATAGCTTATTGATTGTACACCAATTAAAATGATTTTTTTATAAAACTAATGTGCATAAAAAGAAGATCAGAAATACTAACTAAATGATATTAGAAATAACAATTGTGATTTTGTTAACTGATTTCCAATTATTGAAATTCAATAAACCAAACTATATAGAAGCACTTCACTATGGGACTATGACGAGACGAATCTGCGAGATTGTTGAATACATGCGGACTCGCGTAAAAAATAATTATGAACTCGCCAATTTTAAGAAATAATCACGAATTAAAGAGTATAGTGGTGAATAAGGGTCGATTCTACGGAGAATTAAGATAATTTTTGAAGAACTTCTTGAAATTTGATCAAATCGGACGATGAATTGAGGTGAGAAATAGGGATTTTGATATTTTTAGAAAGATAACTCGAAGACAAATCCATGATATCAAAAATCACATAGTTTGGATCAAGATTTGTGGAGAAATCAACCATTGATATTTAGATAGAAAAATCGGAACACAAAGAGAGAGAAAACCAAAATTAAATAAAAAATTTGACTAATCTACGATTCAAAATGAAAATCTAATGTTATAGGAAGAGATTTTAGGAGGAAAACACAAATTTAAACCCAAGATAGCGCTCAAATTGGTCCAATTGCTCTTCGGATCAAAGGCTTTTTATTCAACGAATTTGAAGACGGTCGTCGACATTTAGGAAGCAGTTTCTCCCTATTCTCTCAATAAAATCTTACTTTTAAACACTCCTTGGACATAGAAATTGATATAAAAGACGAAGCAAGCAAGAGATTCAAGGATTGAGATGTATGCAGTTCGATTACTCGAAACACCCAAGAATGCTTTACATTGTCGAATAACATATTAATTTATAAAGAGATTTGGGTGTAACCGTCGGATTGGCATTTAATCTTCAATCAACGGCTCTGATGAAACACATTTAATACGAATCGTTACACTTAAATCGTGCATGTTCAATCAAAGATGAACCAGTTTGATTTCGCCAAGTTGTGCATGAAGAAGAAACGCGTGAAACGCTTGCCATTTGATCTTTAATTGACGATCTAGATGTATCCACGTGTCCATCGGGCGTATTTTATCTCAGGCATTAGAAATCCTCATATGAATGGTTGAGATTAAACCGATTTAAAATGATTCATCGACGAATCATTATGCGCCGACTTAAGTGAAGATCGACGGCTTTGATTTAACAGGCAAATCAGACGCTTCATCGTGCCACCTCACTTACGCATAAAAATAGAACATAGTCCCACATGACGAAAATCAAAGTGTTTTGACGCGTATATAAGGTACCCATGATTTAATGAGTTAGCTTATATCTTGAAAAGGATGCTTAATCTCACTAATCACATACGCGCACATGTGTGCACACGCACACGCACGCACATGCACACACACGCTCGCACACACACACATGCATGCGCCACATGACATGTATATACAATGTCACGTGGCTACACATTTTTGCACCCGCCACGTCATCTGCCATGTCACCATGTGATTAAAAATATAATTTTTTATATTTTTTAATTCAAAATAAATCAAGTTAAATTCAAAAAAATTCCAAAAAATCCCTAAAAATAAAAAAATTCATAACTTTCAAAATACAACTCCAAAATTTTCTTTTGTATCAGAAATTTAATTAATTATCATTATAAATAGTCAATTCAATAAATAACAAGAGAATAAATTTTTATTTCAAAAATACACTCATTTTTCTTAGAAAAATAAATTAGTGTATAAAAAGTATTTTCTCTTATTATTTAACATGAAAACCTAATTATAATCTCAAATAAAAATAGAAATAATCTAATCTTAAAATATTTCTCTTAATTATCATATTATCCCTAAATTAGTGCATTTTGAGATTATAAATTAATTTTCACAAAATGATAGATATACACTAAAAAAATATGATAACATGCATTAGAATGGAATATTTTATGCATTAATTTGTATTAATAATCGTATGTTTTCATGTATAATTTGCATGTTATCACACTAGAAAATTAATTTACTTACCTTGACCATGAATACAAGGGTTTCACTGATTATGGATTTCAAATTGATAGGGAACGGCGATCCAATCATGATTTTTTTAATCGTGATTGTCCCTTGGATGATTAATGCATTTGATTGATCAGCCAAGGATGATCTAGATCGAAACAACGGGGATTGATTGTTCTAATGATCTGATGGCAGTGATTGTGAATCTTAGTGACAATATCGAATGTCACATTAATATTGGATACTATCATAGGATATTATGATATCAGGACATATCCAATATCCAATAACCAAGGATAGAGCATGATACCATCTATGGTTGCATTCATTCGAATTTTGGCATTCATTAATTTTGCATTAGAATGGAATATCTTATGTCTACTACATATGGATGTAGATATCGTGTATTCAAGTTGGATATTGGGTGTGCATATTAGATATGTAAATAATCATTTAAAAATTTTAAATTTATTAAACCAATATCAAACCCTACTCCGACTAGTAAAACCTAGTTAATAAATTATAATTCATAAAGACAAAAATGATGAAATGTTAAATGAGTCAAATGATGAAATGACAATTGACAAATAAAGTAAAAACTTATAGTCTTGTACCAATAAGTTAACGAGCTAAAGTCTAACGTCTAGATACCTCTCCACCTAAACTAAATTAAATACCTAACTAAAGTCCTAATAGTCCCAATTGACTCATAAGTCATAAGACCCTATTGCCTAAGCTCTCCAATCGCCAAATCACCAAGACCCATTGGTCTCCAAATCACACATACAACATCACCAAAGCCACTTTGCCAATTCTCATACTACTAGGCAACTGGCAGTCCAAATTATGAAACAACTTTATCCAAAATCCCATTTTTTTTCTAGTTCCCCATAATCCCATATTTCATCTTCCATATCAAAAGTTCCCATTTTCTAAAATTAGTAGAATCTCAAAGAATTTTTAATTTGATACATCTCTATTTTATTTTGCTTAATTATTTTAATTTAAAATGTTTTTAGTTTAAATTTTATATTTTAAAAGTTTTTTTCTGAGTTCAACACCGATAAATGGTACATTCAATTTAGCTTGATAATTTTTTTTCTAATTTCAATCATTGTCATTTCATCATTTGACAATGAAAGTTTATAGTTTAAAATTTATCAATCATTGTCTCTTCACCTGTGTCAAGCACTTGCAAGTGGAGGACAAATGAACATCATCAATGGAAGAGGTGTCCATTATGATGGAAACTAGACCGGGTGTCGAGACCATCATTGTGAGGACCTTAATGGATCCCTTTCACGAGTGCTTGATGTAGGATAACACGAAAAAGGGGTTGTCATGGACTTTGCATGAGAAATCTTGCCGATTGAAATGACACCATTATATGTCACAAACCAATAGCAGCCTAAGTAGATTAGTTTCCTTGTTGAGAACTGTGATGAATAGCGATGAATGAACATCAAGCACCATGATCTTGAGACATGAGTTTGTTGAGTATCTCGACAAGGTCTTCACGAATGAAGGGGAAGATGACAAATTTCATATGCGCCTTCATTTAAGCACTTTTTAAGTCACAAGTCATGCTTAAAAAATAAAACCAAATCCACACTAATGATAATTAAAAACAAATAAAAGGGTGAATATGGGTCAAATCTACATGGAAATGGGGTTGATGGTTACAAGAGACAAAAACTATGTCAAATTTAGTCAAAATCACAAGATGAAAGTAGATGAGAAATTAGATACAGTGGAAGATTTATAAAGAGGGTCAGGAAAGGAATCAAACAAAGAAAACCCAAGCTTCAATTGAATTTGAAGAAAGAACAACGCAATTGTAAGTGGGAGAATCATGGTAAAACCATTGAACATACACTAAAAATCCTACTCCTAATCCTAATATAGCTAGAATTTCACCTCTAATACACTAAAAGGTCAATTACTAACCGAGAGACATTGCGGAGATGATCCAATGTCACCGGATCAAAGGCTGTAGATACAATTCTTTGACATCAACTGTCCGTCTTTAAGACTGAAATCCTCCTACATTTTGAGAAATGTGGAAAAATATAATATTGTGGAAAAATATGAAAATGCAAAAAATATAATTGGGTGAAAGAAAAAAAAACCAAAAAAAGAGTTTGAGAACAAGAAGAAACGGTGAAGATGAAAGTTTTTTATGAGGTTTTAGGCTTAAAATGGTCTTCAATGGGCTGTTTCAAGTCTAAAACATGTGAAATGAGTGTTTGGGATAGCAACAATTTAGATTTTTCCACCTTAGTGCACAAAAATGAACAAAACCCCCCAAGTGGCTTTAAAACCAATCGAAAGGTTCCCAACCATTTGATCACGCATTTTTGGGTCAATGGATTATCGAGATCATGTCGCTTGGCCTTTGTGAGAGGCAATTAATGGAGATCAAAGGGCATGTGGATTGTGGACCATCGGATTAGATGTTTGATGATCGGGAGGCATATGATCACGCCACGTATTGCGCCCGTTGAAGAGGAATTTCCATAAACCATGTCAGTCGTTTGATCATAATTAAATAATTGTGATGATATCGTGAAGAAAGAGAAAAAAATACTTCAAATCTACTGGTGAATCAGATGCAACTAGAACCCCCTACTGAGTAAGTGAAGATCAATGACATAAAATAAATCACTCCATTGGAACCCATGATGTCACTAGGTAACTTGCTTATGAAAAAAGTAGCCTGACATGGAAAATCAAGGATTTTCAAGACAAAAATAGAATTATAGATTTTAGAAAATCAATTCGACCAATTAGGTCACCCTATCACCTCTAATCACCCCTCCTAATGTGTCGCCATGTAAGCACCACCTTTGCGCCACATAATGCCACATAGTTGTGCGACACATGTGTTGAGGAAGCATTGCATCATTGCTTATTGGGCATCTTGCTGCCCAGTTGGCTGATTATTTTTGTGGCACATGGGGTGCATGCCATGTCAGCTTCATGATGGGACCTGCATTTTTTCTATTTTAAATAAATCTTAAATTTTTGAAAAATTGTAAAAATATGAAAACTTAGAAAATCAATATCTTTTAAAATATAAATTCTTTTTCCGCCAAATGCTCATTGGTGGATCATGAATTTATATTACTATCTTTATATGCCATCCAATTCCAAGATTATAAAGATAATCAAAATATTTTCCCATAAATATCACTTGATTGACTTAAAAATACAAATTGTAACTTTGAGATTGCATCCAAAACAAAGTCTTCTCATTCTTTTCTTTATACTTAAAAAACTATATCTTTTCAATCTCAAGTGTCAATAAAATGGACTAATAAATAAAAGATTTGATAATAAACAATGTCAAATTTATTAGTTACACAAAATTAGCCTTAACAAATGTATTTCAAGAATTTGCATAAAATGAGATGGGATGTATGAAAATACAAAAAAAACATGATAGCATGCATCACATCGACACGAATTATGTATTAAAATCACTTAGGAATGGTATATTTACATGCATAAAGTTCATGTTATTAAGAGCTACCAGAGTGAGTTGGTGGTCGCATGGGAGAACAAAATGGTTCCCCAAGGTTGCTTCAATGGCCATAGAGTTTTTTTGTTAGTGCCACAAGTACTTGTGGAGAATAAACATTCTTTGTTGAGAATGGCATAGTCACCTACAAGGAACATTGAAGCACTTGTCACCTTAAGGTGTTAGCTCTGTGCGAACAATAATAGGCGGTAAAGCTTTTTCCTCTAATACTCAAGCAACTAGCGGTAAGTAAATGCAATTCCCCAGTGCATTGTATCATTATGTTTCTTTTTTAAAAGATCATATCAATTATTTCAATTTTTAAGTTTTAAGAGTTGATTGTTTCTTTTCATTACTTCACTATATAGGAGATGAACAAGTCCATGGGGCCTTGTCTTGATTTGTGGTGAAGATTTTCCTATGTGACATTGACAATACAACACATGGGTGATAGTTGAGGGAATAGGAAAAACTTTTTTTGGCTAAAAATCACAATTATTTTTATTTTGACTTTCAAGTTTTGAAAAAAGCAAGAAAACTTTTTTTTCCAAATTTTTGAAGTTCTTGAACCCTTTTTTCCATTTTTGTAATTTTTTTTTGAAAAAGATGTTTTAAAATTTGGAAAATATCGGCTACGATATATCTACATCCCATCTCTGTTAATGTCTATCATTCATGTCAATATCTATCATCCATAAGATATCTAGCATCCAAGTCCATCATACAGGCACTTGACATCGGGATAGATATCGGATGGGCAATTACTATTTGATCGGCGTAGTGATTGATGTCCATCGATACAATCATGTATATGATCGTTCATTGATCGATTGTGATCAATAACTATTGCGAGTGATGTGTATCAATGATTGTCATTCACATCAAGGAGAGATCATGGATAGATCAAAGAATCAATCACTCCCTCGATTGATCAGCTGGCTTTTATAACCCGATCACTCAATAAAAGCAACTTACCAAGATCATTGATTGGATCAAGATGATCGATCTCGACAATCAGTGATCATCATTCCCTAGTGATTGTCATGAAATGATAACATGATTGCTCTGACACTCCAATCCTACCACACTTAGGAAAATTATATCATATAATTTTTGTATATTAAACGAGATATATTTGTAATATTAAATAACTTGAACTATAAATAACAGCTAGAATTCGGTTAAACCCTTCCAGTTTCCTCCGTACGCGTCCATGGCCGGAGAAAACGAGAAATCGAAGCCTGATCCAGCCGGTGGAGGCAAAGTGAAGAAGAGGAAGTATCTCCCTCACGCCGTAAGCTCCTTTACTTCAGTCCTATCTCTGAGTTTCTTCGTTTTCCGTTTTAATCACTTCGATCTTTGCCATTTGACTTAAGTTATCGGTAGCCGTGTCGTTTGTCTTTTTGCGTTCTGTTATTTATGAAATCCTCATTGAAGTTGCGTTAAGGTTTTCGAATCTATTTTTTTTCCGTCTTTCTGATGTTGTCGTGTCGTTTGTTGTTGTTACTCTCGGTCAATTATTAAATCCTCATGTTTAAGTTGCGCTACGTCTTTCTTTCTCTTTTTCTTGCCGTTTTCTGCTGTTTTGTCGCTCCATTGTTTCTTCAATTCACGCGAGGGATTTCTGCGTTCTCTTTTGTAAATGTTTCGATTTTCGTCGTTCATAGGCTTCAAGTTTTCTGTTGCCGGGTCGTTTGTTTTGTTGCACTTTATTTTTTGAAAAATTCTCATTTGAGATTTCGCTATCTCTTTCAATATATTTTTCTGTCTTTTAATTATCTCCTAGAGTTCTGTGCTATCTCTGTTGTAATATTTGATTTTCTTGGTGTGTTGCTTTCTGTTTCATGTGATTTATTGTTTTTGTCAATGCACAACAGTGGTTAGTTCGGTTCCTTTGTAATGTTTTCAGTTTCGGCCATCTTTTGTTTTGTCTTTTTCTCAAAACTCTATCTTTATCAACCCTCTGCTGAAGTTTCTTAATATATTGATTACACTCTCTTCTAATTTTACCATCTTTTCATTGAATGAAATGTTCTCGACCTGCATCTCATGTTTCAATTTGTTCACATTTTTGTTCTCAGAGGTCAGTGAGAAAGGGTTCTTACCCTCTGCGCCCCAGAGTACAAGGTTTCTTCATCACTTGTGATGGCGGCAGAGAGCGCCAGGCTGCTAATGACGCTCTTAGCCTTCTAGATACCGTGAGTTTTAGATATTTATATACTTAAGTTTCTCAATACCTGGATATCAGAGTGGCATTTCTTGTGCAGAGGGTCTGAGTTTAATTCTGCCTCTGTATCTACAACTGATCCTCAAAGCTAAGAGAAACTGTATACAATTTGATGATAATAGGTTTTTGGTTTTAGATCTGCTTGTCTGAACATGAATGTAGTGTCAGAGATTTATTTATGTTCTACTGGATTAGATGAAACCGTGGAAACAAGCTTATGGTGATCAAGAGTTCTCTTTTTTACGTCAGACTCTGGGGAGAGAGGGAAACAACTTTGCTTTAGAAGGAAGATAAGAGAAGTTCTTGGTGTCTAATTCAATAAGAAATTGGCTCGAATGCATCAAGGATTCAGATCCAGAGTCAAGGGTTATGGAGTTTTTTATCTTGGTTTTACTGCTGTGGTGATTCTTTTATGATTAGTTAATAGTTGAATGATTAACGTTGTAGTAGTTCCATAGACACCTGCGGCTTTTATGAATGACATTTGGTGAGAGATATTTGTGGAATGCTTGAGAGAAAAATCTTTATGTGGATTACATCATCTTCGTAAAAAACGTTTAGCTAGGATTTCTGCTATGCCTTGCATATTATGCTGCATTCTTTTTATCGAAGTGTGATGCAAAAGGAAATTATTGGTTTACAGCCCAATTGATCAAAGGTTTTTCAGATTAATTGTACCGAACAGTGTCCTATACAAAGAAGTTGAAACTTAGTCCACTGAATGGTTGCTCAGGCCTTTTAGGAATGAAATTGAGTTGCCTATATTCTAGAGCATAGTAGTGAAATATATATATATATATATTTTTTAACAAGAGAAAGAAGGGCCCACCATATGGAACCCCCATTGTCATTTTATTAATGACTGATCACTACACGGTCAGAAGCTATAGGGTTACAAAGACCGATAGGCGTAGGCCAACTCGGTTCCATGAAGTCACAAGGCCCCCCGCTTCGTGCACGACCGCGTCGACAGATGGGGTGCGACCCCTAAAAACGACCTCGTTTCGATGGGTCCATATGACCCAGAGCGTGGCATGTAGGAGCTGCCACTCTGCCCTCCTCCGGTAGGGGCCATCCGCCATGGATCTCCAAAAAGCCTCCAGCGAGGATGGCCTGGGACGGACAAATCTGGTCAACGTCAAGACCGCTTGAGCAACAGGGCATCTAATGAAAATATGGTCGCAGTCTTCCGGCATTGCTCCGCACATCGCACATTCAGCTGAAGAGTTGGGGACCATTCGTTGTCAGAGGGATCTCGTCATCAATCGCCCCCGGAGAAGCAGCCAGAGGAAGACCCGAATCTTCAACGGAATACGGCTTCTCCATATCCGTCGCCAGATGCGCAAGATCAAAGGATCCTCCAAGACCGCCTGTGCCCGGAGGCGGCGTTAGGCTCCCCAAACAGAGAACCTCGGCTCGCACCACGTCCACCCGTCCAGGCCCTCAGCCGGTCGTTGGTTCACCAGTAACTCTTGCAACCGAAGGAGTTCGAACGTCCGCTAGTCCAACAACGCAGAATGCATGGGTGGGGCCCACGCTCCGTGCCATGCTTGACGCACTGAACACTCCGGGTCTGGTGCAAGAGCGAATAATCTAGGAAAAGATTAGCGCAGGCATCCATTCCCCGACCACTCATCCATCCAGAATCAAAATGATGCCCCTGGAAACCCAGCTTGGGTTGAAAATGGGCCTGCACTGCCGAGAAGATGGGGCGAAATGAGGACATGAATGCTGAGTCACCTCTCTCGGGATCTGCCACTTGTGCCAGTTGAGTGAGGCTTTGTAATAATCTACAAGAAGCACCGACACTAGATCCCCTGACGGCGACAGCAGACGACACACCCACTTGGTCAGGAGCGCCAAGTTAGTATGCTGCAGAGATTGTATTCCCAGTCCATCGTGCGAAACCAGACGACATACAGTCTCCCATGCCACCAGCGTTGTCCCTTGAGCCTCCTCCAGACGTGATCCGCGCCAGAAAAAAACCCCCGCATCGCTGTCTCCAGCCACCGTCGAACCCCCACTGGCATTTGGAAAATGACCATGAAATAAGTGGGGATGGCTGACAGCACCGCTTTGAGCATAACGAGACGATCGCCCCGCGATAAGAGGCGTGCTCGCCATCCTCTCAATTGCGTCTCCACCTTTTCCAGCACCGACTGCCAATCTCGAATGCGTAGTCGGCGGTCTGCCAGAGGCACTCCCAGGTATCGGATCGGTAGCTCGCCGATAGGGGTCGTCAAAATCCGAGAGCAGCCCACCATCTCCTCAGCGGATAGTCCAAAGCCGATGAAGGACGACTTCGCTCGGTTCAGGCGGAGGCCTGAAAAATCCGAGAAAATATCCATCATGGTCGAGAGTGTGTGCGTGGCGCCCAAGACCCTTGGATGAAAAAAAGTTGTATCGTCTGCATATTGCAGCAGGGGGATGCCTCCAGGGATTCCAGGTGACTGAAACCCCGCAAGGTGACCTCTGCGGCAAAGTTGCATGGTGAACACTGCCAAGGCGTCCGCAGCAAGGGTGAATAATAACGGTGCCAGAGGACAACCCTGCCGAATGCCGAATAGTAGTGAAATATTATTATCTCGTTCAAGTTCTATCCTCCTATATGTCAATGATAACGGGCTAGTGGATGTTTTATATCAGGGTTATGTGGATGATTCTATTTTACGAGCTATTTAGTGACTTTATGTGATTTTTAATAGGCATCCATTAGAATATGGCAAAGGTTGGAAAAGGGGGCTGATATTGAGGCTGGGCAATAGGAGGTGCAAAAATTAGTGCGAACAAGCTCTCTTCAGTCATCCTCAGTTATGCCTTTACATCAAACACCTACTAAGGTTGGGAAGAACAACTTCACCTTGTTGTCCGACAGTTTCAGCATGCCTATTTAAGGCATACTTAGCTTGAATTAAAAAAAAAGAGTTTCTGCCCTACCTGTGCCTTGCTCCTGCTGCTCCAGGTTCAGCACTATGTTAAAGTGTTCTCATTGGTTGGCAGCTGGTATCATTCATGGCAGATACCAACTTTGCCCCATGAGCCCTAACCCGGGGCTGCCTCCCTTGGTACTAGGGTTTTGCCCCAAAGTGTGAGGCCTATATTCCTCAAGAGATCCTGTTAAATGTGAATCACGAGTTATTGGGTCAAGCCCTGTTAACTGGACCAATATTAACTTTATTTGATTTAATTTAGGGTACTATGAAATTTGTAGGGACAGCTGTGCAGATATACTGAGATGGATGAACTGAGAGAACAGATACCTGTGCCCCCAAATTATTGAAAGATGTTGTGAAATCCAGAGGAACAATATATTTTGGAACTTAGTTATTAATCAGATGGCTGGTTCAAGTTGAAATTCTAGATTATTTTTCTTTTGTATCCAGTTTAACAGGGCTAAATTGATGCTGGATCTTAATCAAATTGCAACAAATAGAAGCAGTATATCCGAGTAATTCTTCAGATTTGCAAATCTGCTTGAAATGATTCTTTTAAATCCTGTTTGGCCTTCCTTTGTGCTTATCCTTCACTCAAGGTAAACCATTGTACAATATCAACTGGGGGCAAAACTGTTTGAGGCAGAAAATCGTGGACATCGTGTTATTTATATCAGCTCTTCTCACAGAGTTGTTGGAACAACTGGGTTTCCTTGGGTTAAATCTTCAGACATAATTATGGTGAAATACCTGATACAACCAGTGGAGATCTGATTCGATTCCCCTCCAAACTTGTGTGAAGAGGCTGCGTCACCGTACAACTGGCACAATAGGTGGACATGCTTGGGCATGTATGTCACAAGAACTTCAACTTGAATAACGGAAAGAGGCAGGAAAGGCGGTTACAGGGAATGCCTATAAATGAGAGGAATCAAGAAAAAGGGAGACAACTTTTAGGAGAAAGGTCAATCGGATTCACAGAAAGAGGAGAGCAGAAGCCACTCCCAAATGAGGCTTTGAGAAGAGACGCCATCATTTGCAGCGCATCAATCCTAGTTCATCCATCTATCGTGTGGTCTTTTCTTTGAAAAAGAGCAATGGTTGTACTCTTTGTTCTACATTTTCTTGGAATTGAAGCTCAGATAGGCTCTTCCATTTCCATTGTTTTCTGAATATCGAACTTGGAAAAACATCAAGATCTAACCAAGTGAGAGAATAGAGAGTAGAAGGGGAGTCTAGGTCTTGGGGATAAGTGTCAGTAAAGAGGGAGACGAATAGCAGATGGGAGAAATAAAGAATAAAGCTGCTTAGAGTAGAAGAATAAAAAAGAGGACTCCCAATTCAGCTGTCGGAGAGGACTCCCGACGCCTGGGAGTGGCGCAGTGGCCTTTTCTCCGCCCGCGCCGTCTATCGTCATCTTCAAGACTTGGAGAGTACTCTGGATTCGGCTATGCTCCTCAAATGCTGCCGTCTCCTCTGGAAGTGCCAGATTCCGCTGAAGATAAAACTGTTCGGCTGGTTGCTCCTACGTCAGAGGCTGATGACGCGATCCCTCCGGCAAAGGTTCTGCCCGGACGCCCCGACGGAGTGCCCTCTGTGTGCTGGAGCAGCCGAAAACTGCTCCCATCTTTTTCTTCGAGTGTCAGTTCGTGCAGATGGCATGGCAAGTTACACGTATGAGTGGTCTGGACACGTCCACAGCTGCCTCCTTCTGGCGCTCCATTAGCGTGGGGCCATTTCGACGCGCATCGGAATGACAATCTATCTTCGCCACTCTGTGGTCAATCTGGCTCCACCGGAACGACGTAGTCTTCAAAGGTCATCCCCCTTCAGCCGAGGCTATTCAGCACGACTTAAGGGGGCTTATGTATTTCTGGTACCGAGGAGGTATCGGCCTCTCAGGTTTTAAATTTTTGTAACGAACTATTTGGTTCATCGTCATTCTATCAATGATAAATGGGGGGCACCAATCAGGGTGCCTCTTCTGCTTTCTTCAAAAAAAAAGAAGAATAAAAAAGAGAAAATCATTGAGTGAGGGAGAAGGGCTTCTTACTTCAGGATAGAGGTGCAGAGATGCCAAAATTCACATCGTACTTCTTCCATCCCTAAACCCTTCAACTTATAGCCTTCATAGCCATTGTAATATTTGAAAATAATGTCCGCACTACTAATTCCCCTCAAGTTAGGGCTATTACCAACTTAATTAATGCTACTTAGATTCTGGGGTCGAAACAACATGCAGGGATTAGCATTGTGTGTTGAGACTTATTATTGATTCCTTTCGGGCGCAAGGAATTGATATCTTAACATCTTTGTCATTTCCAAGCTGTCTAATGATTGAAAGTGAAAATTTACTTGGTTAGCTGATGGAAAGCATTATGCTTTGCAGTCAGAAGTTTGAATCGAATTTAGTGTGCATGATATGTGTAATTTAAAATGTGACTAACGAGAATTTTTGAAATCATCAAGATGTGGGCACCGTTTAGTAAAATTTTTGTGATGTTTGAGTAATGCAAAGGATTTCGTGGAAACTCTTCAAGGAACTAGGGGAAATGGGGCGTAGAAGAATCCTGGCTGTGCTATGGGCAATTTGGCTGCATTTTAATGAGTGGGTATTTAAGGGGAGGGCTGTGTCAACCGATGGAGTCATTCAGGAAGTGGAAGGATTTGTGTCATGCTGGTGTAAAAGGATGTCAAGGGGGTTGTACATATGGCATGCTTATATAATACTATCAGGTTGATCACCAGTCTCTGGTGAAATACTTTTTCGAAAAAAATTTACCAGCGGGTTGATTTCTATGTACTCATTATGTTGTTTTTATTTCAGTTTTACGAAGAGCTAATGCAGGAAAAGAATGTTGATTATCGGAGCGATAAGATTTCTTCTAAACCAGTGAACAAGATAACAAAATTCAATGATTCTGATTCGTCTGATCATGAAAAAGAATCTGATGTTGAAAATGCAAATGATGGCGAAGTTGATGAAGCACCTCCCAAGAAACCACGAGTTGAAAATGAGTCTGTCAATGGTGCTGAAGAGAAGTCCATCGATGCTCTTATTGAAGATGAATTAAAAGATTTGGGTGATCGGAAAAAGGTACATTTCAGTTAGGAATTGAAAACTACTGTTGAATCTTTGTGCACTCAATTTTGTCTTAACTTTTGTATTCATAGTTTATTTTAAATTTCTGACAGCATCGTTGTTTTGCAATTTGTTTCTTTTAGGGTTTAAATGCTAATTTCTTATTTTCTAATTTCTGAAACCTGTTGTCAGAGACATTTCGTGACCCTCGATTCAGGCTGTAATGGCTGCATCTTCATTCAAATGAATAAGAGAGATGGTGATCCTACTCCATCTTGCATAACACAACACATGATGACTTCAATTGCTTGTTCCAGAAAACATGTTTCTAGGTTTCACTCTTATCCTCCACCTGGCAATGATGAATCTTCTAGTGATGTTTTGTGATCAATGTCTCTGAATTAAAAGCTAATCAATTTCTATGAATGCCGCAGATTTCTTCTACGAGTTTTGCCTATGGAAGTGTCATGTTATGCTTCAGTCGATGAAATTTACCAAGGAAATCGAACCCCTTATGTCTCACTACTTTCCTGCAGGGGCCGAAATTCCCTTAAAGGTACATCAGCTCTTCTCTTTTGTAGAAGAGGAAACCTAACAATGAATTAACCAAAGAGGAGAGATTACATGGAGTTATAAAGAGAGAAGATAACGAGATAGTGGGATGGGTCCTTAAACGAGCTACTCCATCTTGGGCCGGGTGGGTTGCCTAACATGGGTCTAGTGGGTCATTCTCATTCCAAACATCTTTGCAGTATAAAAGGATAGTTTATTTATTTTACCTATTTAAATGCTAATAATTGATTTGCCAGCGAAACTCACCATTTATATTCTTGTTTTTTTTTCTTTCTTTGTTTCCATGTACTAGGAATTATGATATCTTTTTGAAGAGAATGAACCAAAGGAGCATAATGAAAGAACATAAAGCAATTAATAATTAATAAACTATTAATTACTTTAGATTCTTTAACTTTTGGAGAGAAGTATCCGTAGAATCTGAGTGTTAGCAGGGATTGAGATTGTCAATTTTTTTTATTGTGGTGATCAATGATCGGCTCAATAAGTAGTGCTTTACTCGAGGAAAGCATTTTCAACTAGAGGTGTTGTATAGATTTCTTGATTCAGTTGCATCATTAGGATGGACATTCATGAGAAGCTTTCATAGAACATGAACCCTTGCCCATTTATCGTCATGGGCTGAAAAATGTTAGAGTTTTTTTATTTTTCATTTAGAGCTCATGACAGTTAGAATGCATTCGAATGTAGCTTGTATGCTTTCGGGTGTTTAGGATATATTCCATATAAATTTATAATATATATGATGTAAATATATTATAGATTTTATGGAACATATGATGTCAAATAGAAAGCAAGTGAGAAACAGATAGAGAGAGAGAAACAATGAGAGATATTGAGAGATTGAGAGGGAGGGAGAGGGAGAAGGGGGGAGGGGAAAGAGAGAGGGGGTAAAGGACACAACACGTAACTAGGAGGTCTTAAATTAAACTATCTGATGTTTTACACTAGATCCAATAGCTAATATTCACTTAACTCCATCTGGCGTTTCCCCTTTTCCCTCTCTCTTGTACGAGTATATGAATTTTTCTGGATTAGTTTTGTTTAAGAAGTATTTTCTGGATTACTTATATTTAGGATACAACACAATAGGTGAATGATGGTGATTTTTGTGTGTTAAGTAGATGAAGATCAATGTAGATGAAGGTGAACTGCAGTGAAGAGTCAGAGTGACTGAAATGGGTGAATACAATTCTCAACTGAAACAAAAATCCCATATCATAATGATCGCCAGAATCTCCTTTAAACTGAATCACTGTAATAGGGAATTTGATAGTTATTTCCTCTTTCTGCCAGTCTAGAAATGGGATTTCCGTTGGATCTTAGATGGACATGATTTGCGTTGTCCTTGAGAAATGAGAATGCTAGTCACTTGAAAATGTAATTTTTTGACCCGTCTAATATATCATACTTTCTCTGTCTATCTTTCTTGTGTTAATGTTTCGACCATCATTACCCCGGATTCTTTCTATGTTTTTTACACTCGAAAGAACTGAAAAAGTGAATGGAACAAGCATCTAAGACAAAGTTTAAGATGTTGCCAAGCTTTTTTTTTGGCATGTCCCATTCAAAGATAAACTTGAAGCATCAATTCTGTCTCTTCTGCTTTCTTCTGTTGCATCTTTTTGTTTCTTCATTTATTTATTGCATGAAACACGATCTTTCATTGATTATGACAATTCTAAGTCAGATAATCTTCCATGCAGTATGCTGTGTTGTATGAAGCTCGTGCAAATTCTGGTATAGATAGAATGTCTATCATAAATGCAGTTGCAAAGTCTGTTCCGGAGCCCCACAAAGTGGATCTTACGAGCCCTGATAAAACCATAATCGTTGAGATCGTTAAGGTATATTTTCTGTTGCCTTCTTACAGATTTCACTTTCTGGTTCTCCTTCATCCTTCTGAAACAAAATTTAGGTTTCTTTCAAATTTGAAGATTCCAATAGACATTTAAATATCCATCGAAATCATTTATGTAGATGTGGGTGAGGATGGCGTTTTAATACAATTCTATGACCAACTTTACGTACTCTGTTAGAACGAATCTTGTTAATGATTTTCACAATCTTTGGAAAGCTAATTCGTTTAGGCAGCCAAATAACTGCATGTATGTTCAAGAGTTGGATAGCAGCTTCAAGGGTATCTTCAAAAATAAAAAATAAAATTTGAATGACTGCAGAGTTATAATGTCAATAAAATTTTATATTTCTCTGATCTTCATTAGCGAGTAGCGATCAGTAATTTTAGTTTTTTATGCTTGCAAACTATATGCTTCTGACGTTTATATCATAGTTTTTACTTGCAAGGTTGTGATAATTTTAATTTTTTCATCTTGCAGACTATCTGCTTGGTAGGTGTAGTTGAAAAGTATAAAGAGCTATCAAAGTACAACGTGAGACAGTTGACAATCCCTGAGAAAAAGGCACTTGCTTCTTAGAAGCATCAAATGACGATTAAAGTAAGTTCAACATCCCTATGATCTCTGATTTATGTCATTTGGAGAGATTTTGTCATTAAATTGTAGCATATTGCATGGTCAACATGCAATCTTCTTGTTCTTTGTACCATGTAGAAGTTGTAACCTCGAAATATTGTTCTCCGCTGACTTTCTATTTTTATACAGTTACATGACTATAAATATTTAGGATCTCAGTTTGAGACTATGAATTCAATTTGAGATTGCGGGTATTTTTTTTTTCTGAAAAAAGTAAAGAAGATCACCTGAGGCCAGTGATCAACCTGATGTCATGTATATATGATATGTTATGATTACATCAGCAGTGCCTTCCTGGCCATCCTCTATCACCTCCCACCTGCCCAAATGGCCACAAGACCATCAATCTCATGTAGGACTCCATCTAACGATACTTTCCTCCCCTTAAAAAGACACTCATTATGGCGTAGCCATATTGCCTAGAGCACTGGCCAGACTTGTACCAAGACCAGTGCGCCCCGACCACCGTATTGCCCAAAAGAACTCCAGAACCTCTCGGCTGATGAGGTGCCCATCCCTGTGATCTGTTGGTTCTCCCACATGTGCTGTGCAAATGCACAGTTAAAAGAAGAGGTGGTGTACATCCTCCATGTTCCTGTCTCATATGATGCTGTCCGCCGGTGCATCTGGCTGCCACTTCTTTCGATACGCGCGTGTTACCAGCTGCTGCTTAGCCAATAGCCAGCTGAAGATCCTCACTTTCAGAGGGACCTTTACCTTCCATAGCAGTTGGCATGCCTTTGTCATGTCGGTTTTGTCCACTGTCCGGGCCCTGAGTAGCTTCCGGTATGCAGCCCGGACCTGGAAAGGTGCACCTACCCACTCCAATCCATCTGGTGTCGTGACTGTCAGTCGCGAATGCATCAACTCCTGCTGCATGGTCAAGAGCTCCTCAACTCTCTACGTCAAAAGAGGACCCCACAAAGGTTTGGGTTCCATATGCCCTCCCAGCACTCCTGCACGGTGGAATGGTGGGTGTGGGCAAGAGCATGAAGGGGGGGAAACGCATCGGGACCACCAATCATCATCCCAGTGTCGAAAAGATGAACTGTCCTCCCAGCCTGGCAGTTAAGAAATCTCGTACCCTGGGGAAGATTCGTATGACCCACTACCAAAATGCAGAAGTCCCTTGTACCGAAGCCGCCCCTCGATCCCAATCCAACTGAACTCCTAATCGGTCCTTCAGCACCTTCACCACCATGTTACCCTCTGCACTCATGATGCAGCTCACCCATTTGGACAGCAGTGCCTCATTCAGCGTTGGGAGAACCAATCATTTCCAATTAGATTGAATATCTGTTTGGACCTGTCAATTCTCTTATCTAATTCTTTTTAGATCCCAAAAGAACTTATCGTTAGAACTTCATAATGAAATATTAAATTTTCATTTTTGGTGAAGTTTGAAACATTTTTGTGGATATTAGAAAACTCTATAGTTAATCAAATCCTCTTTCCCAATCATCTCGTCTACCATGGACAAAAATCTAGTCCAAGGAGGATGATGATATAATTAATTATAAAAAAATAATCATCAAAAAAAGGAATAATTTATGATCGAGTTGCATATAATTAATCATTAAAAAGGAATATTTTCACTCCTGGATCGGTGAAGATTTGACTAGCCCTAAATTTCTTCAGTTGAGTGGGACTCTACCCTCAAAAGTACTATTTCTCGGATCCTATCTCTATTCTCTTCTATGATGAATATTTTGACCTTTTGAATACTTCAACTCCTTTTTTTTCTCATTCCATTATTATTTTTCGTGCCTTCTCTGTTTTCATAACATGCTCTGACCTAATCTAAAGCTTACAGGCATGCTGGTTAAGTAGACCCAGATGAAAAAAAAAGTAGATCCAGATGATAACATTTCTATTCCCAATATTCTTCATGATTATCATGGCATTACTTACTCGATCAATGATTAAAAACCTATTGATTTTAGCAATTTCTATTGACAGAATTGGCAGAAAAGAAGAGAGATGGTTCATTGATCATGCTTAGGAATTCAGATAATGTAGCGAATTGGGGGCTAGCTTTTCGATGAGAGAGATATTCAATGTTAAGAATTACTGTCAATGAAGATTCATTCTTCGTCAATATCATTTATTGAGAGTATTAAATTCATTATAACCTTCATCATCTGTTCTTCCTCTGCAGATGAAGATTGCCATCGTTTGATTGTCGCAATCATCTCTTCATATCTTCTTCGGATTTAAAGTCAAAACCTTCCATATCATCATCATCATCATCATCATATTGCCATTTTCCATTTAAAGTTAAAATCACTGATCCCACTTACTAAACAATTTGCCATTTTCGACTATAAACTGTAAAAAGAAAATATCAAGATCATAGTTTTCCGTGTCTCTAGTTTCCAATGCCAATGTGGCAACTAATGCTCTAAAGACGATCATCTTTTTTGATCAAAACATGATCAAAAAATATTTTGATCATAGTTTGATCGGAAGCAAAGTCTTTCTCTCTCCATCACTTAGCCTTCCCCTGATGAAGCAAATCTCAAAAACTCCCCCAAAATCATGTAATCGTGGCATTCATTTTTCACATCAAACTAAAGATTGCACCATTCATTTTCAAAATTGCAATATTAACCTCCAAAATTGCAATATAAACGGATTTGCTTTGATGGAGAAATGCAACAAAACCCAAGATGATTCGGTTTCAAGGATTGGATCAGAGGATGATCGTGACAATCACAGCCATTGGATCAACGACAATCAATTGTCTAGCAGCAGTCATGGAGAGGTGCACTTTCAATTCTCAGCCAGAAATTTTGTGTCTAATGGCAGATCCTTGCAAGATCGATGATATCTTCCAATTTCTTAATTGATCCCATGCGATCAAGCGCCCCCTTCGATTGATGATCAATCAAAATGCCTGCAGGAGTGGTCGATTGATCAAAATAAAAGCCTGGTCTCAATCAATCACTCAATTATAACCACTTCTCCCCAAACCCTAGAACATCTCTTCCATTGCAGGCAACCTTGAAAAGGAAAGATGATGATGAGAACAGAGAAATATAGAAGAAATCAATCATAATGTTCAAGGAAATGGTACAAGTTAATGATGCATGGCATCCATATATTGCTCATACAATCACGATAAATAGAAAAAGGTAGTAATTTACATGGCTCCGATCAATGATTAAAAGAAATAATGATTCCTTTATGTTCCACAGATTTCAAGAATTTTTCTGCTCATCATCCTCGATATCCCAGCTAAGATCTTCATCATCCTCCACTGAAGTCAGCCTCTTCCGTAAATCAATCTTACTAGGATTCCCAACTGAAGCCCCAACCTTCTTATCATCATTGTCTCCAAGATCTTCGATCTCATCCCATCCTAGATCGTCATCTTCAGGCATCGATGGCTGTGTTGACACGATTGATACATCACTATCCTTGGATGATTTAGGAGATTCTCCTTTCCCTTTGGGCAAAATCTTTTCATCAATCTTCAAGGGAGCTTCTACGGATTTAATCTCTGTCGCAGTTGAAATTTCTTCTTCTTGAGTCTGATTCTGACTTCGAGAATCCAAGCTAGCAGAAACATCACCCTTCTCCAGATTTTCCACATTCCGATCATCTGGCCTTCCATTTTTCTCCTGCTCTTCATCATCAATCTCCCAGCTAAGATCCTCATCCTCCCCCGAAATCGCCCTCTTCACTAAATTCGCTCTGAGATCCTCCGCTTGCTTCAGCTTGTGAATTCTATAAAAATACCTCCCCCAAAAAGTTCCATAATCCAGGACCTCTGGAACCAATCTCGAAAAAAATTCCTTCACCGCAGCACTCTCTTCCAAAATTCCTGTAATCTCATCCTCTTTTTCATCGACATCAAACCCTGTACCCCAAACCCTAAATTCCTCCATGTCTTCTGGGTCCTCCGAAAAAGTACCCATATCTTCTTGCACCGCCTTAACTTTCACTTCAAACCTGCTCAACCGATTCAAATTACCTGTATCCAAACTCGGAGAATTCTCACTATCCTCGTCGAGAGACGATAAAAGAACATCTTTACCATGGGCAATAATTTCAGCAGTGCTTTTCAACATAGAAGAACCAATACTATCCAACACTTGGAAAGAAGATTTACCCTCGATGATTACTTCACGGATCACTTCGGTCTCCTTGCGGAGACCGGATCCGAACTCTTCTAGGTCACGGCGGTAAGTTTGGATTAAAGGTTCGGATTTGGAAACCAGATTTTTGACGATCCCCTGAAAAAGATCCCCACGAGGTTTCCTCGGGAGATTCCTTCTCTGGAGGATCAGAAGAGAAGACCGACTGGAAGAAATTCATCCCGAATTCCGGGAGGAGAGAGTTCTCGCAGGATGAAGAGGTCGAGGGAAAAACTTTGGGGGCGAACGGGAAAGAGAAAGTATTGCCTGGTATTTATTTTGATTAGAGAAAGAAAGGACCACGGGGATCTTGGAAGTGGAAGAGGTCCACTGGATGGACGGCTGATGATTTAGTGAGAAGTTTGTGATGTAAATAAGACCTTGTGATCAGAATATTCCCTCTCACACATTCTATCCCCCATCATGGAACCGTGATTCAATCAGATCAACATGATCACGATCAACATTTGATCTATGCAGTCAATCGATCAACCAATGAGGATCATGCTCGGATCCCAATAGGATGATCGTTGGGACCAGAAGGAGAGAGAGATAACAATAAAAAACGATCTGATCAGGGGATTGGGTTGCCAATAGAATCATCAACTAGAGGTGGCGATCAATGATAGAAGCTCAATAGATGATCAAATCAATAAGGTTCCATGATCACTGTTCCCTCAAATCAATAAGAATCATTTTGTGCCTTTAAATGATTGATGGAATTTCATTCTAGAAGTGAAAGTCTTAAAGTTCTTTATGCTACATGAGAAGGCTTGATTTGTTTTATTTGAATTCATCTCTCTCTCTCTCTCTCTCTCTCTCTCTCTCTCTCTCTCTCTCTCTCTCTCTATGTGTGTGTGTCTCAAATGGATCATGGGATATTGGGAGTGAAAGAGGTCCACAAGATGTATGGTTGATGATTCCATTAGAAGCTCAAAGAAGACTTGAAGAAGACCCTTTACCCCTCTCCACTTGACATTTGGTAAACAAGACTGCACAAAAGCCATTGGTCTTGCCAAATGGACTACACATGGGTTGATCTAAATTTGTTTTGGGCACATATGAGAACATCTCAAAGGAAGTGAAAGTTACAAATATGCCTACATTTGGGATGTTCTCTTAGTCACTGATAACATGTTACATGATTATTTGTACATTTTTAAGCATAATTCATATTATTTCTATGCAGGTTATCATATTTTCAGTGCATATTCGTCGCTCAATGCAAGTTACATGGTAAATCTCAAAATGTATTATTTTTAAGGATTAATAATATAGAAATTAAGTTAAATTTTAAAATAGATTTTCCCCATTTACATTTGAGATTTAATTTGAGTTTTAAATGCAAATAATAAGAGAAAATATTTTTCATATACACTCATCAATTTTTCTAGTTTTATTTTTCAAAACAGATGAGTGTACTTTTGAGTTAAAAATTTATTATCTTGTTATTTCTTAAATTAAAATGCATAGAATGATAGATATTTAAATTTTTTATCAAACAACAAACAATTTGCATTAAAAAAGAGTTATATTTTAAAAGTTATGAATTTTCTACTTTTAAAGGATTTTTCTATAATTTTTTTCTAAATTTTTCAAATTTAAAAGTGATTAAAAATCAATTTTATAAGTACGAGGTGACGTGGATGATGATGTGACATGCACACTTAAATGTCGCCACCACACGTGGCACATGCATGGCGCACACGTGTCATCATTAAGGGATATATTATTGTCATGACATTTCACTAGGTCCACATTTTTGTATTATTTGGGGTTAATTATGTGCTTTATTGAGGTTTGACCTTTTTCAAGGTCAAACAATTTGAAATTAACCATTTTCCTTGAGTTGAATTTTTAGGACTTAAGTAGATAATTAAAAGAAGAGATTATCATAAGAGAATGATGGGAAGAATCAAAAGTTAACTTTAGAGGGTTGACTTAATTTGGCTTTTAAAGTCAAGTTAGAATTATTTCAGTTCATCATATTTTCTTGTTAACATTTATGTTTCAAGTTGCATGAGATTAAAGAAGAATAAATTTTTGATCAAATGGAGAAAATTTGAGTCAAAAAGGCCTTTTGAATTGAAAGTTATGAATTTCTTAAGTTTACATAATTTTCTGAAATTTATTTTGATTTTTCAAGATTTTTAAAGGCCAAAAATAAAAAAATGGGGTTTATTTGGTACGCGACCTTGATAACATGCTAATTAAACATGATAATGCATGATTATTTATGTAAATTAAGGCATAAAAGATTTTATTCCTATGCATGTTATCATATTTATGAGTGTTTATCTATTATTCTATAAAAAAGTCATTATAATCTCAAAATATATTAATTTAGGGTTAATTATGATGAATTAAACATAAATAATTTCATAACCCATATTTTATTGAGAATATAATTAGTTTTTAATGTTAAATAATAAGAGAAATTATTTTATATACACTCATATAATTTTCTAAGTTTTAAAATCTTAAAGAAAGGAGTATATTTTTAGAAATAGTAATTAAATCTCTTATTATTTATTAAATTTAACTTTTTAAAATCAGAGATAATTTAATTTTTGATCAAATAAAAGAAATTTTAATTAATTTAGAGTTATATTTTAGAAATTTATGAATTTTCTAATTTTTAGAAATTTAAAAATTTTGGATTAATTATGTAATTTTCTAGTTTTTTCTAATTTTTATGAATTTTTAATGAAAATTTCAGGATTTTTCGGAATTAAAAATTGAATTTTCTATTTAAATATTAATTTTCGGATATTATATAAGTGCACAAGAGATGTGGCATAATCTGGAGCGTCCGATCAATCGCGATTGACAATCGAAGGCGAGAGATGATGTGGTGCAACGTGGAGCGTCCGATCGGGCGATTAAATCGCGATCGTTAATTGATAACATGCTAATATTGCATGAAATTACATGATTATTAATACAATTAAAGGCATTAATCATTCCAAATATATGCATATTATCATATTTAAAGTATATTTCTATCATTGTATATTAATTTATGTTATGATCTAAAAATACATCAATTTATGGATTATTATACATAATTAAACATTATAATCTTTAATCCTAATTATAATTGAGGTCATAATCATGTTTTGAGAATGAAAATATAAGAGAAAAGATCTTTATTAACATTTATGTATTTTTATAAAGTTGTTTTATAAGATACATAAATGTATTAAATTAATAAAAATTCATTCTCTTATTATTTTAATAACTTGACTTTTTATAATGATAGATTATTCAATTTCTGATTCAACAAAACAATTTTGACTTAATTTGGAGTTATATTTTGAAAGTTATTATTTTTACAATTTTATAGAGTTTTCTGGCATTTTTCTAATTTTATTTAAGTTTATTTTCGATTTTTAAACGTTTAAAATAATTAAAATAAATGAAAAAATGGGTGCATTTATCGCGCGAGTACACGTGGATGCGACGTGGCACGCAAGGCCACGTGGCAGCGCCACGCGGACCCACGCGAGTGCTTGCGTAGCACGAATGTGACGTATACATTTATTTACTCGTATTAGTATGGTTATAGTACATATAAGCATCCATATATTGGATTTAAGCTAACTGCATTATACGTCTCACCTTATAAATGATGGATATTATGTGGCCTATAAGCCAATCACACTTTCATGTATCTTGTTCATTGAAATGAAATTTATTCATTGTCATTCTTGTGTGATGTTTGCAATGAAGTCCATGAGCATGTGCAATGACTAAGTGAATTATGATGAGATCATAATATAGTGATCACTATTCTTTAAACATATGTTCTAAATATTCCTATTCGTGAGATATTCGAGAAGGACATCGAATTATCCGGAAAGAATAGCACTATCTAATCCAACTCATATGATGAGTATGGCTGATCCTATAGCCATCGGTGTGGAGACACTAAGGATAGATAGTGGGTGCTCTTTGGAGAAAGAGTTCACTGAATTGATCCGTATGAATCCCTGAATGGTAATATACCTAAATTGTCAATCAGGTTGATTCATGTCACGGTTGTGTACGTGGTCCTTTGACCTGAGACACCAAAGACATCTTGTGGATGGGTGGTCGTGTTTTGACTATGACTTACGACCCCCTAGCCACGGGATCTCCAAAACGTCATAGATTGGATACGACATGAAGTCCGCGAAGGTAATTGAGTGGTCAAGATGGGATCATCCACCCTCGGTATATGAGGAGATTGACTCAAGGAATGAGATGCGATTAAATCCTTGGCCAAGGTACTGGAAATATTAGAGAAGTTGTTCTCAATGATTTCCTACTTGCATCAGTACTAAATTGAGTGACGGATTAGGGTTTGACAATTAACCATACCCTAATTCATTCATGAGTCTCGTGTGGAAAAAGGATTATACGTACACGGTAACCAATGACGGCAGGGTTCCATGAAAGAGTTCTAATATACTCCATATCTCCTAGAGCACGTGGTGTAGCTTGGCACCCACCGGGCTGGCGACTCAACCTGTCGATTGGGTTAAATCGATCCTTATTCAATTAATCTATATGTTGATATAGTTAATTGATAAGAAGGACCAATAAGTGTTATTGGGTTGATAGAGTCATTAACTAGCGAGATATATGGACCTAGAGGGTCACACACATAAGGTCAATGGATGTCGATGGATATAGACATAATAATAAGGGTTTTTGTGAAAAGTTCACATTCCCAAAGTCTATAAATAGGGGGAGAACGACCATAATAGAGGTGCCCATGCAAGCCTAGTGGACCTTCTCCTCCCTCTTCTCTTCCTCTCGTGGTGACGAGTGTTCAAGAGGAGATCCGATCGTCTAGAGACTGTGTGGATACCGCTAGAGGCCGGACGCTTGAACGGTTGAAGAACTCTTTCAAATGATCCAAGTAAGTATGAATTTTCCTCTATACTAGATGATAGGATCACCTAGAATGGATGATGAGATCATCTATTCTTGGTGCTTCCACGATGTTAAATGTTTTGATTCAACACCTTCCGCTGCAATCATTATTTTGGATCCAAATTTGGAGAGCTTTTCGAGCCTCAGATCCCAGCAATTAACTCGATGAATCATCATGTTTTTCTCCGTGTAGGACTTGTTCCCTTGTTTTTGTTGATTACAGGACGCGTGGCATGCCGTGGAGCGTCGGATCAATATCGCGATGAAGATAGCCCGTTGATGCGGTGGACGCGAGGTCCACGGGATCAAGGATCGCGCACATGGTTAAAAACTCACTTAAGTGAGTTGATTTGAGCCGTCGATTGCGCGAGTTATAATGGCTGAGATCATTTACGATTAGTGCACTACTCGATAAATCACAATCTCACGATGAAGATCCGACGAATCAGATGAAGCTGCACACCTCCTTCTTCATGCGATGAAATCGCATCTCGACCGCTCACCAATGATCGGACGATCATCAATCGAAGGCAACGATTCACCAAAGGACGTGTGATCGCGACCGTTGATCGCGATGCGCCCCTTCGTCGGACGGTCACGCCTAAAATTCGTTCTTTCAATACAGTTCTTCGCGATGGAAGAACTCGCCCTTAAATTTTCGAGAAATTCGAACTGTCTAGACACCATTCAAGTGCCAATCCGATTTCATTGTGTTCTTGATGCATTTCTGCATCCAAGGAGTGCTTGAGATTGAAATTTGATCGAAAGAGAAAGGAGAAATCACATACTGAACTTCAATTTCGTCTTCGAAAACTCGGAATGAAAAGCCATGCATCGGGCGATTAATTGGATCATTTCGAAGGCTAATTTGGGTTAGATTACATGTTTTCATATTAATCTATCATCATTTAGTGTTAATTTTACATTTCGAATAGTAGATTAAGTTTAATTTGATTTTAATTTCTGTTTTAAATCACTTCGCGATACAAATTTTTCTTCTAACTTCAAACTATGATTACTCAGCGAATTCTCATCCAAATCACCTGCTTTTTGATTCCGTGGATTCACAATTGAGCTGTCTTTCTTAATATACTAAAACGCCCAATTTCTAATCTCAATTCGTCGTCCAATTTGACCGAATTTCAAAGATATATCTTAAATTTCCCTAATTCTCTATGGATTCGACCCTTAATTATCATTATACTAATTAATTAAATTGATTAATCATAAATTGATAAGTTTAGGACTTTGTTTTGACACTAAATTATCTGTAATCAACGACCATACGATTTAGTTTCGTCACTAATCTTCAGTTAAGGCGCGGGGTACGTGGTGCTATCTGATTTGTCGGCGAATCGTTTTAAAACGATTTAATCAGCCGTTGATCAAAGGAGTTATAACGGTTGAGATTAAAACCAACGGAAACACATCTGAAACATCTAATCAATATCCAACGGCGGGCGTTTGATGCGCTATGACGCATGCGGCGTGGCATCATCTCGGCGGTCCATCAGCACTCCAAATCCCACGACTTAATCGTAACGATTCTCATCCGATACATTTCATCAGAGCAGTTGATCGAAGATCAAATCCTGGTCGGAGGGTTACACCCAAATCGCCCTATAAATTGTGATGTTCTTTGACGATGTAAAGCATTCCAGGACAATTCGATATAATCAAACTATTTACTCACCAAATCCCTTGAATATCTTGCATGCAATCGCTTCTAGACTCATTTCCTTGTCTACGGAGTGCTTGAGAGTGTGAATTCTTAAAGAGACGAGGAAGAAATCGACGCTTGAACTCGTACAATCGCGTTTTCTGAATTTTGATGAAAAGATTTGATCCGGGAACTAAATTGAATCAATTCGAGCGCAGTCTTGGGTTAATGATCGTGTTTCATCCTAATCTATCTTCGTATAGCTTAAGATTTCATTTTCAAATTGTAATTTGAGTCAATTTTGTTTTTAATTTTGGTTTTTTATGATTTTCATTTTCGTAAATTTCTCTCTTGTTCATTTGATGATTTCTCCCCGAAATCAAATCCAAATTTAGTAATTTTTGATTGTGGATTTGTCTTCGAGTCCTCTTTCCAAAAATATCAAATTGCCTTATTTCTATCACCATTTCATTGTCTGATTTGATCAAATTCGAAGAGATCTTCATAAATTACCTTCATTCCCGGTCGATTAGACCCTTATTTACCAATATACCAGTCAATTTATGTTTATTTCCTAAAATTTGTGAGTTTAGGTATTATTTTGACTCATGACCGTGAGTTTTCAATGACCTCACATTCTCGATTCGTCAGACCCGCGCGGTGCTTACGAGGCGATGCAGACACATGGCAGCGCCAACTTTGTCGGCACTGACCCATGCGAGCGCCTACGTGGTGCATGAGGCTAAGTGGCTTATTAGGCCCACAAGCATAGTGGCCCCGAGTATCAGGTAGAGAAAGAGAGAGAGAGTGGGGGCATCATAGGCCCATAGGGCAACACGAACTAAATTAGGGCCCCCCGTTCTTAAGGCGTGTAATCACTGCATATTTTTCTGTGTGGGATGACGAAACAAATGCGTATGGTCGTTGAATACACACGATGTCGTGTCAAAACAAAGTCCAAACTTATCAATTTAAAGATTATTTCATGAATTGAAGGGTATAATGGTAAATAAGGGTCGAATCCACGAAGAATTAGAAATTGAGATTAGAAGTTAGGCAATATATGATATTAAGAAAGATAACTCAATTGTGAATCCACATAATCAAAAATCGAGTGATTTGGATTAGAATTCGCAAAGTAATCGAAGTTTAAAAATGAGAGAAAATTCGATCGCAAAATTTGATTAAAAACCAAAATTAAAACAAAATTAAACTTAATCTACGATTCAAAATGTAGATCTAATGCTAAATGATGAAAGATTAAGATGAAAACACGCAATCTAACCCAAAGTCGCGCTCGAAATGATCCAATTAATGACTGGATGCATGGCTATTCATTCCGCGATTTCGAAGACGAAGATGACATTCAAGATGTGATTTCTCGTTACTCCCTCGATTGATTTTTGATTTCAAATGTTCTCGGACGAGGAAACGTGTCAAGAATGCAAGGAAACCAATTAACTCTCGAATTGTGGTGTCTACAGAGTTCAATTTCACTCGAAAAATCTAAGGGTGAGTTTCTGTTCGCGAAGAACATTTGGATTTATAGAAGAATTGAGCGTAACTGTCGGATTAACGATTTGATCGCGATCAACAGCTGGGATGACACGTCGATTGACGAATCGACACGATTAAGTTGCATCCATCCAATGGCAAATGGAGCGTTGAGATGTTGACACGTAGCGCATAGAAGAGGATGTATCGTTTCGATTGTTCGTTGGATCTTCATTAGGTGGTCTTGATTAATCCGAGGAGTTATAGTTATAACTCCTCGGATGGACCATCGAGATTAATCTTCATTTAATTGAATTGACGCCTCTTAAGATGTATGACGAAATGAAACCGCGAGGTCATCGATTTCACATGGTCTCGTGTCAAAAACAATTCCAAACTTACCAATTTGATGAAATCAATCCCGAATTGAGGGGTATAATGGTAAATAAGGGTCGAATCCACAGGAAAATAAGATATTTTCGAGAGATCTTTTAGAAAATGATCAAATCGGACGATGAATTGGTGATAGAAAATAGGGAAAGTAGTAGATTTAGAAAGCTAACTCAAAGACGTATCCACGGAATTAAAAATCACTCGATTTGGATTAGTAATCGCGGAGAAATCAAAGAGCGAAGTGAGATGAAATTTCTGAAAATCAGAAGAACATAAAACCGAAATTAAAGACTAAATTAAACTAAAATACGATCCTAAATTACAAATTGATGATACATGACGATAGATTAGAGCAAAAACAAGTATTCTAACCCAAGATAGATTAGAGGGAAATCCAATTAATCGCCGGATCGAGGCTATTCATTCCGCAATTTCGAAAGCGAGCATCGGTGTTCAAGAGACAAATTCCCCTTAATCGATCGACGAAATCTCACTTTTAATCACTCTGTGAACGCGAAAACGAGTATAGAAGAGATTAGAAGTGAGAGATTTAAGGATGGAGGGGTGTAGATAGATCAATTTGATGAATACATCCAAGAATGTCTTACAAAATCGAAGAATGCCTCAATTTATAGGCGAATTGGGCGTAACCGTCCGATTGATGCGTTTAATCTTCATCAACGGTCTGGATTAAACGCATCAAGACGAACCGTTTTGAATAGATCTTGGCCGTTGGATCGCGGATGGACACTCCCGATGAAGCTTGATGTGTATGGGTTATAAAACGAGTGAAAACGCATCCGTTGGATCGCGATCTGACGCTTCGGATGCGTTTTGATCGCGTGAAATCTGGAACGTTATAATTCTTTTATTTAAACCACGTGCTTGATTGATGATCCGGTGGACTTTTAACTCCACGCGATCCACGCACTGTCTTCATCGCGTTTATGATCCAATGCTTCTCCGTCAGCCACGTCGCCTGCATTTTAAAATGCCGTGTGGAACTTAGTCGCACACGGAAAAAATTAATGGAAGAGGTTGGGTTTATAAGACATGACAAATATGAGGGTTAACGTAATCCGAATATCGGATGCTTATATGTACTACAACCCTATATTACGAGTAAATATAATTATGCGTACACAAGTGTCACCTCCGCGCCACGCAGGCGCTCGCGTGGGCCTGCGTGGCTCTGCCACGTGGCCTTCTGTGCCACGTCACATCCACATGGGTCCCGCGCGAAAATAAACCCTCTTTTTAACCTTTTTTTAATTGTTTTTAATAGATTTAAATCGAATATAAATTCGTAAAATTCCAAAAAAATCCTTAAAAATTAGAAAATTCATAACTTTCAAAATACAACTCCGAATTAATCAGAATTTTTTTCATTGGATCTGAAATTCAATTATCTATCATTATAAAAAGTCAAATTATTTAAATAAAAAGAGAATAAATTATTATTTCAAAAATACATTTATTTCCTTAAGATTTTAACTTTAGAAAATTTAATGAATCTTTATGAAAATGATTTCTCTCATTATTTAACTTTCAAAACAATTATAATCTCAAGTAAAGATAGGTTATAAAATCATTTATCTTTAATTCATCATAATTAACCCTAAATTAAAGTATTTTGAGATTATAACATAAAATTGCATGAAATGATAGAAATGCACTCAAAGTATGATAACATGTGCTGATGCCACGTGCACACACGCGATTAAAACCCATATTTTTGCATTTTTTAATTAAATTAAATTTTTTAAAATTGAAAATAAACTTAAATAAAATCAGAAAAATTCCAGAAAAATTCCTAAAAATTCTAAAATTCATAACTTTCAAAATATAACTCCAAATTAAGTCAAATTTGTTTTGGTGGATTCAGAATTGAATACTGTCATTATAAAAAGTAAAATTATAAAAATAATAAGAGAATTAATTTATATTAATTTTATACATTTATGTATTATATGAAATAAATTCATATAAATACATAAATATTGATAAATGTGTTTTCTCTTCAATTTTAAATTTAAAACATGATTATGATCATAAATATAATTTAGGATTAAAGATTGAAATGTTTAATTATGCATAATAATCCATAAATTTATGTATTTTAAGATCTAATCATGAATTTACACAAAATGATAGAAATATGCTTAAAAGATGATAACATGCATATATTTGTAATGATTAATGCATTAATTTACATTAATAAATATGTAATTACATGCACAAATAGCATGTTATCATCACACATCCGTGCGTCCGCGCATCGCCACGTGGCAGCGCTCCGCCACGTGGCAGCGCTCCGCCACGTCAGCGTGCGGTAAATAGAAACCCTTTTTTAATTCTTTTTAATTAATTTAAAACCGAAATTACAGTTAAATAAATTCAGAAAATTCCAGAAAATTCCTAAAAATTGTAAAAATCATAAATTTTAAAATAAAACTCCAAATTAATTCAAATTTGTTTTTTTGGATCAGAAATTGAATAATCTATCATTATAACAAGTCAAAATATTAAAAAGTGAGAGAATGAATTTTAATTAAATAAATACAGTCATTTATTTTCTAAAATAACTTTATAAAAATACATGAATGTTAATAAGCATCATTTCTCTTATCATTTAATCATGAAAACATACTTATGATCTCAAATATAATTAGGATTAAGGTCACATCGTTTAATTATGTATAATAATCCATAAATTGATGTATTTTTTAGATCATAACATGAAATTATGCAAAATGATATAAATATACGTAAAGTATGATAACATGCATACAATTAGAACAATTAATGCTTTTATTTGCATTAATAATCATGTAAATTCATGTATAAATAGCATGTTATCACGGGACTAAAGGTGTGTCTATGTTTTGTAGGCGACGTGGCAGCTCGTGAGGCATCAATTAAGAATGTGAATAGGCGTGCGTTGATCTGGTGGATCTTGGTCCACCAGATCTTGATCAAACATGCGTGATCAATTCGTAGACGTCGATCTCATTAGTGAGATCCAACGGTTAGGACATAATCCCGCAATTGGAAAATCTTGGTGTGACACGTGGGCGCTTGTAGATGCTTCGATGAAGATCGAACGAGAAAACTAAAGACTGAAGATGGACCCCTGTCATGCGGATCGTGGTCCACTTCTCTCACGCGAAGTGGCTTCATCTAAGCCGTCCAATTGTTTAAAGGAAATCGAACGGTCTAGATTAAATCGCGAAATATCTCTATAAATTCATGCTCTCTCTCTCTCTTATGGAATTTTAACTATTGATTAAAATGTCAAATTGAGCATTATTGGAGAAAAATCTTGAGCTCTTCATGAATTCTTTGAGTCCTAGACTCAATCGTGCACGGATTGAGGCAAGAAATTCACAAAAATTGTGAGAAAACGTTTGGTAATCGTCCCTTGAACACCTAAATCATGCTGGAGAAGGAATCGAAAGAAAGTTACACGAATCAAAGCAAATTTGAGGCTCAATCTTCACGTCAATCGGGTTAGTAGTGTAATACCTTCGTAATCCTCACGTTTTAGGTTATTTAGATTAGGTTTAGATAGGTAAACTAGAGTTTTGAAGAACCGGAAATTCTTTCATTTTTTTCCCTAATTTTCTTCGCAGATTTTTGTTGATTTCCGAACAAGGATTTCTCCTTGATCTTAATTCTGATTCTAATGAATTTAGTTTCATTTGATTCTTTATTCAATCAGATATGTGTGGATATCTGATTTTCAAAGTTTCATCGAGGTTTGACCCCTTGATTTTTCTTTTGACCAACCACTATTCAAAAATTAATCCAAATTTTGGCGTTGACTTTTGAGGACTATTACTACAAATCTAGAAGGTGAAATTCGTCCATTTTGGTGCCTTTGTAATCCTTTGATCATAAGATTTCTATGAATAGATGATTTTTCATATTTGGATTCCATTTGCCTATTAATTAAAAAGATTTTGACCAAAACTTTAATTTTAGTGATTTTTTATCCATTGACTTTATACAAAACCTACAGTAAATCCAATTGTGCTCTAAAAAGTCACGATCTTTATATTGCAATTCACCTCTTTCTCTCTATCTTCTAAAAATATATTTTTTGTAATATTATCTCACCTTTTTATTCTCTGATTTCATATGAAAGTGAAAGTAAGGTTCAAAATCAATGCTTTGACTTTGACTTTGACTTCTAACTTTTCTACTCTAAACATTTTTCAAAACTCTAAAAACATCTCTCTCATATATTAGTACTGTTTTCATTGATTAGATAGCATATTATTTTCTTAAAAACCCTAATTAGGCTTAAGTTTGACCAAGTTAACTCTTTCGATAAAAGTTTAATTGTGCTCTTTGTAGAGTCTATACGATCTTACTGTTGTACTTGATTTCTAATTTTTAAATCATCGGGAGTTTGGAATTATATCTTTTGAGCGATGATCGTGTGTTTCAATGACCGCAGGTTGCATCGCTTGTCAACCCCCTCCCCCCAATTTTGTGAAAAATGAGGGGCTGAGATTAAACGACCTTATTCGCATCGATTGTACTCTCGTTAGCGTGCCATGTCACCTTCGAAATTAAATAAACAAACATAGTCTCACATGACAAAAAAATAAACGCACATTGACAAGTTTATAAGTGGAGATTATTAGTGGGTTTAGCAAATATCCTAATAAGGATCATTAACCCAGTAATCCAACACACGCGTGCACACGTGCGCGCCACGCGACACGTATACACGTCGCCAAGTGGTGACACATCATTCACCCGCCGCATCAACTGTCGCGTTGTCGTGAGATAAAAATCAAAATTTTTATATTTTTTTAAATAGATACAAATTTAAAATAAAATAAAAAATCTAAAAAATTCTGAAAAATTCCACAAAAATTCCTAAAAATTAGAAATTAATTGGCATGTTGATCGATGTATTGTTGCTATCTCAAACATGCTCTTGGGTGTGGCCTAAAATATTAGCGCCATAGTCACCTCCATGTTGAAGCATACTCTAACTCTAGCTAGGCGGGTGATCATGGTGATTCAAAATCTAATTCCGAACAGTGTATCTTTGTTGGGGGAAATGCGGTCACTTGAAGAAGCAAGAAACTCAGCACCAGGCTATGGCTCATGCTTCCTCATAGATGGTATGAACATGCTCCTTATTCTATGAGGTTGGTTTTCTTGTATGGGAGGCTATACCAATATATTGCGATAATCAAGGCCCCATTTTCATGAAGACTAACCCTTCATTTTATGAGTGCATCAAGCACAACGAGATCAACTATCATGCTATTCGCGAAAAAGTCCTTGTCGGGCTTATCATCACTCTTCATGTTGGCACATCAGTCAAACTTGTTGACATCTTCACTAAGGGTTGAGGATGACTTTGTACAACATTTCTGCTCGATCGCAAACTAGGCCTATTTTGAAATTTATGCTCGATCTTAAGGAAGAGTGTCAGTGAATACGTGCCCTTCAATGGCTTTTTTGTTATTCTCTCTCTTCCTCTCTCGATTATGTATAGTGTTAAACACATAATTGCAAGCTCTCCCCTTTTACAACTATTCTTCTTCCTTCTAGCGCTCTCTCCTTTGTCTTTACCAAAATGAATCTTCTTATGTTTGAATTTAAATGTCATGTTTATATATATATATTAAATTCCTGATCGAATGCAAAAATTTAGTGGATAAAGGATTTATATTTTAAACAATATTGATTTTCTAAGCTTTAGGGATTTTATTAAAAAAATTTGGGATTTTTAGGAATTTATTTGAAGAGAAATAGAACATGCCTTGTCAAATTCAGCTAACGAGCAACCTCCATAGGAGATGGCTTACTGGGTTTGACACAATGTTTATTCATCACCAACAATGCATGCTTGGGGTGACACCACGTTATGCATATTAAGCACTTGCGTGGTGCATGCTTGTCCCCAAGAGGTGTTATTCAGTGCCTGCTTAGCATTGTAGATTAAGAGGATGATTAATGCTCAATGGACTCTCAAAATTGAAGGCCTGATTGAACTCTAAAAAATTTCTTTGCATTATATAGGTCTTTAATATATAGTTTTTTCCCATATGGGACAATGATTTTTCACATTTTCGTCTTTCTTGCTGCTGATGTGACATCATGTGGGACATTTGATCGCATGAGTAAATCATAGTGTCATTGATCAGGAGGTCCACCGAACAGATGATCTGTGGAGTTATTGTGATGCTCGAATTGTGATCTAATGACCAAGATAATGCTTGATAGTTCTGAAACAATTGGGGGACACATGTCACAATTGCAGCCTTTGTTGCCATCATAAGTGTGTTTGAGATCCTATAAGTGCTTTGACATTGGATCTTCATCAAACATCTCTCCCCAAGGCTACTTGGCGCAACGTGGACTGCCCATTGCCCTAGAAAGGTGGGATTGAACGGCTAGGAGTGATTCGAACATTTCTTAGAAAGCTTCATCTTGATTTTTAGGGGCGGTGAGGTGTAATCGCAGCCCTCAAACCTCTTAAATTGCCAATCCAATGGATTTCCTTGTTCTTTGTGCTTGAACTTGTGAGGCCTTGTTCTTGACCAAACTCACTAGTCTCACCAAGTTCATAATTATTTTACATGTATCTCATGTTTTTGTGAGAGATCATTCTAAATGATTGTTGATTGATCTTGAAATGCATGAGGAATTCATTGCTTGAGCATTGGAAGCCATTGTAGACGGATCATCGATTTCAACCATTGATGGGAGGGAAAAGGATCATCTTGGCATCGCCTCTAGGTTTTTAAGAGTATTCTCCAGGAGTGATCGTGTAGGGAACTCATTGTTGGAGCGGCAATAGCCACTATTAACATAGCATAAATCTCAACCTTTGATCCGGCGACATAAGTACATCTTGTCCTTTGTCTTCTAGAAGTGAGAGTCTTCTCCTTCAACCCTACAGAAAAAAACAACTCTAGGACGCCATAGAAGACTTGCTCTAAGATCATGTGGAGAAAGGTGAGACGAGTGAACAAGAAGACCGAATAGAGTATATTTCAAGGGCTAGACGAAGCGGCTACACCAGAGAGAGAAGATAGAGATAGAGTCATCTTGGGCCCTATAGGGGTTTCTTGCATGCATATCTTGAGATAAGTGTAGAGAATGCTTTATGCCTTCAACCTACTCATAAGAGATTTAATCAAATTAATCTTAGTCATGGGTCTTCCTAAACTGTATTTTTTTGTAAGTAATTGTAAGAGAGATATAATGATGAGCAGGAAATGCTTTTTTTTCGGAAAATGGAAGTCAAAAAGAGAGGTCAGCGAAGATGAGATCTGTCAGGATGAGATCAGCCTAAGTTTGAGCAACATATTTCACGATGGGCGGCATTGATCATAGAGACCGGTGTTATTTCAAAAATTTCTAGGTCGAACATAGCCTATTTGCCAGGGATTCAAATGGAACCTGACAATAAGGCCGGCCATCAGGGTCTGAGCAGACTTTCTAGGTTTTCTTCTTCTTATCCTTCTTATTCTTTATTTCAAGGTTTTGAATGGACCAAGAGCTGAGGTAGAGGTCGAAAGACAATGAAGTATGACTACCCATCCACAGCAGAGATGCTAATCTCTCAGGTAACAATAGGCTGAAAGATCAGAGGCTGGTGCAACTCTGAGAGATAGTGCTACTAAGACAATGGCTTCTGGAGGAAGTAGACAGTGTCAACAGACCTCCTGAAACTGCAATTTCTCAGCAGCTTGAGGTTCTAAGCACTAAACAAACATGTCATTTCAGGCCTGTTATGGTTCTTCGATTGGTGATGATGACGACCATCGTGGATTATGTGCAAAACAGTTAAAACCAGAGACGATGTTGCTGGAGATTATAAAACACGGCAGAAGACTACGCACCGGGTCTTGATACGTAACCAGCAATTGTCGATTTTGCAGGGGATCCTTGTCTTAGCAGCATCGCTTTGCCACAAAGACTTATAGGTCTCTTGCTCAAAAATGGACTCAGATAGGTCTCTCTCTCTGTGACGGTAGCCATAAACTTGAGGAACCACCAAAGGATTGAATCAATCAAGAAATCAAAGATCATAAAACGATCAATTAATACTGCACATTGTTTAGAGATTAGAACTCCAAGGACCCAAGCCATTTGTCGTAGTAGATGCAGTTCTTGGGCGAGATGATCCCATCTGGTGTGCACTCAGCAATCCTAGGGCAGACACCACAGGGAATGGATGCAAAAGCCCCCATCTTCAAGCTGCCACTGCCATCCCTGGGGCATCTGTAGCACTTCTTTCCTGGTGGCATTCCAGCAAAGTCCCCCCTTCCAGTGCTAGTCACCTCTAGAATCTCCCCGTCCAAAATGAGCGCCCCCATTATCTCCCCTATCTGCTGTGCACTGCAATCCACCTTAAAGGCCCTCGAGTCTCGGATGGATCCCACCACCAACTCCAAGGTCGCCACGCCACCAGGTGCATTCTCGACAGCCCGGCGGCATAGCGGGCGCAGAACACTGATGAACTCTACATCTAGCTCGCCATCAACATACCACGACCCGCCAGAGATCTCATTGTTGGGCTCAAACTCTGCTGCCATGACCATCTTGCGACCCCGGTTGCGGTAGTTGACCACATCTTTGATCAAGCCCTTGCTCTTCAGGGCATTTATGATCTTTGCCGGCATATTGCCAGCAAGGCCCAGCTCAGCCTTGAGGTCTGCTGTCCACATACCCATGTCCCCCTTCCTCCAGATGGCATTGTATGACTTACGCTCTGTCTCTGAGAGCTGTGCCAGCCGCTGATCTTGCTGCCCACTGGGGGTAATTGATGCCTGCTGCAGCTTCTTAGGCGATGCTGTTGGCACTGCCGTCGCGGGTCGGCGAGGCATCTTTCCTTTTCCCTGTTTCTAGCCCTGTACCTCAACTCCTGGCCTGTTCAAAATTGCATTTTTGAATTTTCACTTGCAAGAAATTGTCCATTTTGAATACTATAAGAAATACTAAAAAACAAAGTGAGTTGTCTCAAATCTCGCAAAATAAATTAATACGATAGAATGGTAGCTTAGAGTGAGAGCGTATTTAGAAAGAGGCCAATAAAGCCCTTTCCATTTCTATATCCACAGGCTTGGTGCATGACAAGGGGTAAAGGTAGAAATCAATAATTAGTTGAGAAAAATTCATGTCTGTCCTGTTGACAGAAAGTTTGAGAGGAAGTATAAATTATGGAGGAAAATCAAGCGCAAGAAAATTTGTGGAAGAAAGATGGCAAGGAAGATTTTAGAACCCCAATTTATCAAATAGAATAATATTTAAAATTTATCCGTGTCAGCGATCGTGAAAATCTCCAGAACATACGGAATGATTATCATGATTGAGTCAACTTCGATCCGACAAGAATCGAGATTCAATTGACATATCATCATCGCCGCCAGATGATGGTGAAAAATCAAGTAGGAGACTTGGGGTCCATTTTGAATAAACAAAACTACGGAGGGAGAGAGAGAGAGAAATAGCTGCTGTGAAACGTACCTTCTATGACCGCGGTGAGGATGAATGACGCAGATAGACGAGCCCTAATTTCAAGTGCGCCACTTCGTCTTCTCCTTATCTCCTCGATTTAACTCTCGAGACCCTGGATCCCCGAAGCAGCGGGGCAGAAAATCGCAGAGACGCTGAAGAATACGATGGAGACGCCGGAAGTGGGAAGCAGAAATGAGAACTGAGAACCGATAGAATGTGGAGTTTAGGTTAAAAATAATAATATCGAGCCTAAAAACCGATCGCATAGTCAAATCGAGCCGTGTGCGGCAAGCCTACCTGCACGGGATCGGTTGGGGAAGGGCCTACGATTGGGCCCTGTGCGGCAAGCCGGGCAGGTTTTCTGTTCAAAAGTCAGATCGCATGGCTGACGGAAGGGTTTATGAAGAGCCCCGGAGAGAGCGTAAAACGATAAAACTGAACCGGATTGACCCGGATTGGAGGTTAAGCCGGGCGTAGACGGAATTCAAACTTCCCGCCTAAATAACTTCTTTCTGTTACAGAGGCAGAGACTGGTGAACACTCTCAGATTTTACCTCTGCAATGGCTCCCTTCATCTTCCCCTCCTCCCTCCAAGCCCTAGAAGACGATCCTCCAGCCGGCGAATCTCGTCTTCACGTCGCCACGCCGACAGATATATCCTCTCTCCGGGCATCGGATCTCGAAGAAGTGGTCAAAGGTGAAAATCCCCAAATCTGAGGCCGTTATCATAATTTACCCCTCATTAGGGCGCGATTTTGATTTCAGGCGTGGCGTTTGATCTCTCCGACAGGGAAATCATCTGCGTGGAGGAGCAGGAAGTGTTCGATAAGCTATATTCGCTCGTGAAGGGATTCAATCTTCTCCCTCCGCCTTGTAAAAATCTTCTAGTGGACACTCTGCGCTCTAATTTTTCTGTTCTGCTTCCCAGCATAGATTCGCTTTCTCGCTCCGTAACGTCTCCAGTTTCCTCTCCGTCTCCTGTTTCTAACGGCGTGGAGAGAATTGCTTCCCACCGTAACGCTCTCAAGATTTACACATTCTTATTGCTTACGATCGCTCTGTTAGAGGACTCGGAAGCATGTTCTCAGGAGCAAGGGAACGCTGGAGGCAGGGCTTCCAAGGTGAAGGATTTATTTTGATAAATTAAAAATATCTATTCTCTCTCATCTCTCTCAATTCAACTTCGAATTTAACTCTTAGGTGAACGATAGAAATGAGTTTATTTCTCTCGGCTCTCTCATTTCAACTGCCTTTTGAGTTTGATGGTTCAAAATCAGTTAAATTATTTTCAACTATGTTTCCTTTTCTCTCATCTCTCTCATTTAAACTGAAATTTGATTTGTTTCAAGTGAGAGATTTATTTTCTTCTTTGTAATAAGTTTTATCTCCTATTTTTCTTTCAATTTAACGACTATTGGGTTTTTTAGTCGGCAGCACAAGGGCGAAGAAAGCATGCTGCTGTCTCATCCTGGAATTTCAGTTCCCAGCGTAGCCGTATACTGAATATCATCGCAAATTCGTTGGATATCAACCTCCCAATGTTATTTGGTTCATCTGATCCCGATGAGAAATACTTGTCATTCATTTCCAAGTTAGTCGTCTCCTTTAAATTGCTCAAATTTTACGCCATTCTGTTGTTGGGTTTCAATCATGTGGACATGAATATATAAGAATTATACATCATTATCTATCGCTATTACCATAAAGTGATTCAAAATAAGTTTCACCTATCTTATTTCCATTTAACAATCAACTTTTTAATTGTGACAGATCCGTGTTTCTCATGCTTGAGAACGCACTATTTCTGAAAGACGAGGAAATAAGAGCTGCAATTAGCCGTATAATAGGCTCAATTTCTACGAAATATCACAGAACTTCAGAGATTTGTGCATCTATATTGAACTTGTTATTCAAATTTGACTTCACTGTGTCAACCTTAGCTTCTGCTGTGTCGGCAGCCGAGAAGAAGTATTCAGATGGGAGTCTGGCGATCGCTTTGATCAGAGAGATAGGCCAAACAGACCCAAAAGACTACGTCAGAGACTCTACTGGATCTGAAAACATCGGAAGATTTCTTGTGGAGTTGTCTGACCTATCTCCTAAGATAATTTCCACCAACATTGGCATCTTAATTCCACACTTTGGGGGAGATTCTTACAAGATAAGGAACGCCCTAATTGGGGTTTTGGGAAAGCTCGTGATGAAGGCATTCAATGACAATGACGGGGATTTGAGCTCGAGATCTCTGAGATTAAGAGCGAAGCAAGCTTTGCTGAGTATACTACTTGAAAGATCCAGGGATGTCTCGGCCTATACAAGAAGCCGAGTTCTTCAGGTTTGGGCTGATCTATGCGAAGAACATTCTGTATCGATTGGTCTGTGGAATGAAGTTGCTTCTATAGCTTCAGGGAGGCTGGAAGACAAGAGCTCCCTTGTGAGGAAATCTGCCTTGAATTTGCTCATAACGATGCTTCAGCAAAACCCATTTGGTCCTCAGCTTCGTATTGCGGCTTTTGAAGCTACTTTGATGAAGTATAAAGAAGTTCTACGTGAAATGGAGCCTAACGGCGCTTCGGAGGGTGATATAGATGATAATGGGCAAGGTCCTTTGAATGAAAAGATTTCATCTTTTTCACCACAAGAAGGGAAAGAAGATGCTTCAGTGCCTGTCGGAGATTTGGAACAGACTAGAGCATTGGTTGCATCTCTTGAGGCGGGTTTGTTATTTTCAAGATGCTTAAGTTCTACGATGAATACTTTAGTCCAATTACTCGCTTCAGCTTCAGTGACTGACGTGGAGAATACAATTCTTCTTCTAATGAGGTGCAAGCAATTTCAAATCGACGGAGCAGAAGCCTGTCTACGCAAAATGTTACCATTGGTAAATTTTTTTATGTAATTCGGTGAAAAGAGTTTTCCGTCAGTCCATTTCTAATCTATCATGATGTTTGACTTTGTAATCGACAGGTTTTCTCACAGGATAAATCTATTTATGATGCTGTTGAAGATGCATTTATCACGATTTATCTCCGAAAGAGCCCCTCAGAAACGGCACTTAATCTCTCTCATCTTGCCACTGACTCCAATATCGGAGATCTCGCGGCTCTGGAGTATATTATTTGCGCTCTCTTCTCTAAAGGAGAGATATCCTCGAGCACGGTATTCTCATCTGTCCTCTATGCTTGAACTTTATAATGGAGATAATTGTGATAATAGGATGGGATTTCTAGGATATAGAGATTACAAGGACAAAAAAAAGGCCCGCGTTGGTACTATTATGTTTGAATATTTCGAGGTTTTTTAGTGATAGACTCCTTTTTAAAAAAAATAAAAAAAATTCAAATATTTCATAGATTGGATGACAATTATTCATGATGGAATAGGTCAAATTGAATAATGAATCAATAATGATGAAGATCTGCACATTTTTATTGAAACCTAAAGCAAATAGATAAGAAAATGCGGTTTAAGTCGGCATACGGTTTTATACAAGCTTTGAATAATCTAAACTCCCGTGAATGGTTCTTAATCATTCTATTAATATTTATGAAATGATAGTGCAAAAGATACGGTCGAAATTCATTGTCTTTTATGGCATTTCTGATATAATGATGAATATCATCCATATTTGATCTAAAGTACTACTCACACTCTGAAATATGGGACATCTTCTGCTCATCTTTTTCTTCTTATCCTGCAGATATCAGCTTTGTGGGACATCTTCCGCTTTAACGTCAACGGAGTCACAGCTTTACAATGCCGTGGCGCTCTTTCCATTCTTTGTATGGCTGCAAAATCATCTTCTAGGGTTTTAAGTCCTCACTTACTAGATATCATCGACATTGGTTTTGGGAGATGGGCAAAAGAGGAGCCTTTGCTTGCAAGAACAGCATGTGTGGCCCTGGAAAGATTGTCTCCGGAAGATATTGATAAATCCAATGATAGTAACAACGGCAGAGTTTTCGCTCTCCTAAAGGGCTTAATTACTAGCTTCATGCTTCCGGAAAATATTTGGTATTCTGCTGCTGATAAAGCTATAAGTGTCATATACTCTATTCACCCAACACCTGAGATGCTCGCCACAGATCTGGTGAAATCCTCCTTTAGATCTGTTTTCTCTCCCGATGCAAGTGTGGTTGGTGTTCCCCCATCAAAGCTTAGCAGATTTTTATTCATCATAAGTCATGTATCGCTGAATCACTTGATCTATATCGAATCCTGCGTTCGAAAAGTTCAAAAACAGAAAGCAAGCAAAGAAAAGTCCAAATTGAAAGAGAATTCTACTAAAAGCAATGGAGTCTCTGCTGAAGCAGATTCCAAGGTAATTACATCTCATTCTCCATCTTCAATCGTAGTTCTTTTAACCGTATTTCTTTATATTATGAACATGCCACGTGTCAATATTGTACAGGGTGGTATCAATGCTGAACTGGGTCTAGCATCTTCCCGGGATGCGATGATCGATGGACTTGCCGAGAAAAGCAGAGAAGGAAATCGTCTCTGGCTCCCGTCATGGGAAGAATCTAATTGGGCTCTGTGGGTCTTTCATATCAAAACTCTGCAGAAATTACAATTTATTGCAGAAGGTGACTATTTTACTTTGAAATTATTAAAATACTAATCTTTCTCCGGTCTAGACCGACTGACACATATGCTGTTTTTTTCCTAAGTATCCGGAGCTTCAGGCTTCTGCAATGCTCGCCCTATGCAGGTTGATGATCATCGATGCAAATTTTTGGTAAGTGGGTTTATTCTCTTTTTTATTTTCCAACAATTCGGTTTACTCAAAACTTTTAGAGTTAATTATTTTTCCAGCGAATCAAATCTTCAGTTGTTGTTTACTGTTATTGAGGGAGCTCCATCAGAGACAGTTCGTTCAAATTGCACTTTAGCCCTTGGGGATCTAGCAGCTCGCTTTCCGAATCTTTTAGAACCGTGGACGGAAAATATGTATGCTAGGCTTCGAGATCCTTCAGATTCCGTCAGGAAATACGCTGTTCTAGTGCTTTCTCATCTCATTTTGAACGACATGATGAAGGTATGGTTGTCTTTTTTACTTACCATCCGAGGGGATTGACTCATCAAATTGGCCTTAATATTAATGACAGGTGAAGGGTTACATTAATGAGATGGCTATGAAATTGGAAGATGAAAATGAAAGGATTTCCAGTCTTTCTAAACTTTTCTTTCATCAGCTGTCCAAGAAAGGTATTTCTGTTTTTTCTTGACTTTTCTGCTCGTTACATGCTTCTCTAGTGTTTCTCTCTTTCAGGGAACAATCCAATCTATAATCTGCTTCCAGATATACTAAGTAGATTATCCAGGGAAAATCTGAGAGCCGAGAATTTCCAAAGCATCATGCATTTTTTGATTAACTCCATTAAAAAGGTAGAAGTGCAATACATTCATCTAATGGTTGCATCTAATTTCCTGTGGCTACTTGTAATTAGAGTTTTATAACGTTCAGGAAAAGCAAATGGAAGTTCTCATTGAGAAGCTGTGCAACCGCTTCAGTGGAGTTTATGGTATGCTTTATATTCAGTTCGAGCAGATCCGTTGAGTGAGATATAAAGGTTTCTAGAGAGAGAATAGTAGAAATACAAGAAAAGTTAATTCTTTCCTTATAATTCATCCAGTTTGCCCTATAATTTAACGGCTACTCTATCTATAACGGTAATAATCTACGCCAGTATTCCTCCAGGAATCTAAGCAAGTATTCACTTTCTTTGGATTTCTTTTGGACGCAGATTCCCGACAGCTGGAGTGCATATCGTACTGTCTCTCGCAGCTGACATTTTCGGAAAGGGGGTTTTAAGAAGCTCATTGAATCCTTGAAAACCTATGAGCACGCTTTGTGCGAGGATTCTGTGGTAGAACACTTCAGAACCATAATCGTCAAGGTCTGAATCTTTTTTTTTAAAAAACTTAGAATGTTTATAAGAATGTTCTAAGATTTGTCTTTAAATTAATAATAGGGGAAAAAATTCGCGAAGCCGGAGCTCAAATCCTGTATTGAGGAATTTGAGGGGAAGCTAAATCAAATTCAAATCGAGAGACGTGAGCAGGAGAAGACTGCCCAGAATGCGAAAAAGTCTACCAACAGCAATTGGGTGGCATCAATGGCGTGGTTTCTTCTAAGGAAGCCACTGATGATGAATCCATTGATGACGATGGTAACGGACCTTTATTCCATTTATTTTCGGTAGTTTTTGCTTTATTGACGTTAATTCCGGCGTAGGGTGTAGCCATGGCCATTTTTCAAAGATCAATAGATTTTCTGTGCCCAACATTTCGTATCGGCCACTTCCTCAAATCTTGATTAAGTTTTAGGCTCATGAAAAGCGGAACAAATAAATTCCCAATTTCTCTCTTACAGAAGTTGAGCACAGCGATGTCATCGAGCCGAGCGAGAACACTACGGCCTCTTCAAGCCAGTCGTGCACCGAGAACGAAGTCAAGTCGGAGCTCCGCAAAATCCCCAACAATGCCGTCGAATCAACAGCTGATAAGAAAAAAATCGAATCGCAGGCCAAAAATTCCTCGCAGTAAGTTCTTTGTAATTTTACGACTGTTAATAACGATGAATCAGAATTGTGAATAATTCAGATTAATATTTCTTGAAGGCAATATCGCTCGAATGGAATATCTCCCAAGATCGAGGAAGAATGGGAGCTTCCTGGCAACTTCTAATTGCTAGGTTAGAGATATCCTTCTTGGATCCGTCCATGATGTTACAAAGAGCAATAGATTTCATCATCTGCATTGAAGAATATCAATTTTGACCGAAAAAGATGTCTATTTTGCAAGGATTAGAGCATCGAGGCATCTCCAATTGAAGAAGGTTAGATAGATAGAGGTCTCCCCGGTATTCAATCCTGATGTAGAAAGAAATCACGACGCTCTAGCCCAAAAAATCTGTAATTTACGATGAACAAGAAGAGGTTTCAAGGTAATCTCTAGGCCCTAAGGTTAGATTCAGAAAGAGTCCAAGAGATGTTCTTTGTATCCCAACTTTATGTTATTAAAAGCAAGATATTTCGTCATCTAATGCTCAGAATTTTTAGTTTTTTCCCCCAAAATGAGCCTTGTTTGTGAGGAAGTACAGAAGGGGCGTATTCACGTCAGCATAAAAAGGAAGCGGCGGCGGAAGGGGAGAACGACAACCAAGGCCTATTCTGCCTGCAAGCGGAAGAAGGGATCCGCCAGAGGGGGAAAGGGAGGTCAGCCAGCTGGTTGCGCTGACCAGACAAAACCTGGTATTTTTAGAATGTTGAGTTACTGGAGTTGCTCTTCAGGTGGATGGAGTGAGAGAGGTGGAATTCCCTCGATCTGGCTGTGTCGCTGCTTCACTTTTCAGGCATTTGAGGTATGCATCTATTATTACCCAGTTTGGCAAGAATTTGTATCCATTAAAATTGGCCGAAATACTAAGGCAATCGTATCACAGTAATGTAGTATGATTTAATTATTCACTGCCATCGATCTTGATTTTCCTCTTGCGCTTTCCATCAATGCACTTGGTCCTCAACAGTCAACCAAGGTGGCAACCTGGGGAGGAACTCTAGAGTAAAGTGTGCTCAGGCTTGAGCAGTGACCTCCTGGGAAGAGGGGCACTAGGTTGGAGAAGAACTCTAGACTTTAGCCTGCTCAGTCTTGGACTGTGCAGGGATGGGTAATTCCTTGGGAAGAGGGATGCTGGGGTGAGAAGAACTTGAGTGTTAAGGGTGCTCTGTCATGCTCCATTGTAGTACTGCCCTATGTTCCGATGACATGGATTCTATTGGAGTTCTAACTTTATTCGTGTTCTTTCAACTGCCATTGATCTTTTCTTCTTCTCAGTATCAACTTACTCGATAGCTGGTGAGATACTGTATTAGACTACTTCCTCATAATTCAAAAACATAGAATCATAACACTATCGTTCCTCATAATTCCACTTGTCTTTGGAATTGTGTCTAGACTGCGAAGTTCCCATTTATTACCCTTATCCTTGACACAGTACTCCTTTAAGGCTACGACTGTAACACTCTCTACAATAGCATCACCTTGCTTTGATGATGTACTATTAGTAGATAGAAATCTACCAATAGCTTGGTTGGTGGTGCCATCCTCAATCATTGTACCTTCACTTGAAAGTCATTATGTTCGCGGGAATTTTATATTTTATGAGTCAAATTAGATAGTAATATTCTGTTTCAGATATTTTGATATCATTCTCGAAAAATTGCTCCAATATTCATGTTTAGAGTTTATCTAAAAATACTAGTAATCGTTATATTGAATACAATTAGGATTGCAGGGATGATGAATACAATTAGGATCCTAATCTCACATTCAGTTAACTTAGAGTAGAATATGAAACAATATTCCATCAAAAATGCATTCTTACACAACAACCTAGGTGAAGAGATTTATAAGCAACTCTCGCCTAGTATCTAAAGGACACTAATAGCAATGAGCTATGTAGATTAAAGAAGGCCCAAGGGTGTGGTTAGGGAAATTACCCAAACCATGAAACTTCTAGGCTATAAAAAATACAATGTAGATCACATTATTTTCTACCAACATTTACTTTTAGGGGAAATTACAATTGTCATTGTATATCTAGATGATATCATTGTCACCGGAAAAAGTGACATTGAAGTCATCAAATTAGAAACTCATCTAAAGCTACATTTTAAGGTTAGAAATTTAGGGCTCTTTTAGGATTTTTTAGGAATAGAAGTTGCTCGATCAGGCAATGTAGTGATTATTTTTTTGGGTCATAATCAGTAAGCTCAAAGGATTAAAGCTCCTACAAGAATTGTTATTGGTGACTAAGCTCCTACAAGGACATATCAATGATACACCAATCAAGTAAAATCATAGTCTTACAATTGGAGAAGATGATCCTAGTGTAAAACTAGCCCCATATCATAGATTAGTAAGAAAATTACTATATCTAGCCCATACTTGTCCAAACATTTCCTATTCTATCAACATCTTAAGCCAATTCACACACAGTCTGTGAAGTTCTCATTTTTAGGCTGCTCTTAGAGTACTAAGATACCTCAAAGGATTTTATAGACTCTACATCACCTTCAAAAAAGTTAGACTTAGTCATCTCTCTTGATTCCGACTATGCTAGGTCTGTACTTGATTGCATGTCCACCATAGGATATTACACAATGTTTGGTAGAAATATGGTAACATGGAGAAGCAAAAAACAAAATATGGTCCAAAAATCTAGTACACAAGCAGAATTTAGAGTTCTCTCTAGTGGCATTGATGAAGTACTATGCATAAGAAGCATCCTACAAGAATTGCAAATCACTTGTAAAGAAATAATTAGAGTATTGTGTGACAACTTATCTACCATCAACATTGCACATGATCCAGTATATCACGTATCAAACTATGGACGGTGACAAATTCTACATCAAGGAGAAGTTGGAAGAGAAGATTGTGAATATCACCCATGTCAACTTTGCAAAGTAGTGTACAGATGTTTTTACAAAAGGATTATCCATCAAGGTGTTTCTAAGACTAGTATCCAAGCTTGAAATGAATAATATTCACTCATGTGTTTGAGGGGAAGTGATAAAATACAGTTCTTAATATACCCTAGAACTTTCTATATTTCTGTTTGTATCATTTTTTGTTTGTGTAACTGTCCTATGTCTAGTTATTGTTGTAATATGACTGCTGGATTGCAACAACCGCTTAATTATGTATATAAAGAACTAAGATGAATTATAAGAAATACCCTTCTTCTTTATTCTGTCAACTCTCTCAAGTCTACTCTCTAAACTATCTCATCTCTACTCCCAAGTTTCTTCTTTATATCCTTTGAGTCTCCATATCGATGGCTATAGGATTAGTCATACTTATCATATGAGTCAGATCTTATATTGCTTTTCTTTCTGAATAATTAGATGTCCTTCTCAAATATCTCACAAATAATTTTTTTTCTAAACATATATTTAAAGACTAATGATCATTGTCTTACGATCTCATCATAATTTACTTGGTCATTGCATATGGTCGTGGACTTCATTACAAACATTGTAAAAGAATGATAATAAATCAACTTCATTTCAATAAAATGAACGAGATATATAGAAGTATGATGAGACATTTTTGTGCGGTTGTTACAAATACACTAATGCGTGTTAAAATAATTACCAAACTCACAAATTAAATTTTTCGATAAAGAGTCTTCAATTAGTATAATGGTGAATAAGGGTTGAATCCATAGAAAAATAGGAAATTTTTTAGGTATTCTTTAGATTTAATCAAATTAGGTGAGGAATTGAGTTGGGAAATTAGGGATTTGAATAAATTAGGAAAGAAAACTCCAATTTGGATCAGTATTTGTAGAGAAATCAAGGAGCAAAATTTAGCTAGAAAATTCGATCGCGAAGAGAGAAAATTTGATAAAATTTATAAAAATTAATCTAATCTAAGCTTTGAAATAAAAATATAACGATAAATGATAAAATTTTAGGAGAAAAACACATAATCTAACCCAAAATCTTGCTCGAGATGATCCAATAGTTCGTCGGATCAAGGGCTTTTTATTCCACATTTTTTTAAAACGAATATTTGGAGTTTAAGAGGTGAAATCTAATTTTTCTTTCAACGAAATATTGATTTCAAGCACTCCCTGGATGCATAAATGAGTCTAGAAGAGAAAGAAATTAAGAGATATACAATTTGAGATGTCTAAATAGTTCGATTACTCGGAACATCCAAGAGAACATTTCTTATCAATGAGAGATAATTTATAATATTTTGAAATTGGGTGTGACTGTTTGATGTTCTTTTTTATGAGATCAATGGTCCCGATAGAATTCGAAGAGGCAAATCGTTATTGTTAAGTCATGACCGTGGGATCTTCATCGGAATATCAGGATCACGCCACATTATAGCGGGAAGAGAGAGCGTCGCGAAATCTCGTCCGTCCGATCATGAATCAACATTTTAGATCTTAGATGGCTCTTCAAATCCTGGTCTTTATAACTCCTTCAATGAACGGCCAAGATTGATCCATTTTAATAAAATGAAATGTCGTCCACTCAGATGTTGCCACTTTCCCCTCTCACTTAAGTGAAAAATGAGGGGTTGAGATTAATTCTATTTTATTTCCGATAATCGGAAAATTCTGAGCGTGCCACGTCACCTACGAAGAGATAAAAACAAAAGAAAAATATCATAAAATATCGTGTATAAATGTATACGCAATATTAACTGTTAGGATATACCCTTAATAGGGTGCTTAACCACTTAATTGCGCGCTAATGATATGCATATTTGTGCGACATGTGGCGCGCACATACGCCGCCACGCGTCAACATGTAAACACGTTGTCACGTAAGGTCATATATATTAAAAAGGAATTTTTAATATTTTTAAATTTAAAATAAATCTAGAAAAATTCATAAAAATTTAGAAAAATTCTAGAAAAATCCCTAAAAATTAAAAATTTTATAACCTTAAAAATATAACTCCAAATTAATCCAAATTTATTTTGTGGGATCAGAAATTAAATACTCGATTATTCTAAAAATTCAAATTTAATAAATAAGAAGAGAATAAATTTTTATTTAAAAAATATAATTATTTTAGAAAATAAAATTAAAAAAATAAATGAACGTATAAAAAAATTTTCTCATATTATTTAATATTAAAACTTAATTATAATCTCAAATAAAGATGAGAATAATCTACTCTAAAATATATTTGTTAATTATGCATAATTATCCCTGAAATAATACATTTATATACTATAACTCTGAACTGCATATAATGAAAGACATGCACTTAAAGTATGAAAACATGCATAAAAATAGACTATTTTATGGCTTAATTTAAATTAATAATCATATAAATATGTGTATAAATGACATGTTATCAAAGTACGATTTGGCTGACAAGCCATCTAATATCTGTAAGGGTAAATAGAGATAAAAACATATTGAGAGAGGGAGTAAGAGGTGTTGGAATAAACAGAGGGACACCAATTTAAAGAGAATAATTAAGATCAAAAGAATGTTGAAATGCTTTTTATTATTAATCTTAAAGATCAAAATTAATGCTTTATTAATCTTAACAATTTATCATTAATCTTAAGAATCTTAAGGATTTGACAACAAAAGCATATAATGTTGACATGCTTAAGGAATCACTATTTATTCATGTACTTTGGCTTTTGAGAAGAATCATGGAAATTTTAGGGAAGGAGCACAGGGAAAGTGAGGATTAGTAAAGGGGCTTTGTGAAAATTGGGATTTACTTTGTGGAAGTAGGGTTTCATTTTCGCAATTTATTTTGTTGACGATTACTTCACTAGAAATTAGATTACTATGCGCAATCAAAACACAGCTAACAATGATTGCTTTCTGAACATTGCATCCCTCCCTCTCTCCCTCTCTCCCGCCCTCCTTCCCCTCTCTCTGTCTCCCCCTCCCTCCTTTTTTTCTTCTATCGCGCGAGAGAATTTCTTCCGCCCGCTCCTTTTTCTCTTTCCCTCTTCTTCTCTCTCTTTTTCTTCCGCCCGCTCCATTCCTTTCTGTCCGGTTCGGTTTTGGAGATCCATAACCTCTACTTGTGGCTAAACTCTGTCTCTGTCTATCCGAAAAACCATTTAGTTCTCCTCCGGGTTGTGGAATCGTAATTGATCGTTCCGAATAATGGGTGAGGAGCATCAGACAAGGCTCTGTGGTTTTCTCCGTCTCCTTCTTTCTGCACGATCACTGGCTCAAGAAAATCCCCAAAATCAGCAATCTCCTTCTCTCGGCGTCTCCTGCTCGCTCTCCGGCGGTAAAGCGAAGACGGCCCTTGTCTCCGACGATGGATTCATCCTCTCCCCCATTGAAGACGTCGGGGAAGACACCCATCAGGAAGAAGAACCCGGATCTCCAAATCCGCGTGACCGTAAAAAGAAGAGTTTTTATTCCAAAAGGAAGCGGCGGCGGAAGGGGAGAACAACTACCACGGTGTATTCGGCCTGTAAGCGGAAGAAGGGACCCGTGGGAGGGGAAAAAGTGGTCAACCAGTTGGTTGCGTTGACCAGACAAAAGTTGATATCTATAGAATGTAGAGTTATTGGAGGTGCTCTTCAGGGAGATGTAGTGAGAGCAGTGGTTTTGGTGGATGTTTATCTGCCGAAAGAGGCGTGGTATGGTTGGCAGTTCCCTCGATCCGGCTCTGTAGCTGCTTCACTTTTCAGGCATTTGAGGTATGCTTTTTTTTTAAGTCGATTGAGGTATGCTTTTATTAAGACCCAGTTCGGCAAAAAAAGCATTTGTATCCATTAAAGTTGGCCGAAATACATGTTTCTTGCCACATTACAGCAACCGTTATGCAGTAATATACTATGATTGAATTATTTACTGCCATTGATCTTGTTTTCCATTGATGCACGTAGTGCTCAAGAGTCAACCAAGGTGGCAACCTGGGGAGGAACTCTAAAGTAAAGTGTGCTCAGGCTTGAGCAGTGCAGGGAAGGGTGACCTCACGGGAAGAGGGGCACTAGGGTGGAGAAGAACTCTAGACTTTAGCCTGCTCAGTCTTGGACTGTACAGGGATGGATAATTCCTTGGGAAGAGGGATGCTGGGGTGAGAAGAACTTGAGGGTTAAAGGTGCTCAGGCTGGGGCTGTCCAGGGATGGTTGACCTCTGGGGTGGGAAGAAGAGGGTACTTGTACCAGTTGATCATTGATATTTGGTAATATTCCTTGGTAACCTTAAAAAAAAAATTTGAATACACGGGATGCTTGGGTCGGTCACCGGTTTTCTGGTGATTGTCCCTTGTCCACTTTAAAAGAAAAAAAAATACACTTGATGCTTATGATCTCCACCTCTGAATTCAAAAAACTTCAAAGCACAACACTGCCGCTCCACAAACACATCAGCAGACTCTAAGTGCCCATTTAGTACACTTGCCCTTTCTTGCCTGACACCTACAAGGCTATTACTATAATACCATTTACAATAGCATCGCCGTGCTCCGCTGCAGTACTGCCCTATCTTCTAATGACATGGATTCTATGGGAGTTATTAAATATGATCGTTTTCTTTTAACTGCCATTGATCTTTTCTTCTTTTACTTTGTATCAACGTACTTGGTCGTTGGTGAGATACTTTATTGGTCTACTTCCTCAGAATTCAAAAACTTGGAATCATAACACCACTGTTCCACAAGCAAATCGGTGGAATTGTGTACCGACTTCTAAGTGCCCATTTATTACACTTAGCCTTGACACACTACATCGTTGAGGCTATGACTGTAACACCCTCTACAATAGCATCACCTTGCTGTGCTGCTGTACCTCTATCTCCCAATAGCTCTGCCATCTCCACTGATGGTGCCATCCTCAGTCACTGTGGCTGCACCCTGATTCATTGCGTCACCTGGCATCGCTCCTTCTGTTGCTGCAGCCACCCTCTTCATGGACGCCACCTTGAGCATCTCCGCCAATAGCAAAGTGCTGCCATGCCCTAATGTTGCGGCTGGTGCCAACTCACTGCCTTCTGTCCTTCTTCTCCCTCCTTCTTCTATGTCAGTTTTGAGGGTTAGGGGCAATGTTGGGTCCCATTTATGCTGGACAGTGATAAAATCCTGCAGCCTATCAAGGGTTAGAAGGTCCTGTAAGAAGGCTATAAAATGAAGGTTAGAAGGTCAAGAAGAGGGAGGAGGAAACTTCAACTCTTTAACTCTTAAACTGATGTTTACTTTAGCCACTCTTCCAATCTGTCTTCTGTTCTCCCCAATCCCTCTAGTTCTGTCCTTCTCTTCTTGCAGAACCAAGAGTTTCCTTACAGTTTTCAGTCTCTCCCTATTGTCCTACTCCTACCCCAAATCGCATCCACAACTGTTAGATGGCTAGTTAAAGTTGTTATTCCCTATCTTTGTAGGGTGTCTTATGTAATTTTTAGTTTTTCCTTGAAAGAGAATTTAAGACAGGGCTGACGACTTAAACTGATATTTTCCCCTAATTTCCATAGCGGCAGGGGTTCTCCCACCGCCCTGCCTCAACTTCATTCCTCGGGTTACATCAAAGTCAACAACAACAAGGAACTCACGAATACTACCCACATTATACATATTATGGTGCAAACAGGTGCAACTTGATAGGATTCTGTACAGATTTTTGAGGGTTAGGGGCAATGTTTGGTTCCATTTATGGGGGAAGGTTGGGCTGGGCCTTACCTTGCCTGGCTACAATGGACATTACATCAGTAGGTCATGGGATCAAGCCGGGCCCCATCAGTAGTCATGCAATAGTCATTGTTTTGTTGGCATTACAGCGAGCTTTTTGTTTGTGTATCCAATTTTTTAAAAGTCCACGTGTTCTTCCACTTATATCTATCAAAGATTCATAGAAATATTTTTGTATGCTGCAACATCAAGTCTACCACATCTGTTCTTTATGATTTTGTTCTCCTGACTGTCATCGATATATTTTTTCATGCACTTTCTATCGCTGTGGTTGGTTATCAATAATGAATCAGTAATGATTGCTCTTTCTTGATATTCTAAGAGGTTTGATTGGTAATTCTGCTGGATCATTTTGGTATGTCAAGCTATACTCATGAACAGAGATTAATCATCGTTGACTAAGTCAACGGTTGACTGTGTTGACTTAGTCAACACAAGACCAGTCACTGACTGACTAGGGTCATACATGTCATGATATGTAACCTATAGACTTATCTGAATAAGTTATAATATAATTTATAACGTTGTAATACTTTGAGTTAAACTAGCCGTTGGGGTTGATGTGACAGTTAAGTGACCCAACGGCTAATTTATCCCCTGTAAGATCTGTATATATACCTGAAGTTGTTATCAATAAAATTATCCTTTTTTGCCTAAGCTTTCCTTCTTCTCCTTGCTTCTTCTCCTTAAGCTCTCTACTTTCTAAGGGCTTCTACAGCAGAGATCACATAATATCATCTCTTATCATGGTATATTTAATTTCTCTTAAAAATCTGTTTGTATATTCTAGAATCCCATTAAAATAGACCTTTTGAACCAATTTTCAATGTCTTCTTGTAGTTGTAACTGGGAAATGAGGGATTCACTGCTAGATTTTCAATCTTCCATGAATCATATGCTCCACGACAATGAATCTGTATGGAGTGATTCAGATTGCAGTGTTATTGGTTGTTCTCTACAGCATAGAATCCCTGACAAGTATGGTAAAAGAAAGTCGTTTGATCTCCACGAAATCTTCAAGACTCTGCCTAGTGTTGTCAATGAAGATAGTTTCGATCAGACAAGAATAAATCCAGAAAATACTTGTACAAAATCCGGGATTTGGGATCTAGCTGATGATGTTTTGAGCAATATTCTATGTACACTTACTCCAAGAGATCTTGTTAGTGTGGCATCGGCATGTCGCCATCTGAGATCATTGGCTGCATCAATCATGCCATCAATGAATCTCAAGCTTTTTCCTCACCAGAATGCTGCAATTAAGTGGATGCTAAAGCGGGAGCGCAACTCTGAGGTTCTTCCTCATCCTCTCTACATGGATTTCTCAACCCCAGAAGGATTTCAAATCTACATAAATGTTTTTTCTGGGAATATTGTGGCTAATATAGCTCCTACTGTTAAGGACTTTAATGGAGGGATGTTCTGCGATGAACCTGGATTGGGTAAAACCATCACTGCACTCTCTCTTATTCTCAAAACATCTGGAATGTTGGCTGAACCACCTAAAGGAGCAGATGTTGTATGGTGTATGCATGGTTCTGTCAACAAATGTGGTTATTATGAAGTCAGCTCTGAACATTTCGTTGATGCTAGTAATACAGTATGGAAGAGATTCTCTCCCAATTCACGGAGACGAAAAAATCACGATGACTTTTCCAATTCCTGTATGCAGCTTTCAAAATCTGAAAATTCTGCTAAGTGTGCACCATCACCATTGTCTGGCCTCTCTGAAAAAAGTCTTAAGTTGGAAATGTCATATAAAACTATGCCAAAGTCATTGGGAAAAAGAAGTGTTTCTCAGCGAGCCAGGGATCTTAGTTGTGTGAGAAGGAATCTTCTTAATACATATGGAGGAATCGCAGATTTTAAATCCTATAAAAACACTAAGCATGCCAAGTTTCACCATAAGGGGCAGAAACAGAAGAAAAGAAGTACGGTGTGCTCTGCTGAAGAGTCTAATGAGTCATGGGTTCAATGTGATGCTTGTAGGAAATGGAGAAAACTACCAGAATCAACCTTACCTGATGCTACATCTGCATGGTTTTGCAGTATGAACAGAGACCCTCTTTATAAATCATGTACTGATCCAGAGGAATCGTGGGATCATACAGAAACCATAACATATATGCCAGGATTCCACATTAAAGGTACTTCTGATGGGACGGAAGAAAATATATCATTCTTTACAACTGTCTTGAGAGAGCACTCCACTTTAATCCATTCCGAATCAAGAAAGGCCTTAGACTGGCTGGCAGATCTATCTGACAGCAAACTCCAAGAAATGGAGACAAGCGGCTTAACCAGCCCAGTTTTAGATACACATTCTCACAGAGATGCCAATGAATACCATAAAATCTTTCAAGCGCTTGGTCTTGTCAGGAAGATTTTTAGAGGTACTACAAGGTGGTATTACCCGCAGAAGCTTGAGAATTTAGTATTTGATGTGAAGGCTCTTCAGATTGCTCTTACTAAACCAGTAGACTTGTTCCGATTTTACTTGTCTCGAGCAACCCTCATTGTTGTTCCTGCAAACTTAGTTGATCATTGGAAAACACAAGTTCAGAGGCATGTTCAGGCTGGGCAGTTGCGTGTTTTTTTGTGGAATGATCACAAGAAGCCCACGGTCCACTCGTTGGCATGGGACTATGATATTGTCCTAACTACATTTAATCGGTTAAGCGTAGAATGGGGTTCATGGCGAAGAAGTGCTTTAATGCAGGTTCATTGGCTTCGGGTGATTCTAGATGAAGGTCATACGCTTGGGTCAAGCCTTAGTTTAACAAACAAGTTGCAGATGGCTATTTCCATAACAGCATCTTATCGTTGGATATTGACCGGAACACCGACTCCAAACACTCCAAACAGTCATGTGGCTCATCTTCATCCTATGCTCAAGTTTCTTCACGAAGAGGCCTACGGGCAAAGCCAAGAATCATGGGATAATGGCATACTTAAACCATTTGAGTTGGAGATTGAGGATGGAAGGCTTCGTTTAGTACAACTTCTACAAAGGATCATGATCAGTGCAAGAAAATCAGATTTGAAGACAATTCCCCCTTGCATCAAGAAGGCAACTTTTCTAGATTTCACCAGAGAGCATGGACGGAGTTACAACGAGCTAGTGGTGACTGTTCGGCGTAACATTCTGTTGGCCGACTGGAATGATCCTTCTCACGTTGAATCCCTTCTAAACCCCAAACAGTGGAAGCTTCGAAGTGACACTATAAGGAATGTTAGGCTTTCATGCTGTGTAGCCGGTCATATTAAGGTAACGGATGCTGGGGAAGATATTCAGGAGACGATGGATGTGCTTGCCCAAATGGGCTTGGATCCTCTGTCAGAAGAATATGGCTCCATTCGAACTGTTCTACTGAATGGCGACAATTGTTTAAGGTTGGCCCCCTTTGTGTACACCCCCAAAAAATCTGTTCACCAAAACTCATCCACTAACATTCTGTTATATGTCTTTCAGGTGTGGAAACTGGTGCCGTTTACCTATTATAACACCATGTAGGCATATTCTATGCCTTGATTGTGTTTCTCTGAACTGTGAAAAATGCACCTTTCCTGGATGTGGGAATCCCTATGAAATGCAACGTCCTGAATTATTAGCCCGTCCCGAGAACCCTAACCCTAAATGGCCTGTTCCCAAGGATCTCATAGAGTTGCAGCCTTCTTATAAACAGGTATATTTTTTTTATTCAATTCTCACTTTTCTGTGTAATGTCTTACTGGGATTCTGGTTCTTCTACAGGATAACTGGAATCCTGACTGGCATGCTACTTCAAGCAGTAAAGTTGCATACCTTATTGATAGATTAAAGGAACTGAGAGATGCAGGCAGGAAACTTAGTTATAGTAGAGAAGATGAAGATGAATGTTATCATAGAATGACTGCTAGTTATAGGCATGACGGGGAATCCAATTGCTTAGGACCTCAAAAGGTGATCATATTTTCGCAGTTTCTCGAGCATATTCATGTCATCGAGCAGCAGGTTTACTTTTCTTAAGTTCCAGTTGTCTCTAAAAGTTTGTCTCTGTATACTTTGATAATATTTTTTGTTTTTCCCATGTTCAGATGACGATAGCGGGAATCACGTTTGCTGGAATGTACAATCCTATGCACATGACTAACAAGGTTAAATTTTTGGTTGTGTTTTGTTGTAGTGAGATAGTGTTTCTTAGAAGGCCAAACTTTGACTGGTTTCATTTTAATTTGATAGTGTGATGAGAACCAGATTGTGGTTCTATCAGAATGTAACCTTGAATGTTAAAGATAAGAGATATAGATGAGGTTTAGATGATGAATGGGGATAGATAGATCAGGTGCTGTTGAGGAAGAAAATGGAAAAATGCTGCCAAGCTCCACGGAGAGGACAGATAGGCGAGGGAGAAAGAAGGCTTAAACCCAAATGGCAGAGAATTGACTTCATGATATTTTCCAAAAACATTAGGCATCTCCCTATTTATAACCTTCAACGAGGCCATTGGGAATAATGACTTCGTTAAGCTTCCTGCCCTTACCTCGACATTCGTACATGCAAAAATGAGGGAAAGACTCCTCGGAAGTATCTATTTCAAGATGAAGAGAGAGAGAGAGAGAGAGAGAGAGAGAGCCATCATCTACTTAATCATGCAGTGACTCCTGTGATGTCATGTGACCTTGTTTGATCTCCCCTGGACCTGGACCTTCTGTAATGTCGAGTGAGCCCTTAGCCCTGACATTCTCTCCTCCCCCATAGATAGTAGGGAGAGTCATACCAGACTCAAACATCCTTAAATGACGTATAGGATTGTATCATAGTGTTTCTTACAGATAATTGTAATTTTTTCACAGATGAAATCCTTGGCTGTTTTCCAAAATGATGAAAATTGCTTGGCTCTTCTTATGGATGGGAGTGCTGCATTAGGTCTGGACTTGAGTTTTGCTACTCATGTGTTTCTGATGGAACCAATATGGGATAGAAGGTAACTTATGCTAATTTACAGGCTGTTTTTTCTATTCTTTTGAATCTAAATGCTCATAATAAGACAGAGTAAGATTGCGAAGAGAATCCAGAGTGAACTTTATAATGTTGTAGTCAGTGGCAGTGGAAAGGGCGAGGAAATATGAAATGAAAAAGAAACTAGAGAGCATTGATTTTCTTAATTTGGTGAGAAATATAAGGTCACAAGTTTAAGAAATACAGTTGTTCCATCTTATCCTCTGAACCGTTTTTAACCACTACCTTACGTCAATCTTCATCTTATGATGATGATTGTGATATTAACCATTTATTAGATATAAGCTCTTTCTTATTATAATCCACCCAAAAGTGTAGTCATGAGGACCTATGTCTTTAAATAGGGTGATGGAGTCCTTTCTTTTGGTGATAAAGAACAATAAAGAAGGTAAATTTCGTTTCTATCTCTTCTTGGGTTTAGTCACTCTATCTCCCTCTCCCTACCATCTTTGGGCTTTCTCTTCTCAGACCCTCTCTAAGCTTGACGGCTCTCCTCTTATTTCTTACCCGATGACATCTCACTTCTTCTATTGTCACGACCCGACTACCTTCAGGGTTCCACTCAAATTGTAATCTAACCTGTGTGACCTTGAGGCAGGCTTTAATATCTGAAAGAGAGGTCAGTGTGAAAAGGTATTCCTGCTAGGGTTTCAAAGATTTTGAATGCGTAGTACACAAAGTTTGACTTTTAAAAGTAAACTACAAAAGCCCACACGACTATAACATCAGTATTACACTGCTAATAATATAACAATGATGGAAATGTACATGACTAGTTAAGTGCAGGGCATAACAAGCCAAATCATAATTTGTATTTTCTATCATCTGTTCAAACTTTCTCGGTCTAGTTGCTATGCTAAATTCATAAGCAAGAGTTCTTCAAAGTTGGTAAAAATTTCTCTCTGAAAAGGATATTTATTGAAATATTTGTAAACAACATTATTTGGGGATGAAGCAAAAGCACCCGTTTGTGTTCAAGATTGAAGAGGTGCACTCTTTTAGTTAAGGGTTCTTAGAATTTGTCTTTGAGTTGTAGGTTAAGTCACTGCTGCTTCTTTTTTGTCTTTATAAATAATATCTGCATGAAATTTCAGTATATATATATATATTATTTGACTTTTGTTTTTTGACAGCATGGAAGAACAAGTGATCAGCCGTGCTCATCGCATGGGTGCTGTCCGTCCCATACATGTTGAGACCTTAGCTATGCGTGGCACAATTGAAGAGCAAATGATGGATTTCTTGCAGGTTATTGCCACTTGTTTTTCTTGATTTTTATTCTTCTAGTTTTATGTTTTAGTCTTTGTAACAATTACCCTGGTTTATATGACCAGCAATCTTTATGGTCTAGTCTTATTTGGTTTCTTAGAAGATCTGTTAGGTTGTCAGCTATATTGAAATGGCACACTTTCTCAATGGACATCGTCCCTTTTATTGTTCTTGGCCCCCCCCTCCTCTTTCTCTTCTTTATCTAGGGTTTTAATACAGAACAGAGGTTGACTGATACATGGTCCTGGAAAGGGAACCCAACAAAGGTTGCCTATTCTCTGACACCTTTCATTTCATCTCATCTTTATTTCTCAGGTTTATTGTTTTAGTCCTAGAATATTGTTGACGTTGTGATGCAAATTTATACTGATGTCCAGACATTGAATCTTTTCCAAGGATCTCAAAGAATGTTTCTGTGAAAGCGTAAATTTCACAAAGTTTGTTAAATAATCCTTTTTCCACCTCAGATCTTTGGTTAACTTCCCCAACCACAAGCCAATCCCATCACTTTGTGTAAAACTATTAAATTGTATGAAGGGAATGGGATAACTTTACTCTCAATTGGCAGCATCAGCGGACTGCATAGTTCAGAGCATGGAGGATTTTGTATCATGGAGGTTTAGAAGGGCATGAGTGGGGAAGGGGATCCCAATAGGGTAATATTTGTAGCTTACATGGAAACTCCTATCTTTTAGGGGATCACCGATTTTGGGGTGATCTCCTTTTCACTTTTCAAAAGAAAAAAAAACTTTACTGTCAACTAACAATTTTACTTGGTTAATAAACATCTCAATTTTTGGTGAGTATTATCAATTGATTTTCTTGGAAGTTTAAAATTATTTTTCTCGTTGCATCTGATAGCAATCATTGCATCTGGGTGTTATGTTGTTGACATGGCTGTTTGAAGATTAGATGGGTTGACAAAAAAACTCTAGATGTTTAGGGTTATGCAAAAAACCAGAAGTGGCCAGAAGTAGCTAGAAGATCCGTATCATTGAGATTATATAAGAGTTAGTGCTTTCATTACTCTCTTCGAATTGATTGCTTATAATGGTTATTTTTGTAAATCTAAGATAAAAACAATATAGTCATTTCAGTGATTTTTTTTTTTTGAAATGAGGGAGGGAGAACACCCAAAATGTTGTCCCTCGGTATCATTGATATAATGACGCAAGGATACATGTCAATCGTTACAGGGGTATAGGTGTGACGGCATGAGCCTCCTCTGTTCCAGGAATAGAGCAAACCCCCCGTGGCGTGTTGAACGGCATTGCCAGAGGGAGCTACGCCCGGGAAGATGACCTCATTCTTGTGGATCCAGGTCGCCTGTAGGGTGGCGAAAACTCGGCTCCACACCGTCTCTAGTTTGAATGAACTGTCTATAAGGGAGCTCCAAAATTATACGTCTAAAGACGTGACGAGATGAGAAACCCTAGCGGTTCACCATGCTTCTTGAACCATCGGACACGTGAAAAACAGGGGGAAGCAGTCCTCTACCTCCCCATCACACAGGGGGCAGTTCACGACGGCTCCCGGAAACAAGCGATGGTGCATGGCTCTCGTCATCAGATGACGACGTACGAGTAGCCAACCAAAGATTCGGATCTTCAATGGGAGCCGTTGCTTCCATATCACCTGGCATCGCTTGACGAGAGAGTTAGCTTTTGGGGGCGCCTGCCCTCGAAGGAGGCGGTATACCTCCCTGGCCGGAAACCTGGAATAGCGCCATCTCCAAGCATCTTTAATCTCCTCAGTTGGTCTCAAGTTGGCAAGGCGAACCTACAAGGACATGAACTCGACCAGCGTCTTGTTGGACAACGCCTGGGGTAGGACTAGGGTCCAAGCGCCGGTCCACATTGACTAGACTGTGGTGGTTGTATCCGATGCTAGTGTGTAGAGGCGGGGGAAAGTGGCACCCAGCTGTCCAAGCCCGAACCAATCATCCTCCCAAAAACGGAATAGTGCCCCATCTCCCAGTTGCGGCCTACAAAAAGGTTGGATGAGCAGGAAAGCCCCCTGGAGGCCTGCAACAAAAGGGGAATCTCCGCGTCGCGGGTTCGCCCACTCGCTCTAGTCGAGAGAGTGCATGTATGCCTCGCGGAGAAGCGTAGACACCATGTCCCTAGACGGCTCCATCACCCGGATCACCTACTTACTCAACAGTGCCATGTTCATGGGTTCCAGTAGCCGTATGCCAAGGCCACCATGTGCGACGAGCCAACACACCGTAGTCCAAGCAACCAGGGCACCCCCCCGTGCGGCCTCTGTCTTGAGCCAGAAAAAGTTCCTCATGGCTCCCTCAAGTCGATGTCGCACCCCTGACGACATACGGAAGACCAACATGAAATAGGTTGAGATGACAGAGAGGACTGCCTTTACCAAAACAAGTTGGCTGCCTTTTGAGAGCATGCGCGCCCGCCGACCTCCCAATCAGGCCTCCACCTTCTTGACCACCAGCTTCTAGTCTTGTAATCATAGTCGCCTGTCCGCCAACGGCAGACCCAAATACCGAACAAGGAGTGTCCTGATCGGTGTTGCTAGAAGTCTGGCGCACCTCGACGCCTCCTTTGTAGAGAGCCCGAAACCCACAAAGATAAACTTGGCTCTATTAAGTTATAACCCAGAGAAATCGGAAAAGATGTCCATCATGTTGGAGAGGGTGTGAGCCACAATCTCGGAGCCCTGAATGAAGAACGTAGTGTCGTCCGCGTATTATAACAATGGTATTCCATCCGGGGTCCCTGCCCATTTGAAAACTGACAGATACCCCCATGAGCACATTCTTGTCGTGCAGATAGCTAGGGCATCAGTGGCCAGAATGAAAGGCAGCGGTGCAAGTGGACAGCTTTGTCTGATGCCCCTTTCTGGCTTAAATCATTCCCCTTGGGGCCGTTCGTTTACTAGGACTGAAAAAGAAGTCGTAGTAACGCATAGTTTGACCCAACGCACTCATTCTGTCGGGAAACCACATCTTCTCAGAACATTCCATAGAAACCTCTAGTCAATGGAATCGTAGGCTTTTGCAAAGTCCACTTTCTACATGAAATCGGCGGTGCCGGACCGACGCCAAGCCGCCACCATCTCCTTGGACAGTACAACACTATCTATCTTTTGCTGTCCCGAGATGAAAGCAGCTTGAAACGGGCTTATCAAGCCATCCAGGACCTCACGAAGGCGGTTAGCCAATACTTTGGCTATAATTAGATAGATCGAGTTGGATAGTGGGATTGGTCGGAAATCCCCTATGTACTCTGCTTTTGCTGTTTTTGGAAGGAGAATGAGGTAGACTTTGTTCAGACTCTCTATCTATCCCCTATGTACTCTGTCAGCGTGGAAATCCTCCATCCCTGATACCACCTCCGGTCCAACCACATCCCAACACTCCTTGTAGAAAAATAAAGGAATCCCATTTGGACCTGGAGAGCCCTCGCTATTCAAACCCCAAATGGTGGCTTTGATTTCTTCGTCTGAAAACCGGCGGATCAGGTGTTGCTGTTTTGCTGGGTTGACAATCGAAACCGTGATGGGCGTCCAATTCCACCGATTTGGGGGACCACGACGGTAGAAAGCCTAGAAGTGGTCTGCCAGTGCCTGTCCCACCGACGTCAGGTCGCTATGAATCCGGTCGCCAATCCGGAGTCGTCAGACTTGGTTTTGCCGCTGACGCCCATTTGCTACTTGGTGGAAGAAACAGGTGTTGGCATCTCTAGCCTCCAACCATATCTGTCTAGACCGCGGACGCCAGTCCATCTCAACTCTCAAGTCCACGTCAGCTACTTCGTCTTGGCGTATTTTCCGCTCTTGTATTTCTCTCGGCTTAAGTGGATGGGTATCCTCCATGGCGTCCAATTCTTGAATGGGGCCAATGCGGCGTCCTGACACCTGGTACGGTTGCTACGAATTTGGCATCGAAGCTCGAAAAGGTGGTGTCTGAAATGGAGCAGCTTCTTGACTAGACGCACTGCTGCCGACCCGAACGTGGTTTGGTTCCTCCATCAACCTTCAATGTTGGCTTTGAAGTCGTCTTGCCTGAACCAAAATTGGTCCATTTTGAAATATCTAGGTCTGGCCGGTCACACTTGTGATGCCCATAGGAGAGGAGTATGGTCAGATAAAGGCCTAGGCAAAGATGTCACCTCTGCCAAGGCGTGTACGTCGAGAAGTTCAGGCGTGTAGAGGAATCGGTCAATCCAGGACTGAGACGTGGGCCCACGCCATGTGAACCGTCGTTCGGTTGGCCCCATCTCGCCTAAACCAAGCTGGGGAAGCACCTCTTTAAACCGTGTCGATCCCTGGTCCATGCCACCGGTGTCGTTTGGCCGGTCCGCAGCCACCAGCATCACATTGAAATCTCCGCCAATGAGCACAGGGAGCTTCGGGAAAGCCCCGCACAGCTGTAACGAATCCTCCCATAGTTCCCCCCGGACCGTGGGAACCATAGGTCTATATGCTGATGCAACACAAATTGAATCCCATCTGCCCGCCGGAGGAGGTGTGCCGCAACTACATGTCGCCCTCGCCATTTTGCTATCTTGCCGAATGAGATCTCCTTCCACGCCAGCATAACTCTGCCTGAGCGCCCCGTGGCACTGACGCATACTTGCGACGCCTCGCCGCCCATACAAGGTCAGACAATATACGGTGGTCCGTACCGGTGAGTTGAGTCTCCTGTAAACATATGACGTCGGCCCCCCATTCCTTGAGATAGCGTCCGACCACCCCTCGACGGCGGGGATGACGGAGGCTGCACACGTTCCAAGAGACGCATCCCATGGGGTCGGGGCATAAACTCCTGCCGCGGGCGATACCTCTAGCATGTGTATCATCTCTGGAAGAGAAGTGTCTTGAACCCCGGGCGAAACCAAGGCAGAGATGCCAGGGGTCTCTAAAAACTCCTCCGGGGGACAGTCTCGGACTGTCGCCTGCAGGTGTTTCTCGTACTTCGCCCTCCAGTTCTGAAATTCCCGGGGGGAGGCTGGAGCCGACTGGTACCGGCGCCTAGATTGATATACTGCTAGACTGGACTGGTGTGTGGCATGTTCGAGGGCTGGGGCAGCTGCCAGTGAAGATGTAATGGCTAGCACGAGTGGAGGAGTATCCGTCTCTCCTTCCGCCGCCCTGAGGGAGGGCAAGGAGGCTTGGGGGTTAGCCGACTGTGCCATGGCACAATAGATGGCGTCCCCGTTCACAAGCGGCTGCGAGCGTGCCCGAGTCAAAGGATGCGCCTCCGGTCGTGCAGTGGTGCTAGAGCTAGAGCCGGAGTGGGGGCAGCTGGGTAGAGGCGGGGTGCCCGGTAGAGCCATATGTGGAGTTCCATTCCAATCCTCCCTCCATCTGATACTGTAAGCTTTTGCGGGACGACTGTGTCTCGTCCCATTTCTACATCCCGGCAAAGGCAGTTTGGGTCGCCGCTTTGAATCTCGTTGCATAAAATCTTCCGGAGTGCCCCGATGGGACGAAGGATTTTTTTCTAGGGGCGCCCAGGAGCGCATGCCAAAAGGGACCCCGCAAACCTCCAGGCGGTGAGTTTCCGTCGGGCCTACAAGAGCCCCGTCTGTAGGCAAGGGACGACGCCATTTGATGATGCCACCATTGGGTAGTCTTTGTGTCCGGCCTTGGAGGCAGCGCCATGCGTCCTTTTGTGAGGCCTCAAAGGAAAACATCGCCTGATATCAACCTGTGACAGTTGATGTTCTTCAAAACAGGGCTCAAATCGCGGAGCACGTTGAGGATGTGCGACCATGACTGATCGGCGTCCCTGATCTCCCATACCAACGCGAAAAGTCCCAGGGCAGCTGATGACGGCGACAGTGACACAGCCGTCTTCAGGGGACAAGAGAACTGGCGGTGGCCCCTTGGAGGCATAGCCGACACTTTAATCATGTGGTCCCGCGCAAGGCATCTTAGGCACCTTCCCTCCTGGTAGGGGTTGACCAGGCGCTTGTAGGTGTTTATTCCGCCTGCTCTCCGACGGAGGCCCTGCATCTAATAGATTCCGACCGAAGGCGTGTCTGCGTCAGTTGGGCGTCCCATCTTGACCACCTGTGCATAAGTTGATGCGCAGGCAGCGGGCAACAGCGGCGGCCTGGGTGGCGCTGGTGACACCTGCGGGTTAGGCTGTGCCGGAGTAGACCTGTTGGCTCTAGCGATACAGCCCTTAAGGGGCGTCATGGCAGGGCAGCCCGGTGACGGTCGTCGCGCCGTGGCTCTCTGCGACGGGACGGGGCTTCGCGGGGGTGACTGCTGCCGTCGTAGCTGGCCAGGGTGTCTCAACTGCACCTGCTGCGATCGCGGCGGCTTTTCGACACCGGCGGGATGGATCTTGGTGGCGATGACCACCGTAACTGCGAGGGGCGTGTCTGCGGCTGTGGGGATTTCCACCTCCGCTTGGAGGATGGTCATCGCCTCTGCACCGGCAGTGCGTTTTGGGTTGGACTATAGTCATTTCAGTGATCAGTTGATTACTATTCATTTCCAGAATAATCTTGTGTTTATAGGTTCGTTTTGGGTTCCCATTTGTTTCGAACTGTAGTACTCTGACTTACCAGTTCAACAATCAATCTAAAACTGAAGAGCCTGAAACTGAGAGAGAGAGAGAGAGAGAGAGAGAGAGAGAGAGAGAGCCAAGTTTCATTCTTGGATGATTTTTTGCATACTCTTTATCTTTATTATAAATTTTGTTACTTCTGTATATGTAAGATAAAACTGAAATATGCTGATCAGTTCTCAATGAAGGATCAAGCTGTCTATCCTAGTTTATGGAGGTTCTTTTCATGTCTCTATTGGGTAGTTTAATTTTGGCACTCTTTTAATATATCACCCTCTCAGATTACTTTTGTAAATATGAGATGAAACTGATTGACATCTTTTATAGAATTCTGAGGTATGGAGAAATGTTCTAAAGCAAAGTGATTATGATTCAAGGGCCCATCGCTCACTCCACGATTTTGCTGGAAGCAATTACCTGACCCAGCTTTCATCTGTTAAGGTCAAGGGTGACTGATTGATGGTATGGCGCCTGCATTTTCAATTTATTTCTAATTACTTTTAACATATATTTTGAGTATTTTGTAATATTGATTTTTTGATCCAGAATACTATTTCACAGCACAGTATCTTTTTAGTTGCTGGTAACTTTTTCTGAAAAACAACAGTGGTTGAAGGTATGACTTTTGGTTGTTGGAAATTATGACAAGCTCCTACACACGTTTGTAGGAAATAAGATGCTTTGTGAAGATTCCAGCCGCCAACGCACTGGAGGATGGTTAAGGCCTATCCCTTCTATTTGCCTGTAGTATAATATGGTGGGACACCCCAAGAAAGGGCGGTGGCAAATATGCAAGAGCTTCAGAGATAGAGAAACTTTGTGTCTGTCAATCCGACAATGGGATTCATTATTTGAATCCCTCCCAGTCGTCTCTTTTTCTATATGTCAAGAATACATATGCTGAAGAGTGCAGAGAGTTGGAAGCGGAAGGGATGATTCCTGGAGGAAGATAAAGGGCGGCGGGGTTAAGATTCCCCCGCCGCCTTGAAGGAAATATGTTACCCAGCAAAAAGGGAATATGTGGGCCAGGACGGTAGGACTAACTGAGACAATACGAGGCCCCTTAAATAGTGCTATACAAAATGTTACCATTGAAATGGTAACAATACTAGAAAAGGTAACTCAAAAAGGATGACATCTTTCATTAAAAAAAAAGGATGACATCTTACAACACTAAATATATATGCGTTAGTCTGAGAATTTATCTTATTTCATGTGTAAATGGGCCACAGTTTATAAGTGGCCCACGTCCTCTGTATTCTGTTTATTAAATGTATGTGTATTATTGGCCACTATAACGTAATACATAAGTCACCTATTTCCCACTTGGGGAATTAGTGACTTAGGTAACTAATTGGGCTTTGGCCCATTTCTGTGTAAACTGGTATTGAAACCCGTCTTGCATAAGTAAAAAATTAGGGCTTGTCATTTTTTTTTTTTCTACTGTTCTTCTGCTGACCCTACCAGGGCAGAGAGAGGGAGCAGCTGTAGGGGGTAAGAGGCGGTTTACCAAAATGTATACGATAAAGGGTAGTATTGTTATAGATGGAAGGTCTTTGCAGTACTTTTTTGAGGTAACATGGGGTTATGTAATATCCTTATAAATACAGGGCAAACTTAAAGAATAAAATTTATATATTTTTATGTTCTTCTGTCTAATATCATTTTCTGCTCTCCCTCACTCTTCAATCGTGGCAGCAAATGCTAAATCCAGCAATGATCATTCTTCTGTCTTCTTGATTCTGTCACCACTGCTTATTGATGAAAATGTTCTTTAGTTCTTGATAAGGGTAGTCTTATCAAATTGCTCAAAGAATATTCCGAAGAGATTTCATGAATGTTTTGTAGGGTTCTTCGATCTCAGTTCCGACCCCTTTTTTCAAAAACCTAATACTGTACTTAATTTCAGCCCCAGCCAAACTTCAAAACCTAAACCTGATCTTGGGACCTATCCAAATAGATTGGATCACAAAAATTTAAATGTTTAGGCAATGTCAAAATGAAAAATTCAGCACCATTTTATTAAAGTGGTCAATTAATTTCAACTCCATTAAAAGTCATTTACTAATCTCTCTCTCTCTCTTCTGCTATCTCGCCTCCCCCTTCTACCCTCCTCTCTCTCTCTACTGGTGCCTTGCCTCTTTCTCTCTCCTCTCTATCTGCCTCTCTCTCCCTCTCCCTCTCTCTGTTTATAGCATTATTGACTAATGGCTGTTTTGTTTTTCTTTTGAAAAGGTCAAGGGATGATCACCCAAAAATGGTGACCGACCCACAGTTATCAATCTATCACTTTGACCCCCTCTCCTCTCATGGCCTGGAGGACCAGGTTGCCGCAAGACTCTCCACATCATGGGCAACTCCATAAGTAAAGGCTTCCCTCCCCCTGAATACAAAATCATTCCTGTGCAGCTATATTGCCCAGAGCACCACAAGGATGCATCCCCCCTCCTTCTGTATCCACCCCTCCAGATTGATTCCCAGAAGGACGTCTCCGAGGTTGTGTCCACCGACAGGATGGATTGTTGGTTCCAAATTGTCTCTGAGGTTGCAACTAGATTGACTAGTGGCTGTTGTATCTAAGGATTCAGCGGCCCCTGTTTTTCATGGTAGAAAAGCAGAAATTGGGCCAAGGTTGTTTCTTAATTTAATTGGGGCCGTGCCCCCATTTTCTGTTCATACCAACTGGGTTCCCAGTTTGTAAGCAGAAACCTGATTTTTTCTTGTCAAGAACTCACAGAATCGGGATGTTTGAGCAGTCTCTTTGAATATATTGCATTCTTCGTTTTATTCTTGTTAATGAACGATAAAAATGATAAAAAATCGTTTTATTCTTGTTACAAGTTTTTTTTATCATGTTGAGTTTTGGGTTTGGGGATTTTCAATGGCATTAGTTGCTAGTACTTTTGTGAGGAATAGGGTTTCCTGGAACGAACTCTGGATGTTGGAAATGCATGAATGTGTCCTTGTGAAGGGTTTTTTTTCCTGTAGACTTTATTCAAAAAAGAAACTCCCAAACCGTGGGCTTCACCTGTTCATACCACTGCACTTGTGAAGTACAAGTTTTTATTCATTATCATTACTGAGTGCTTAGTTGGTTGCCTTCTGTACATTTGTGATTCAACTCAACTACTGATTATTGAAAATTTTCAATTATCTAATTCTGGAATGGAAGAAGTTTCAATAACTAAAACTGAGATGCTAATCCCCTCTTCTCTCTCAATATTAATCTCTCCCTCTCTCGCCCCCCTTTACTTTCCTTCTCTCCTCCCCCTTCTTTTCCCTCTCCATCTTCCTTTCTCCACTCTCATCTCCTTCTCCATCTAGATACAACCCTCTGGGGATTCTGCCAGGTTTCCTCTTGTAAATCCTATTTGAAGTTATCAAAGTAATGAGTCAATCCAGAGATGGAGATAAGGAGAGTTGAAGAGAGAATCCAGGTGAGGCGAATAAGGTGAGAAGTTGACAGAGAGAATAGACGAAGTGCCCTTGAGCTCCTATGGATGAGAGAGAAACTTGAGCAGGTGAGACTAAGAGACAAACATCATAGTACTTCCGTATCCAATACAGGGGTCCCAATCCCCCCATTTATTACCATGGGGGGTTTCCTTCCCTCAAGTGAGGGTAAACTAGTAAATGCCTATTTAAGCGGTTCATATCACATCTCCCCTTCCCCTCTCTTCCCCATCTTCATTTTCTGAAATGACGGCAGATGGTTCCTGAAAGATAGTTGCAGCTGATGTTGATGACATTGGATGGCTGTGGCCTCTCTCTCTCTTCATCCTCTATTCTTAGCTTAACATCAGCCGTCAGATCTTATCATAGCTGGCTCAACGGTCCACTTGTATAATTTACTGGACACAAAATAAGCCAGACCAGACGATCAAAGATGGCCATGTCTGGCTTATGAGTCTAGATTGGTTGTCTTGCTTGGAGCGTCCTGGCTGGACTCAGTCCAGACAAAACATTCAGGGGCAGAAAGCTCCTTTCTCCAACAAGCAAGCACTAGAAAGCTTATAGAGGTCAAATTCACGAACAAGTTCTTTCTCCAAATGGATTCGGTCGATATGAAGACTCAAAGAAGATGGAGAGTGATCAACTCTAGCAAGATAATCGTAAATAGAAAAACATACGTACTTCATTCATTATCTTAACCCTAACAAGAGGGTGATTACTTCATTCATTTCCCTTTTAATCACTGTCTATAATGGTAAACTCGATGGTAAGTTCTCTTATCTAATTACAAATATGCCTTTTGTCTTCTAAAAGATTCAGATTTTTTGAATATCTGACCCAAAACAAAGTTTTTTCCCCTCTAATTCTATGCATTTCTATAAACAAAAGATTACTGCATTTGAAAAATGTATTCTGCTTCTTTTGTAATTTATTTTATGTGGATTAACAGAAATTTATCTTGGTTCAGGTACCCAATCTCTCAGTGGTAGACATTTTGTTTGACTACAACCTACAGAAGTGGGTGATTAAGCCTTTTATTTTTTGTCCAATTGCTTGTCTGCCATTGCCTCTCATCATGATTGGCATGTAGGCTGTTCATTAATTAGATTATTTTTTCTTTAAAAAATTTATTTAGATTTTTTTATTTTTTTTGGGGGGTGGGGGGAGGGGAGGTTTGGGCTTACACACCATGTTACTTGGAGGTAATTGCCTAAATTTCCATAGTTTCAAAAACAAGATCTTGTCGCTGCCCATTCTCGGCGGCGGGTTCTTTTTTCTAGTGCGATATTCCTTTGCTGCATTGGGAAATTCTGTACTGCTTTGGAAATTTTGTGTTAGATACCATGGTAATATAAAGGGCTGACGGCCAATTATACAAATTATGAATATCATCAGAAAGAGTTGACTTTTTCAATCTAGCTTAGCTCTTCAACAGCCTTTTTTTTCCCTCGAGGATGATTTAAATTATTTATATCTTGAGCGATCAGAGGTCGATAGTCTCTTTGATCTCGATGGTAATCAGATCGAGGGTTTTTTCTCCAATCTTCACTCTTTTTTAAAAATTTTATTTTATTTTTATAAAAAAATTTTGGGCAGACGGACTATCTGATTGAGAATCTGCAAATATATAAATATATGTTTTACAAATGAATTGTGGTAGATTAAAAGTTCTCAACAACAAATATTCAATACATCAAGATTTTAAGATAAAAGTCTTAAATAGATAAATTTCAACTATTAAAAATAATTGTAGAGATAATAGAAACATTAGAGTTTTAGATAATCATCTCTTGCGAGTTTAAATAGCAAAATCATTTCTCTCTCTCTATCTTTCTCTCTCCTCATGTCTCTCTCTCCCTCCATCACTCTCTATCCCTCTTCCCTCCCTCTCTCTCTCCCGCTCTCCCTCCCTCTCTCTCTCACTCCCTCCCTCCCTCTCTCCGTTCCTCTCTCTCCCTCCCTCCCTCCTCCTTCCCTCCCTCCCTCTCTCCCTCCTCCCCAGCTACGTTACTGTCCACCGTAAAATTATCTGTCTCTCTCCCTCCCCTCTGTCTCTCTCTCTACTACCTCTCTCCCCTCCCTCCCTCCCTCCCTCTCTCCCTCCTCCCCAGCTACGTTACTGTCCACCGTAAAATTATCTGTCTCTCTCCCTCCCCTCTGTCTCTCTCTCTCTACCTACCTCTCTCTCCCTCCCTCCCTCCCTCCCTCCCTCTCCCTCCCTATCTCTCTCTCCCTCTCTGTCTCTCTCTCCCTCCCTTACTCCCTCCCTCCCTCTCTCCGTTCCTCTCTTTCCCTCCCTCCCTCCCTCCCTCCCTCCCTCTCTCTCTCTCCCTCCTCCCCAGCTACGTTACTGTCCACCGTAAAATTATTTGTCTCTCCCTCCCCTCTCTGTCTCTCTCTCTCTACCTACCTCTCTCTCTCTCCCTCCCTCCCTCCCTCTCCCTGCCTTTCTCTCTCTCTCCCTCTCTGTCTCTCTCTCCCTCCCTACCTCTCTCTCTCTCTCCCTCCCTCCTCTCCTCTCCCTCTCTCTCACGGGGCGGAAGAACAAATTTTTCTTCCCCCGGTTGTGTTACCTTCCGCCGTTAAATTCTCTCTCTCCCTCAGGGAAGAAATTCTATCACGCGAGAGAATTTCTTCTGCTGCTCCTTTTTCTCTTTCCTATCTTCTTCTCTGTGCTATCTCTCTCTCTCTCTCATTTCATCTCGTGAAATTTTTCATGCGTGAAACCTCCTCGCCGTTCTTTTCTGTATCGTCCGTCATGCGATCTCTCTTCTCTACCCTTCTTCTCCTCTCTCTTTCCCCATCTCCATCCCCATACCAGAGAGAAATATTTCGGTGACACCGGAAGCGAAAACCGAAACCTTCAGTTTGACCATTTTTTGGCCACCGCCGGTGTCAGTTCGGTTCGGTCTTTCCGGTGTCCGGTTTGGTTTTGAAAATCCCTAATTGACATTGTCTCTTTTCTTGGATCTCGTACAAGAAAATTTGTAAAGATCAACCTCAATTTTTGAGCTGTACATGAAGGTCACCTTCTTGGACATGTCACGTATCACGTACGAAGGTCACCTTCTTGGACATGTCACGTATCACGTACGAAGGTCACCTTCTTGGACATGTCACGAATGACGTATGAACGCCACCTTCTTTCACTTGTCAACGTCTTTCATGCAATGACATTGACCCAATGAAACTCTTAAATCAACGCCCTTAGAATTCTTAAATCACCGGGTCAAATAGTCAACTTTGGTCCAGTCGTCCTCGTCAATTCGTCATTCATTACGATTTGATGGCGCAAATTGAAAGCCAAATGAATGCATTTTTATTGCACATGTAACATTCCAATGATGCAATGATTCAGCCAATAACATGCTTCCACGAGTCTCATGTGCATGAAGTCCTCCATCGCGAGAAATTGACGGGGAAAGGCTAGGAGGGTTTAGGGAATTGCACCGCCACCCACCGTCATCGGCATCGATCATCCCAGGCCCCGATATCGGATACTGGGACGGATATCGTTGGGCAATCACTACCGCGAACCATTTGAACCTATTGGGCGGCCCGGCAGCCCATCTGTGTGGATCAGGATCATTTCGCCACGTAAGGGACGAACTGCCTTCTCGAAAATGGCCACCGTCATCGCACAGCCACCGTCGTCGGCATCGATCATCCCGGGCCCCGATATCGGATACTGGCCGCCCATCTGTGTGGATCAGGATCATTTCGCCACGTAAGGGCCGAACGCCACGTGTACCGTGTCCAGATAAGAGAGAAATTTCTGTTCTTTCTGTCTCCTCGGGAAACTTCAAAGTGTCTCTCGTTCCTCAGCCACAAATTTGATTGTCTCACAAGGAATCTTGCGGCTGAACCATCCTCCACGTGGCTATCAATGATGACGTAACAAATTTCTGGATCGCGACCATTTTCGCCACGTAAGGAATCGACGTCAGTCGTCTTCTGGACACGTACCCCTAAAAACTGACTCACGTCAGTTTCTAAAAATAACTGCTGTTCTGTTTCTCTCATCTGAGATTTTTCTTGCGTCATGCGACGTGTACGAGTGATGCTCACGTCCATATTTTAATATAAATAAATAATAAATTCTCTCTACTGTCCCAATTTTTTGAGGCAGATGGATGAGTGGATCACAATCTCGCCACGTGTGCATCCGTCCCTCTCATTTCCTCCCTGTTCAACTAAACGTGTAACCGATTCTCTCTCTCTCTTGTCCCAGAGTTCTGCTGCCCGCACCAAATGTGTGGATCACGATCCTCCGCCACGTAGTCGAACCTCTTCCTGCCCCTTCCTCCCTCAAAAACTGACCTTCAACCGACTCTCTTTCCTCCCGAACTTCTGATCGGGAAAGGTGGCGCGAGAACTTCGTTTTCAGCGCCGATGGCGGGATGGGTGGCGCGAGCCGGCAGGCTAGGGTCAGCGTTAAGGCGAGGATCATGGAGGAGCGGCGACGAGCGCCAGTACTCGGGATTGGCTTATGGAGGGAGTGGAGTGATGGATTTGGGGGGAGCCACGAAGGAGTACTACGATTACAGGAGAGCTCTGTACGGGGATGTCACTCACAAGGCACTGCTTGTTGACGCCGTCGGTACGCTTGTCGTGCCGTCTCAGTCTACCGCGCAGGTATTCTTATTTGACGGTTTCTAGTTGGGCGTCGATGATAGATAGTTAGATTGATATATGTATTGATAGATAGGTAGATGGATGGATATGATGTGAGTGTATATATAACGAGAGAGAGAGAATTAAATGAAGGAATTACACGCAGTAGGCGTTTTTTTCATTCAATGAGCGGTTTTTCCTTTTTTGGTTCATCTCGGATGATTTGTTTCTGGTGCAGAGTAACGTAGGAATGTTACAAGTAGGCTATTAAAGGTAGGTAATTTAACATAGGAACATCCTCAGCTTGCAAATGTCCATAAGTGGCATGCCCCCAGCTCATCCTTAGAGACATACATGCCAAAACTGTGTACCCCTGGGGACCATGGGCATCCTGAAGCTTGCCCGCAGCTGTCTTTACAATCTTTTCAGGCAATGGCAAGCTTTGGGGTGAGAGAAGGTTTGGAAACATTCTTCAAGTGAGAGAGGAAGGCGTACATCAGGGCGGCCTTGTCAGGCTATAGATCTTCTATCTGGTTGTCAAATAAAAAGTCTATGCAGATCAGTTCCTCTCCTGATTTCATCTCGAAGGCCAGCTTCTCCTTCATCTACACCACGAGATTGGAATTGATTCAACCCATTTCCTTCAGCTTGTCAATTTGGCCCTGGAGTTTGTCATCTGCAGCATTGTCTTGTTGGACCCCCTGAATTCTAGCGCGTCATCTCTGTGTCCGGTGCTGTTTCCTGTCACTTTGGAGTGCCCTTTCCAGCCATGGTGGAAAAAGGCTCGAACTTTGGTTTCTTTGCCTCGAGCTTGTCTTCAATATCCACACCTTTCTTCCCATCTCCTTCAGTGGACGGTTGTCCTTGGCTGTATCTCCAACCACGGAGGACCTTCTGCTTGTTGTGAATAAGATGTAAGCACCCTTGCTAGAGTTGGAGCCTTATGGAAACATTTATAGCAGGGAAATAGAGCTCTTTTTATCAACTATAGCTATTAAATAGAGATAAGCTGCTGATCCTAAAATGGTAACAGCGCTGATGTTGCCAGTTGAATTCCAAGGGCTAGCATTGTGTGTTGGGCCAAATCTGGAAGTTGCATTGCTATGTGTGTCTCTAGTGACAGGTTTTTTTAGGGAATGTCAAAGGTAAATATCTTGCTGGAAAAAGTTATGATCTAAGACTAGGAACAATATAGTGCACACTCAAAATCTAATAATAGAGAGATAGATGGATGGATAGAGAGGTAGAAAGAAAGATGGATATGTTTGATATAGCCCACAAAGCCCACTTAGGAGGCCCATTTAAAGCCTAGTAGGCCCAGGAGGATATCTCCAGGAGCTGACAAGATCACCTAGTGACAAACAAATACTGTGTCATATTCTACAGTTGCCAAAATATGTAGAATACCTCTGCTGAGGCCTACCAAAGCCTAGAAGCTTCCACATGCATGTGTCCCCTGACACATGCATGGTGTTCGAGTTATATTTCAAAGATTTTGAAAAATTTTTTTTAAAGGCTTTGCCTCTTGCAACTCTGGAAGACATAATTGAAGTTATTCCCTTTTGAAAGCTTTTCTTTTTTCTCTGAGTCTTCTCCTTATTTGAGAGCACTCTAGTACTTGGGGATTCAACTATAACTCCTTGTGAATTTAACTGTTGAAACAGTTAGTTCTGTAGATTCAGAATCTAATTCTTCCTATAGAGTAAGGCTTGTGGATTCAAGTCACTGTTCTGTATTGTTCCTATGCTTAGGCTGTTTCAATAGTAATAGATATATTGATAAGTGTTTTTTTGGGCAATTGTTTTGGTGATATCTGCTTTGGAAATTATCTGTAAATGATCCTGGATAGAATTCTAATTTTGGTGAAATCTGGTTCATTTTGTTTGTAGATCTACTATATTCTGTTTCATCTCCTTCCTCTCTAATTTTGTTTCCACTTCATTGCTATTTACTGCCAACAGCGAAGTCTACGTTGATGAGTGTCTGAAATTCATTCTTGATTGCATTCAGATTTCAGTGAAATATGATGCATTCCGCCTGTAGATATGTTCTATCAGGAGAATCCTTTGATAAATCACTTACTCTCTAACTCTGATCTTTTTTTTGGCTTGCGTGCCTTCTATTCTGCAGTCATTTCTTTGTTTTTCAAGAAATTAGGAGAATCAATGACCATTAAACACCCCTTATGCTATTATACTTGCAGATTTATAGGGAAATTGGAGAAAAGTATGGAGTGGAATATTCAGAGGAAGAGATATTGAACAGATACCGCTGGGCTTATGAACAACCATGGGGACATTCCCGCCTCAGGTCAGATCTAAAATAGATTCCCTGTATTTGATTTACTTTTTTCACAAATCAGGAAATATCCGATTAAGGACAAAAGGACCATTGAAAAAAGTATAAACCATTGTGATTTAACGTTAATAGCTTTTTGCTAGGACAAAGGAACTTTGGTTTGTTGAATTCTGATTTTTTGCTGTGGTCATAGCTTTTTGACTAAAATAAATGATTCGGTTTTCTAATTCAAATAGAAATTCAAGGTAACTAAAATGCCAAATATCTCTATTTTTTTGGGGGAAAAAAAGGAATTTTCTAAAACAAATCTGATATCATCCCCAGGTATGTGGACGATGGAAGACCATTTTGGCAGTTCATTGTTAGCTCTTCCACAGGTTGCTCAGATTCAAAGTATTTTGAGGAGCTCTATCAATATTACACGACTGATAAGGTGCCTGGCATTTAATTGTTACAAAATTTGTTTATATGTTGAGGGGAATAACTGAATAAATAAGGCATTGACATTATTGGGTCCTCACGCGTTGACTTTTACAAAACCCTTTCTACTGCAAATGGAATAAGATGAAAAAGCTTTATTGGTTTCTGAGGAGTTGACTTGTACAATTTATTTGTTTTGTAGTGGAATAAGACGAAAAGCTGTGTTTATTGAGTTTCTCAGGCATTTACTTTTACAATTCGTTTTTTATTTAGTGGAATAAGATGAAAAACATTGACTCGATTGGGTTTTTTGGCATTGACTGTTTACAAATTCGTTTCTGTTTTGAGTGGAAGAAAATGAAAGGCATTGACTTTTTTGGGATTCTTAGGCATTGACAGTTTAGAAATTCGTTTCTATTTTGAGTGGAGTAAGATTCAAGTTGTCAACTTTAACCCTTCTGGAATAAATACTCACCTGATTTATTGGGTTTCTCAGGCTTGGCATCTGTGTGACCCAGATGCGGAGAGGGTTTTCAAGGCCCTTGAGAAAAGCTGGAGTAAGAACAGCAGTGGTGTCAAATTTTGATACTAGACTGCGGCCACTTCTTCAAGCTCTCAAGTGTGATAATTGGTTTGATGCAGTGGCGGTCTCAGCTGAGGTTCATTATCCATGCTATCTTCTTTCTCATATTACTGTGTTGGGTTTTGCTATCTCTTCTCCATCGTCTTTCCAGTCTCCTCTCCTCGCTCCTCTTTTCTCTTTTATGGTTTCTTCTCCATTCATTCATCTCTTTCTTTATTCTATTTTCTTTCTGTTCTTCTCTTTCCTGTTTTTCACTTTATTCTCCTCCTCTTTCCTCTCTATCTATCTATTCTCCTCTTTCCTTTCATCTCTCTCTCTCTCTTGATCTATTCTCTCTATTGTCCTCTGTTCTTTCATCACTTTTCTTCTATCTTTGCTCTCTTCTTTCTGTGTGTGGTTTCTCTATTCTCTTGTCTTTCCTCTTGTCTCTTCTCTCTTTATCTCTTTGCTTCCCTCTTCTCTCTTTTTTCTCTTCTTCTCTATTTCTTCCCTCTTCCATCTTTTTGCTTTACTCTCTCTTCTATCTTCGTTTTTATTGCTATTCTCTCTTCTCTTGTCTTTTCTCTCATTTCTCTGATCACTTCCCTCTTTTATCTCTTATTCTCTTATCACAGGTGGCGGCTGAGAAGCCAAACCCAACAATATTCCTCAAGGCCTGTGAGCTCCTGGGTGTGAAGCCTGAGGACGCAGTCCATGTTGGAGATGACAGGAGGAATGATCTCTGGGGGGCGAGGGATGCCGGCTGTGATGCTTGGCTCTGGAACAGTGATGTTCACTCTTTCAAAGAGGTAAATATTCTGAGTCTACTTTCTCCCTCTAGACTCTCTCATAAGAATCTAGTTCACTGTTCACTGTTTTTCTGAGTTTCTTTGCATCTTAGTGAACCAGAGTTTGCTTTTGTTCTCCTGTACTGTACTTTCTCTCTCTAGATTCTCTGATAAAAAAATAATTTGTTCGTTTCTTTGGATATTGGTGAAGAGATTTCTTTTGTTTTCCTACACTGTTATTTCTCTCTCTTAGATTCTCTCATAAAAATGGTTTCTTTGGATACCGGTGAAGAAGAAATTTCTTTTGATTTCCTACTTTGTAATTTCTCTCTCTAGATTCTCTTATCTAATAGTGTTTTCTTAGTTTCTTTGGATCTTGGTGAAGAAGAGATTTCTTTTGTTCTCCTACACTAATTTCTCTCTCAAGATTCTCTCATCAATTAAATGTTTTCTGAGTTTCGTTGGATCTTGGTGAAGAAGTTGTTGCTGTGGTTCTTCTTTACTGTATTTTCTCTTTTTTCTTTTCAAAAAAACTGTATTTTCTCTTTCTAGATTCTCTTATCAAATAATGTTATCTGAGTTTTTTTGGATTTTAATGAAGAAGAGATTGCTCTTGTTCTTCTACACTGTTCTCTTTCTCCAGATTCTCTTATCAAATGTATGTTTTCTGTGTTTCTTTTGATCTTGATAAAGCTGTTGCTCTGGTTCTTGTACACTGTACCTTCTCTCTCGATTCTCTTATCAAATAAATTTTTTCTGATTTTATTTGGATCTTGGTGAAGAAGTTGCTCTGGTTCTTCTACACTGTACTTTCTCCCTCTAGATTCTTTTATCTAATAAACGTTTTCTGTGTCTCTTTGGGTCTTGGTGAATAAGAGATTGGTCGTGTTCTCCTATACTGTACTTTCTCTCTCTAGTTTCTCTTATCAAACATATCTTTCGTGAGTTTCCTTGGATGATGGTGCAGAAGTTGTACTCTGGTTCTTCTACACTATTTTCTCTCTCTAGATTCACTTATCAAATAGATGTTTAAAAGGTTTCTTGGGAACTTAGTAAGAAGTGACTGCTCTTATTTCAGGTAGCAAGGAGAATTGGGGTGCAGGTTTGAGGGAGTGAGTTGGTTCAGGTTGTGTATCATAGATCTGATCGTCATGGGGTGTTCTGGTTTTTCCATGTAGATTTAATGAAATTAGGAACTCTGTCTCTCTCTCCATGACTGCCTCTCTCTCTCTCTCTCTCTAAATTTCGTGCCCATTTATTGGCATTTGTATCAATGTATTATTGTAGGATTGACCTCCCTGAGTAAGACAAGAAGAGCACATAATCTATGGATTTTCCTAACTGGCAGAATCCTCTCCTTTTTAGCACTCTCTCTCTCTCTCTCTCTCTCTCTCTCTCACACGCACACGTACACGCACACACACACACGCACTCATCATCTTTTACGATTCTCCCTCCTCTTTCCCGCTCTCTCTCTCTTGTCTAGTCCAAAATTCCATGATATAAGGCCCATTATGGGCTTACTGGGCTTGGTCAGAATCTTCTTTTAGCCAACAAATGGAGAGAGTCAACAATATCGTCATTCAGAGATAATCACTGCCTTAATCTACGAAAAATCTACGCCGAGTAATGTCACTGCATTGAATAATCATTATTGATATTGTTCTTGCTCTCGGCGCTCTTGCATTTTTGAAGGCCCCTCAATGTAACCCTTGAGGAAAAATGCTATTAATATCCTTTTTAATTCGATTTTCCTTTTTTTCATTAGAATTTTAAGATTTTTCTCTAGTCCGATGACTCTTCCTCTTCAACTCATTTCTCTTTGTAACGATTAGAGCTTTGATAGGAGCACAAAGATATTGCCCTCCTAGACACATGTTTCCCTCTAGGGTTTGGATCAGAAACCTCGCCTCGGATTATGTCGTTGGGATTTGAGTGCCTACCACTCTGCTAAAAGCTATAGCTGATAGCAAAGATGCCAATCCGCCTTGAATTTTCATCTCATGATGATGATCCCCAAGACTGTTGATATTCATTTTTATGGTAAATTTTACTCTAGTGATCTAATTTTATTTAGTTAATTACTCTCTGAATAATCTTATTTTATCTTCATTTGTCAACCTCATTCATATATTTTTCTTTCAGAAAAAAAAGTCATACCCATCAGAATTTAATTGCTCTGAATGAGATTATGCTAAATTCTACTCTGATTTTATTCAACTTTACCTTGATTTAAATATATTTTTCGGCCATTTTAGTTGAAATGTATGCTTGCATTGGATGATACAACCCATTTTGTGTAATTTAGTGCTGAAAATATTAAAAAATGTTCATGGTAAAAACCTAAGACAGCTTTGAGGGTAGTATCCACGCAAATGCCTTGGATGTGGTAGAATGTTGTGAAAATTTCTTTAAACAACTGACGAATAGAGGGAAAAAATTGGTGATATCTTTGAGAAAATAGACCTAAGATATGAGGGAACAATCATCAAAAAGACAATATTTCTAAGGCTGTGGAAAATAAAAATGGGCAATTTCTTTAGAGTTCTTTAAGAACGATTACGATTATGAACAAGACCCAAACATTTCTAGGTTTCTCGTAGATGATCACCCAATTGGCATGACTTACACTCCAAAGTTGAAAAATAGGTCCAAGGTTGGGGCCCGATGAAATTCTCTCGACTTGCATTTTGAAAGATTAAGCTAGGAAAATGAAGCTAACAAATCATGGTAAGGCATGGGTGATATAACAAAAACATAGAAGGTTAACAGAAAAAAAAAGAGAAAGCATTGACAAAAATTGTTGGACTAGATGGACCTTATCCACTACAAAGTAAAAATCATTATTTGCAATGCTAAGAAATTAAGGGGATAAATGTGAAAAAAATTAGGGGTACTTGACATATGAGTTGATGCCCCCAAATAATGATAAAATGTCCTTATTTGGAAATAAAAAAATAATGAGTTGATGCCCCCGAATCCTATTGAAATAAACCGCTAGATTATTTTCCTTAGGTGGGAAGTGTTCGCTTGAATCTTCATGATTTCCTTCGAGTTTTTTCATTTTCTTCATTATTCTTCATTTTTTGCATGAATATCGTGTGCGTAATATTCTACCTCGTGTCTCCATTTAATTCCTCCAAGGAAACTCCCATTATTATTGCTCCACTCCTTAAATTTATCTAGTGGACTCTGAGTTCATACAATCTAATAGTTCTCATTGTGCCACCAATCAAAGGGCTCTCGGAGCTCTCAGAGCACGACGTGTTGTCCCACATTGAGAAAATAAGGAAATAAATGAGTTACACTCCTAGAGTTTTCCCTTAGTTTGAATCAAATAAAATCATCTCTAGTGAAGCCGACTAATTGCTTGCATGGCACCATGCGCCTATGGTGAGAAATATTTATAGAATTTTTTAAACACTTTTTGATGAATGAGACTTGGGAATAATGAAATCTAAATGAAACTAGAGAAATTTATAAAGATTTAAATCTTTTTCTCCAAATCGCCCGAGGTCTTTGTCATGCGGGCCGCTCAGAGTCTTTTGTACTTGCATCCACAAAATTAAACCTTTTTCACATAGTGGAATATTTCAAATAACACAGCGAAGAAAATTATCAAACCCACCTCAAAAAACATGTTTTCTTCTTTAACCTTGTTCTCTCATTTTTTGACATTTTCATGGCTGCTTTTTGCATTAATTTTCACAATTCTCCATTTTTTTGTTATCTAGGATGATTCTTGATGCTCCTCAATAAAGTTCTTGGTTGTGCTAGATTTTATGGATTGATTTTAGAAGTGTAGCCTTTATCCAACACTTTTCATATTAGTTTATCTCTTTGATAATGCATGATTTTCTCTCTCTAATTTTTCTTTTGCAAGGGTTGGAAAAAGTATAAATGTTAAACAAAATTATTGCTTATGTTAAATAATAGAGAGAGAGAGAGCAGGAAAGAGGAGGGAAAATCGTAAAAGATGACTTGATATGAGAGAGAGAGAGAGTTCAAGGTTCACCATGACTTTCAAGGTTCACCAAGAACTATCTCATGCCTTAAATGACCCACGTTCTTGATCTAATCATGCAACGTGGCTTAAAAGAACTTGGTAATGATGAGTCATATTTTAGATATTGAGGATGAAGATAGACATATAGAAGGACTAGAAGACATACATACTTCTAAAACTTATCATTGCAGTTAATCATTGTTTTAAGAGGATTCATCACTATAATAATTTGTGTGATGAGTTGGAAATGCCAAATAAAAATATTCTTGTTGAGAATGTTTGAACCAGGTGGAATTCAACATATGACATGATTGAAGCTGCTTGGAAAAAAAAGAGATGTATTGAACGTAATGGTGAGCGACCATCTAAAAAAAACTTTAATTGAGGATGAAGAATGCGAGCTCTTAAAGATGTTTGCAACTGAACTCTTGGCTTTATGTGAGGTAACTCAAGTATTTTCTAAGTCGAAATCAATAACTTCACCAAATGTATCGGGATTGTATGGACTTCTAGTTGAATGATTAGACTCATTAATTTTTTATCTAGATCATACTCTCCAAGATTTCACAAATCCTGGAGCAATGACTAAGCAAAGGCACTAAGAGGTGCATACACTTTGATGAAAGAGAAATTGCAGAAATATGAAACGTAGGTGTGGAGAAAGCTTATATTTCGTATTGCCTCAGTGCTAGACCCTAGATTCAAGTTAGAACACATATTGAGCATAAGTTTTGTATAGAAACTTTACTTAGTATGCTTGAATCAATATGTATCGTAGATGCTTTGAGTTCTATGCCGATTGATGTTCTTTTGGCTTCAACGACTCACAAACATTCAAAATTAATGATGCAATTCATGGAACGACAAGAGTAAAGTTTGAATTGGAAGATTACTTATGTGAACCGTGTATTGATTGCTTACATGATGACTCATTGCAGTGGTGGCACAAGAGAGGATCTAACAAATATCCACGCATTTCAATGCTCATAAAGGAGTTTTTGTCTATTTTTGCATCAAGCTCTCCCTCTGAGTGTCTTTTTTTCCCACAAGTAGAGGAATTATTGATAACATGCTAATTAGAAACGATAATACATGAGTATTTATGCATATTAAGGCATAAAAGATTCTATTCTTGTGCATGATATTATATTTTTGAGTGTTTATCTACCATTCTATGAAAAAATCATTATAATCTCAAAATATATTAATTATAGGGTTAATATGATGAATTAAAGGTAAATAATTTCATAACCCATCTTTACTTGAGATTATAATTTATTTTTGAGGTTAAATAATAAGAGAAAGCGTTTTATATACACTCCTATATTTTTCTAAGTTTTAAAATCTAAAAGTAAATGAGTGTATTTTTTAAATAGAAGTTTATTCTATTGTTATTTATTAAATTTCATTTTTTAGAATGATATATAATTTAATTTCTGATCAAATGAAATAAATTTGGATTAATTTAGAGTTATATTTTGAAAGTTATGAATTTTCTAATTTTTTAGGATTTTTAATATATTTTTTCTGATTTTTCTGAATTTTTAATGAAAATTTCAGGGATTTTTTTCTGAATTAAAAATCAATTTTATAATTTAAAATTGATTTTATCAGTGAGTAGGTGACGTGGCACAATCTGAAATGTCCGATCAAATCGCAACTGTCGATCAAGGCAGGAGGTGACGTGGCAGCACGTGGAGCATCCAATCGCGTGATTAAATCACGATCGTCGATCGTCACTTAAGGTGGGGGGGGTACGTGGCGCACTTTGATTTGTCGGCGAATCATTTTTAAAATGATTTAATCTCATCCAATGATCTTAAGAGTTATAATGGCTGAGATTAAAATCGACGAAAACGCATCTGAAGCTTAAGATCAAGATCCAATGGATGACGTTTGATACGTTACTTATAACGTGCGCGATGATAACATGCTAAAAGACAAGGTAAAATATTATTATTAATGCATATTAAGGCATAAAAGATTTCATTCCTATGCATGTTATCATATTTATGAGTATTTATCTGTCATTCTATGAAAAAGTCATTATAATCTCAAAATACTTTAATTTAGGGTTAATTATGATTAATTAAAGATAAATAATTTTATAAATCATCTTTACTTGGGATTATAAGTGGTTTTTAAAGTTAAATAATGAGAGAAATCATTATTCTAAATATTCATTTAATTTTCTAAAGTTTAAATATTAAAGAAATGAATATATTTTTGAAATATAAATTAAATCTCTTGTTATTTATTAAATTTGACTTTTTAGAATGATAGATAATTAAATTTTCTGCTCAAATGAAAGAAATTTAGATTAATTTGGAGTTATATTTTCAAAGTTATGAATTTTCTAAATTTTCAGGATTTTCTTAAATTTTTTGAATTTTTCTAAATTTTTAGTGAATTTCTAAGGACTTTTCTAGAATTAAAAATTGATTTTTCAAATTTTTCTTAACGCGCAAGTGATGTGGCGTGATATGGACCGTCTGATCGCGTCGCAATCGAATGGTTGATGCGCGCGATGACGTGAGAGCGTGTGGAGCGTTCGATCGCGTGGAATTCTAACCGTGGATTATCACTTACGCGATGGGGTTCATCGGATCATCTTAATCTCGACCGTTGATCGCGAGAGTGATAACGGTCAAGATTAAATCACGGAAAAGACGCATCTCGCGATCGAATGCTCGAGATGAAGCCACGTCGCCGCACGTTATAAAACGCCTTGAATCGCCTGCCATTGGATTGCATTTCCCTTGAATCGCCTGCCATTGGAATGCTCTAGTTTGGAACTATAGCTTAGTTTCCATATAGGACCTAGGATGACCAATTGGGGTTCATTTCCCTATGACTTAGTCCTTTCCTCTCCACATGCTTCTACTCTTCGTCTCCTTGTGTCTCTACACCTTGCGATGTCTCTTCCCACTATTGTTTTCTCCTTATACAAACCCTCCTAATCATGTATCGATTTATGATAAAAGTGAAGGTATCTTTGCATCTAGGAGCAATTGAGTGCCCATAAATTTAAAAAGCTAATCCACAAACAATCTGAAGGAGACAAAATTTTGAAAATCAACATGCAATCTGTGAAATGTTTCTTCAATTAAGTTCAAGATGGAAAAACTCTCCTTGTGGTAGGCCCAATAAACAATAGGTCTGCCTTTAAAAGGGTTGATTAATAACATAGCGAAGAAAATTCTCAAACCCACCTTCAAAAAACATGTAATCTTCTTTAACCTTGTTCTATCATTTTTTGACGATGTAATGGCTGCTTTTTGCTCTAATTTTCACAATTCTCCAATTTTTTTTTATCTATGATGATTCTCGATGCTCCTCGATAAAGTTCTTGAGCAAATTTTTAAAAAAAGATTCAAATTATTCTTGGTTGTGCTAGATTTTATGGGTTGATTTTAGAAGCGTAGCCTTCATCCGACATTTATCATATTAGTTTATCTCTTTCTTAATGCATGACTTTCTCTCTCTAATTTTTCTTTTGCTTGGGTGGAAAAAGTATAAATATTAAGCAAAATTATTGCTTGCGTTAAATAATAGAGAGAGAGAGAGAGAGAGAGAGAGAGAGAGAGAATTTTTGTGAATCCGGTGGACCCGAGCGGACCCACATCGACCCGAGCCGAGTGTGGAGGCCGTGTAGAGTGTGGCGAGGAATCAGCTGATCCATGGATTCATCTATCCACTCTCGGTGTCTCGCCCGCTTAGTCGGTAAGAACTAAGGCCCCTGACTTCAGAATTATTTAGATTATGAACTAAAAACCGAAAAGCAAAGCTCAATGGCGATGATCGCTTCATCTCCATGGATTTTCCCGGCGAACACATCCTCAAGCACTACACCAATTATTCAACTACCTAAAAATGGCAGGAGGACAGGTAAAGATCTCAGAATTCGAGCGTCTTCCGCTGAAGCCGAACCTTCGGGAAGTGGAAACCCTAACCTCGAGGCTCCCGATAAGGTGAAGCTCGCCTTGCTGCGAGCTAAAGAGTACAAGAACAAGAAAAGCGCTGCTAGCGCGGATCCTACTGCTCAAGAGTCTGTAAAACCCGCTGCGGAGGCTGTTGAACCTGCCGCGGAGAGATCGGGAGATTTTCAGGAAAATAGGGATGCGATTGCCGAGGCTATTTCGAGAAGGGATTTCGGTGGTGTCCAGAGTCCGCCGAAGACTGGTAAGGCTGTTAAATGATTTGTTTTTACTGTGGATACTGATATGCTCTTAAAAGGGGAGAATTCACTTGGAATTATAAAATTCAATGTTCCCTGCTGTTGTCTCTGCTTGTTTGAGATATGATCGATCAGAACATGGAAATGTTCACCTCAGGGAGGGCCTTTAAATCATCTCAGAAGATATTGGCAAAAAAATTGCGCAGGAGAAAGAAAACAACTTTGAATTTTTTGTCCTCATTGTCTCTCTTCGATGATGTGGAGAATTTACTTGGAATTATAAAATTCAATGTTCTGTGCTGTTGTCTCTGCTTGTTTGAGATATGATCGATTAGAACACGGAAATGTTCACCCCAGGGAGGGCCTTTAAATCATCTCAGAAGATATTGGCAAAAAAATTGCGCAGGAGAAAGAAAACAACTTTGAATTTGTTGTCCTCATTGTCTCTCTTCGATGATCTCGGTAGATGTTGACTGAAAATTATGCGAAGATTGAGAAAACAACTTTGAATCCTATATGAAAGAACCAATCGTTATTTTTCGATGAGTGAAATGCTCTTAATTAGTAAAATTAAATGTTCTCTGAAGTTGTGTCTGCTTGTGTGATACGATAGATAAGAAAATTGAGATTGTCCCCATCATCAATGACCATTTAATGATTTCAGTGTATGGTGGAAGAAGATATATATAAGACAGATTTTTCCTGTCATCATTGTTTGATGCTTTTAATCAGAAAGGACTGTAGTTGGAATAATTAAATTAAATTTCTTTAACGGGAGGGTGGTGTCCATAGATGGGGCCGCCTATGTGGTGGAGGGTTTCGTGGTAGGCCGGTCCTCCTGATCAGGGGGGAGTAGTGATTTACTGTAATTGAGGTCCAATCCTGTGGGTTGGTCACCGATTGGTCGGGTGATCGTCCCTTGCATTTTTCAAAAAAAAAAAAAAAAAAATTCCTCAGATGTTGTCTCTGCTTGTGTAAGATATGGTAGATCAGAACATCAAATTTTTCCTACAGAAAGGACCATTTAGTGAACTCTCTGAAGGTGTTTTATCTGTTTGTTTAAGATATGATAGATCATGAAAACCATATTTTTCTCCTCAGCGAGGACCAACTACGTTGGCAGAAAACTACATTGAAAATTAAGGAAACAACTTTGCATTCAATTGAATAACCAGTCATCGTCTCATAATTCAAATGGCTGATTTATGCACAGGAGAGAAAAACTTCCATTCTGATCCAATTTTTATTCCATCGAATACATTTTTTTTTAAAAAAAAAAGCGAGGGGAACACCCGGAGCGGTGTCCCCTGATGTCATTGATTTAATGACGATATTACAGAGCGCACGATTACAAGGATACATGTTACAAGGGGCCGATGACTCCTTGATGCCAAGATAAAGCAAACCCCATCACATCGTGCACAATCTCCTCATCGGCGGGAAGACGACCTCTGAAGATGACCTGGTTGCGGTGCAGCCACACCGTCCACAGGGTGGCAAAAATCCGTCGCCACTCTGCCTCCCGGCGGAAGATACCACCACTGACTGAATTCTAATACTCGTCGTTCGAGGAGGTGAAAAGGTGCCCCCCGCCCACCGCCCGCCATGCCGCCTACACCAGTGGGCACTGGAAGAAAAGGTGGCAGCAATCTTCCTCTACCTCATGACAGAGAGGGTACTCCACAGGAGCCTCTAGGTTTTGACGGCGCCTCAGGGCTCGTGTCATAAGGCGACACTGGAGAAGTAGCCATCCAAACAGGCGGATCTTCAGCGGGAGTCGCTGTTTCCACACTAGTTGGCACTGGCGGACTAGCTGGGGGTCTTCCGGCGACTCCTGCCTGCAAAAGATACGGTAGGTCGCTCGGATGGAGAACCGGGAGTGGCACCATACCCACGCATCTCGTGTTCCATCGGTCGGGCGCATATCCGGGAGCTATGACTGCAGGGTCAAGAGGTCCGCCAACCTCTGGTCAGATAGTGCCTGTGGGAGAGCCGGGCACTAGGCACACGACCACTGTGTCCGGACTGTGACTCCGGGGACTGGCGCTAGGGCATAAAGGCGTGGAAAGAGGTCACGCAGTCGTCCTAGTCAAGACCAATCGTCTTGCCAGAATCTATACCCCGTCCCGTTGCCCAGCTGAGGGCGGAAAGAAAGCTCCATCTGTGTGAAAGATTCCCACAGCCCCGCAATGAAAGGGGAGTCCCCCCGTTGCGGCGTCTCCCATGTATCCCAGTCCATGGAACGCCCATAGGCCTGACGGAGAACTAGCAAGAGGATGTCCCCCAACAGCTGCATAACATGGAGTACCCTCTTGGCAAGGAGGGCGGCGTTGGTGTGTTGGATGTAGCGTATTCCCAGGCCGCCTTGGGATATAGGCCGACACACCGTGTGAATGAATATTGAAAGTATGCTGTGTGAATGAATTTGCCAGAGTCTGGATTTTAGTCATTTCCTATTTTTAGTTTATCTATAATGTTTGTTAAGTTAGTACAGTTATTATCGTTTCTTCCTCTTCTCCAAAAATTATTTCTTCCTCCCTAATGAGATAACTTTGTGTTGTTATTTTTTGTTACCCTGTCAACTCTCGAGGCTTCGGGATTGGATCAGATCATTATAATCCAATGATGATCATGATCGTGATATTTACTGGATTACCATCCTGTAGATTTCTGAACAGCTACTCATTGAAGGTGATCAGCCCATTACTTGATTGTCCCCTTCTTCTCTATCTGTGCCATGTTGTTGGCAAAGGCTGGCTTCTCTCTCTCTAAAGTGTGATGACATTCAATTTCAGTTTGGTTGTGAAAGCATCCCAGATTGAATCTTATTTGATCCTTATGATCAATTGCCACTGGTGATCGATGAGGAGGTTATTGTCTAATTGATCTATCCTTTTACTCTAGATTGATCTATTGAGTCCTGGGGTTGGCAGATCAGTCGATTGAAGCTTTTTTTTTCATCAGTTGGACAATCAGCTAAATTCACCTCATGATAAATCATCCTAAATTGTCCCTCTTAAGAATAATAGGGACACTGGGGTGGAGCAGAACTCCAGAGTTAGTGTGCTCTTGCTTGATGGGTGTCATTCTGGTAAGAGGGTGGCAACAGGGTGGAGAAGAACTCTAAGTTAAGCATGGCAGGCTAGGCCAGTGCAGGGATGGGTGGCCTCTTGGGTGTGAAAACAGGGGTACTTGTACCGTTGATCACTGATTTCTGGTGATCTTCCTTTAATGTTAAAAATAAATCAATCATCCTAAATGGCTATCAATCTTAAGGCTTGTAAATGATCCAGGGATAGAGCAAGGAGAGAGAGATTAGTATCCGATCATAACTTTATCATCCATTTGATCTAAGGATCCTGTCAATCACGATCACAACCAGGTCCTAATGTTACAATTCTGGAAACCTTCTTATATGGATTGGTTTAAGAGGAATCAAGAAATGTATTAATGATAACAATATCTAAGTACAGCTCTCAGTTTCCGGCCAAATGCAGCTGGTTGCCTCCTCAGGTAATCTGCCTTCAGGAAACTCTAACCATCTCTCTTCACGTCTCTTCTAAAGTGGCCCCCTTTTATTTACAGAGGTTGCCAGTATAGGTAAGTTTACCACCAATTGGTTGGTAACCTTGCCAAGTGCTATGGCACATGGAAATATATGTTTAGAGGAGGAAGAATATGCTCCAGAAGCTTCAACTGCAAGTGCCTTGTTAAGGATAGTAATAAGGGGGATGTATTGAAAATTTTACTGAGGTAGGAAGAGGTCTTCAGAAGTGCAGAAGGGGAGGGGGAAGAGAGAGAGTGAGAGAGAGAGACAGAGAGAGCAATTGCAGGAAGGGCCTAGGGACTGGAGATGTTACAACTAACAATTCACTTATTCAATTCGTTACTCCCTTAATATGACAGTTCCTTATTCATCATTTTGAACGGGTGTGTTTATAACTTCCTGTCACTGTGTCATCTCAGATGGTTGCCTCCCACTTGCTGATGATTTGATCTGATTATCTGCTTCTGCTGCATCTTTTTCTCTCTCCTCTGTCTCTTACGACATGTTAGTGGTTTTAAAAATTCTTCAACTAGGAATTTCTTACTAAGAGTTCTGTTAAATCTGATGAGCTGAATCTGATCAACTAGGAATTAAGCTATATACTCTTCTGTCCACTGTTTTACCAATTTTTGGCAGAATTTCATGTTCCTGAAGTTTTTTTAACCCTAGATGGTGGGATTGTAGAAGGAAAACCATGGATTCATACTCTCCTGTGCCCATATCTTTAGTAATTCAGAATAAATTCACTATGTTCAAAGAGTTCAAAGCATAGAGAGAATCAATTCTCTCAGTTGCTGCAAAAAATTAAGTTTTACAGGCGATGGTGATGCAATGGAAGTTTAATAGTGTAGAGAGGTCAGGTTTAGATATCACTCACCTCAGATTGCCATTCTTAAGTATAAGAGGGGCTCTGGGGTGGAAAAGAACTCCAGAGTTAGCCATGCTCAGGTTTGGGCATTGCCGGGATGGGTGACCTCCTGGGAAGAGCGGCACCAAGGTGTGGAGGACTTGGAGTTAAGCATGCTCAAGCTTGGGCATGGTAGAGTTGGGTGACTACTTGGGAGAGGGATGCCAGGGTGAGATGTACTCCAGGGTTAAGGGTGCTCAGGTTTGGGCAGTCCAGGGATGGGTGACCTCTTGGGTAGGAAGAAGAGGGTACTTGTATCGGTTGATCACTGATTTAGGGTGATCTTCCTTTCTAACTTTAAAAAAAGACACTCACCTCATCTTATAGTAGTGACACAGTTTTAGAGTTCCTTATTACTTCTTGATGCCAGAAAAACTGCTTTATCTTGATGAAAATAGAATCATACGCAGTATTTAAAAATCTATCTATCTAAATTTAATCTTTATAAAAAAATCAAATGAAATTTATTTTTAAAGATCTTCTCACCCATTGTCAAATCATCTTTCACTTGATTTATGTTTTGGTTTTTCTTTAATGTGGTTCTTAGGGGTTATCCTCTACTCTCTATTCTAGGATCGGAGAAGATCAAAATAGGAAAATCCGAAGGTCTTAAAGTCTCCAGCCTTGACTTTTTGGGCTTTGACTTCTCCGATAAGAACAAAGGTAAAGGAATTCCCGCTGGATTGGTGCCCACCATAGATCCTTACTTTGGCGGGGACTCACCTGAGGTGGAGATTATTGTTGGCGATATGAGCAAGTTTGGGCCTTCAACTTCAACATCTTCAGAGCCCAATTTGGACACGGATGATGAAAATTCTGGTCTTTACAAACCAAAAGTATCGACATGGGGAGTGTTCCCCAGACCAAAAGATATTTCTAAAACGGTGAGTTTACTATCAGTGCAGAAATTTCCTTGAGACTTTATTCCTTGAAATTTATTTTTTTATTTTCTCACTTATGCGGTGCTTAATTTTTAGAACAACATAATAACACATTGGTCTGTGTATTCTGTTAAGTAGCTAATGTGAATTACTAGAGTCCATGTAACCAGGTTCTTAGTATCTTGAGTATGCAATGGCATTGTTTGAGTTGAACATAATTTAAAGCCTAGTGCAATTTGGGGTATCTTAACTTCATGTCTTTCATTATGCAGAAAATCCACAACCCCGCACATTATCATTGATCCTTTACATATCTAGATTTCCATCTTCCAAATTTTTGTTAAGGGGCGACGCAGATCATCAAATCTTCTAAAACTAGTCTTGATCATGTCATTGTGTGACCGGAAAGTGTGCTGATCATTCTAGTATCCAGAATTTCAAAAACTCTTGCCTCCATGTGTTTGAAATAGGAGTAGCTGCGACCGAATTCGTTTTTCTGATGGATAATTTTCTAATTCCTTTCAGACATTTTCAAGAGCAATAGTTAATCTGAAACTCTTTGTAGATATGAAATCGACGCAGAAGAGCAGAGAGAGAGAAAGATGAAAGAAGAATGTGTTTTCCAATACGGATTAGTTTTCAATGGATTCCTTTGAGAAGGCCACAGTTTATTTTCAAGGTGAGAAGTTGAAGTGCAACAATAGTAGCCTCCAGATTTCAACAGTGCCATTCCAACTAAATCATGTAACACTATTAAATCTTGGCTTTATCCGACTCCAATTTATAACTTTTAAACAGAAAAAACAATGGAATCCAAGATTTATCTTGGATTTGTCTTGGCCTGTTTGTATCAGAGTGACAACCTACATGCACAAATGAAGATTTTGATCCATTCCATTAGATCTTCATGCTAAGATCCCATCGGGCATTAGAGATATTAGATGAAGGACCAAGATGAGAGAGACAAATTGCTTCTATTTGGAATTAAAAAAATTCCAAATAGAAATAGATGAGAGAGACACATTGCTTCTGTTGTACGTCGTATTGGACTTTTAGAAATAAGATCTAAAGGGTTCACGAGACCCAAACAGTAATACTAGTGTGGTGATATTACACCATTAAATGGATTTGTTCATGTATGGACAGAGTAATGTGTAAATGGACAAATTATAGAAGGACACATTACAAACCCAGTTCTGCTGACAATGTTAATGGTACACACAATGTTTGTTGATTTCATGCTAAATTCTATATAAATGATCTATGCTGTTTTACTATGAGTTGTTATGATTCCAAGGTGAAATATGTTCTGATTCTAAATGGTCTAAGGTATTCAATGCCTTTCGAATTTCATCTACTCCAAAAAAAATTATCATGTATCTCATCCTCTAGGAACGATTTTTTTATTCTGTATCAAAATCCAAAATTTTGGACACTAAAGTAAAAAACCCAACTTTGCTCTTCTAAAGGTGTTGGTGCGCCTATTCTAGTATTTTTGAACGAAGATTGGTGAATGTTGATAACATTGTCACCATTTATTATGCATCCAAAGTTAACTTTTTCCTCACTGCAGTTTGGTGGTGGAAAAACTATCCGCCCAGGTGATGTACTTCAAGAGGCCGAAACTAAGACCATAAAAGAAGAATATACCAAAAAATTGATTGCAAAGTATCGAAATGAGATTGGCTTAAATGTCGATCCAAAAGTCAAAGCTGAGTGTGAGAAGGTATGAATTAGTTCCAGCATTATAAACTGAATTTTTGCCTTAATTATCAATTTTGCAATTTATTTTATGGCCTTGTGATAAAATTGTGTTGTTAACATGTGCTAGAGTTTTGAGTTCATTGTTTCTGCCAGGGACTGACCCAGTAGATGAACCCTTTCATGTAAACCATGCTTTAGATGTTGAGCTTGCTGCTGCAGGCCAGGGAGAAGAAGGGCGACACGTGTTAGAAAGATTTGGCACTCAGCCCAGTTTTGCTGTCTTTGTTGTGTTCTATGGTTTGTCTTAGTCTGAAAATTAACTTTATTTCCCTTTTCAGATATAAGTGGGGCATGGTTTATAAGTGGCCCACTCTTCTCTTAATTTATTCACTTATATAATAGTAGGCCAAAGATTATATGTGGCTCAATATGATTCACTTAAGTTGCCCATTTTTTATGTGGGGAATAAGTGACTTAAGTGGGCTTTGGCCCATCTAGAGTAAGTGACTTAGGCTGGTATTTAACCAGCCTCATGTGTAATTTCGAATTAGGGTTTTTTACTTTCAGTCACTGCTTGCATCTCATCTCAATAGGAATAAGGAGTGTGAAGGCTTAAGGAGGGAAGCAAATCTTCTAACAGTTTACTCATATTTTGTGATCCTTGGGGTTCTAGGAACATCTTTCCCTAGTCAGATCTCCTTCATAGTACTAAGGCATCGTACTTTGCCTCTTGATACCGACCACATTTGTTCATGTCACTAGATATTATTTATTTTTGAAATCTAGTTCTTAACTTTATCTTATGTTTGTACTCTGGTAACAAACCGTGCAAGGCCTTTTACTCTGCGTATTTTATAAAGCATCCACTATTCTAATAAAAATATTATTATCCTATCTCTCTTCCCAGGAATAATACCAGTAGTTCGCCAGGAATGATATGAGGAATAGTGATCCTTGATGGGAGGCCAACTTCAGACCGCAGATTGGCAGCTAGTGATAGAGAAGGGGGAGAGCAGGCTAGACGGGTGGCAGACTAGGCTGCTGTCAAGATCCCCTGGGGGAAAAGGGGGGGAGGGAATTGGTACCTTTCTGTATTTAAGTTACATGTGGGTGTTGGAAAGTGGTCGGATGGTGTAATCAGGAGGTTTACAGCAGAAAAGCTTGGAAGTCAGGGGAAAACTAGGGGGCGACATCAATATCTTGGGAAGTGATTTGCAGGCCAGTCAAATTGGGAGGGCTAAGGGTGTTGCACCTTCAAAGACAGATATGATCATGAAGGTATTAAAGGACAGTTTTGGCCCATGGATGGATGGATATAAAGGTATTAGGGGAGGCGTGCATCTCTAGTAGGAGAGACATCTGCTTTTTTGCATAGTTTGAAGCAGGTGCTTACGCATGTTGAAGATTTCTACCTTGTCAAGCTGGGGACAGATTCTCATTTCACTTCCAGTTAAATAAATGGTCTGCTCGAGGCAACCTTCGAGAGATGTTTCCACAAGAACTAGCCCTGGCACGGAGTCCTTGGGCAATGGGTAGAGATTATTCAGAAGGCACTTGGAATCCCTTAATATAAGGCATTTTTTCAGACCCGAGTATGGAGGAGTTTATGAAGATGCAACAGTCCTTAATGCATTTACAACTTGTGAGTGAGATACAAGATGGCTGAGTGTTGGTAGGTACCACTTCGATGGTTTGGGGGTGTCTAGAAACCATATGGATACAGAACATCCTTCTAAAGGTGTGGATATTTGGGTGGTTACTTTCAGGTGAAGGTCGGTAATGTGTGCCTTCTAGAAGAGAATGTTCTTGGAGGCCTTGGCAAAGTGTGCTACGTGGACAGGGGGGTGAGGAAGATTGTTCTCACCTTGGGAAAGTATCTTTGGGAATGGGGAGCAAACATGGTATATTTTGCCTCCAGGAGACGATTTTGTAAATTTGTGAGCCGCAAGTCGAGTTAACGGTGGGATTAGGAGTTCTCGAGGGATGCATGACAGTGAATGCAAAGGGTCGATCTAGAGGCCTACTGGTAGCGTGGAACGAAACAATGTTCACAAGAGAAGAGGCATTCACGGTGCAATTCTCGGCAGCAGTAAAGTTGAGACGATGATGAGTTAGGACAGTGATTATGGTAATCTTGATATATGGGCCAAGGCGTGACAAAGAAATTCCGAGGCCTCCCAATATTATTTGGAGGAGATTTGAATGTGACATTGGCGGCAAAAGATAGATCACTAGCAGCCGAAGACAAGAACCAGGATCAGTAGCGTTTAGAAGTTTTTTTTTTTAAATAGTAGAAATTTCATAACACATGCAACACTTGTTGTACTTACACTTGGAGAGCACGTCAAGTACGTCATCCTTAATCTCTCTAGGATAGTTTCTTATATTCAATGGAATTGGTAGAACTATTTCTGCTGGCAGATGTTACAGCACACCCCATTCCTTGTCGGACCACTCCCCTATACTATGCAGTCACATGAGGGTCATAGCTGGCCTACATATTTCAAGATGGACAGATCTTGACTCCAACAGAGTGGTTTCCTTGAGGAGATTAATAGATGGTGGATGACACATCCAAGCAAAGGGACTGCTTTACAATGTTTAACTAGAAGACTGTTGGAGCTGTGAGGACATCTCATTAGCTTTAGAAGGCTCATATGGGAGGAGAGGCACAAAAAGACACATGGGACTGAGGCATTGACAAAGATTAAAGAAACAGACGATCTTGAAGATCAGAGGCCACTCTCCGACAAGTTGTAGCAGGAAAGGCACATGTCCAGGAATGTGGTCTTTGAAGAAGATCGAAAACTAGAGATAGACTGGAGAGATTGGTCACTACAGTTGTGGTTGAAAGAGGGCGATGCAAATACACTTTTTTTTTCTAGTTAATGGTGAATGGCAGGAGATGACACAATATGATAACAAGGGTGAGAGTGGGACAGAAAGAGTATATGGGTGCCCAAGCAGTGGGCAGAGCCGTCAGAGAACATTTTACTATTTTCTCACGACGAGGGCCTCGCAAGCAGTGGACATGGAGTGACAGGGGGGCTACCCAACTGACCAGTAATCAACAAGAAGAGTTGATCCAATCTTTCTCGGCGAGGAAGCCAAAGCCGCCATCAGCAATCTGAACACAGAAGGAGCCCCAAGGCCAGATGGTCTCCCGGTCTTCTTCTTTGAGGAGTTTTGGGCAGTACTGGAGTCTGACATGATGGCTACTTTGAGTTTAGGTGGGGAGATTGTGCTATAGACCGCTGAAGAGTCGCAAGGAAAGCAATGTTGGGGACTATTGTCCCATTTCTTTGTCCAACTCCATATATCTGATCATAAAAAAATCCTGGCAATCATTGTGAAGTGATTGGAGCCGTTGTCGGACCTTTACAATTTGCCTATATACTAGGTAGACAATTTTCGGACAATGCAATCTTAGCAAGAGAGATTGTGATGTCCTGGAAGCGAAGGAGAACCTAGGGTTTCATGTGGAAGGTAGATTTTGCCAAAGCATATGATTCCATTGACCAAAGATTCTTGTGGGCATTGATGAGGAAAAGGGACTTCCCTGTGGAGTGGATTAGTCAGGTAAAAGCATTGCCTCACCTCTTTCTCAGTCTCAGTTCTAGTGAATGGGTACCTTGAAGGAGGATGGATTAAGCCACAATAGGGGTGAGACAAGGGTGCCGTCTTGCACAGCTTCTCTTTGTCTTGGCAGTGGACGCCCTTGCTATTTGCACCACCCAAGCATGTTTGCACCACTCAAGCATTTGTGCACAGGAGACTGAGGGGCTTTCACACTACCAACTACCTAGCAGGCATTGTATTGCTTCATTGAGCAGATGATACAACCTTCTTTATGGAGGGTTAAGAATCTATTGTCGCTGTTTGACCTATTTGCTGATGTCTCACGACTTCAAATCAACTGAGGTAAATCAGTCTTGGTTTGTTTTGGACTGTCCTTGGAAGAAGAGGTACACTGCTCCAAAGCACTTGGGATAAAGATCACAAAGCTTCTGATGAGATATCTTGGCCTGCCATTGACGGAGGGAGGCTTGCAAAAAATGGACTGGCAGTCCTTGATGGAAAAGTTAGAGGCACACCATGAGGGATGGCAAACCTGGGTACTATCGAAGATTGGCCGCCTAGCTTTGCTACACTCAGTATTGTTTGCCATTCTCTTTTTTTTTTACCTATTAGTGTTTTCTCTCCCTAGAGGGGATCCAAAAGAGGCTGGATGGGGTCATGAGGAAGTTCCTGTGGTGCGGGCGCAGACAAACAATAAAATAGGGGGCAGCCTCGGTATCATGGGATACAGTGTGCAGACCCTTCTACTAGGGGTCCTTGGCATATTACCTAAGCACCGTAAATCTGGTGCTCTTAGTGAAATGGGTGGTTAGGTTTGTGAGGTCAAGGGGAAGATTTAATATCCATCATGATATGGGACAGCTATGGCCGATGGATGGATTGAGAGGGGCAAGGGAGGTTAGTAGTGGCGCTTCACCTTTATGGCAAGGGATTAGGAAGACAATCTCCACCCTACGACTTTTCTATTCAGCCAGGCTGGGAAACGGGTAGGAGTTTCATTTCTGGCTGGATGCTTGGTCTAACCTTGGGCCTATGAGGGAGAAATTCTCACTGCTATTTGGCCTTGCTAAATATCCTTTAACCATGGTTACTGACTACTAGGATGGTACATGGTGTCTTATCCTGGTAAGCAGTATCCTGGACTAGAGGATGTCAGAGGTGCTACACCTCCAACAAGCCTTACTTTTTTGGTGCTCTCTGGAAGGGGCACAAGATGATTGGGGATGGAGTAGCCCTCCCTTCTCAGTTTCAAAGGGCATATAAGCGGCTTAAGGAAGCAGGGGGAATTGATGCACCTAATACTATGAATATAAGTCGGATAATATGGAAATAGAATGTAAGGTAAAATTTTTTGTTGGCTGCTTTTCAAGAAAAGACGCTTTGACATGTTGTCACGATGCAAATTGTCTACTGGCAGTGGTAGCCAAAGGCCTCAACTGAGTGCATTTGTGGATGGAGAACAAGGACTTTGAACACCTCTTCTTTGAGTGTCTGAGGGCTCGAGCAGTTATCTCCAACGGGGCTTTCTGGGCAGCAATATGCAATGGCGGGCCCCATGGGACAGTGGAGCGGGAAGGGATGTTTGCAATTCTCTAGGCCATCTGGCTGAACCGCAATGAGGCCATTTTTTGGGGGCAAACAACTTCGGTGGAGGGAATCATTCATGACACAGAGGCCATCATGAATTTTTTGTTCAGAAATGTGTAATTTCATGCTTTTTTGTACCTGCTTGGGTGGTGTGGGTCAGCCAGAGGACATCCCAAGTGGATGTCACATCTAGGGATCTCTCATGACGAGAATGTTCCTGGAGGCTTTGGAAGACAGTATGTGTGCACAGAGTGAGGAAGATTGTTCTCACCTATTTTTTGATTGCCCATTCACCCTGATGCAATGGGCCGACTAGAGGACCTCCTTAGTGTATGTCATATCAACAAGGGCCTTATGGGATCTCTCACAGGGTGCATGCATAGGAGGTAAGTGGAGGGAAGGCTCTTTATTGTGCTATGGGCACTTTGACTACACCATAAACAAGGTTATCTTCAAGGGCAGGGCAACATCAGAAGATGGTGTTGTTCATTTTGTGGAGGGTTTTGTATCATGGTAGTTTAGGAGGGCGTGAATGGGGGGAAGGGGATTCTAAGGTCACTTTGTACCTTTTTTTTTTTTTTTTAATAAGGAAGGCAGATCACCCATAATGGTGAACCGCGATACAAGTGAAACTAGAGGGTAACGAGACCATAGAAGATGGCCCATCGTGCCCTCCATGACTCCACCTCACACGTTTACAAGCCACAAACCAACCAACCTCTCCACTTCCTGGAGATGCATGGTCACTTTGTACCTTACAAGGATACATCTTACAGCTTTGGGGAGTTCACCAATCTCGGGTGAACTCTCTTTCACTTTTCAAGAAAAAACAAGCACTTACCTAGTGACGCCTCATTTATTGAACTGTATGAATTTGAAGACTGTTTGAATTTTTGGACATGCCTGCGATGAGTTCTGTTCATTATTTTTCTGAAAACTATTTCACACTACAGTTTCAAATAGTCTTCCTTAAGGTCTGCTTCCAGATTGTTGATTTTCGTTTTTCATTTTTAGGCAATGGAAGAGGGCAACATGCTAATGGATACTGGAAGACTTCGGGAAGCATTGCCTTTTTTTGAAAAGGTTATGAGTTCTCTAGTCTATAAGGTATCTGAGAAGTTTATTGCAATTTTGTGTATTATTATCCTTAGAAAGAAGTATTTTATTGATTAAGATGAAGACCATACATTTTCCTTTATAATATATATGTTTAAGCAAATTTACTTTGTTCAATTGTGGTGGCCTTCAATCATGAAGATATTTGCTTATTAAAAAGTGAAGAGATCATTTCATGATAATTGTCTTTGATGGAATATTTTCTTATTTGCGATATAGTATTGTAAATGGGTTTCTTCTCTTGATTGTGTGTGATGAAGCTTATATTTGGAGTTTCTTTTCTTTCTTCTCTTCAAAATAGAACGAGCTTCATGGACTCGCAGCATTGCAGTGGTCTATTTGTCAAGACTCCCTGGGCAGGTGTATTCACTTTCTACATATTTTAACTATGATCAGATACTCCTATTTTTTGAAAAGTTCTCGAAGAAATAAATTTGCGAATTTAAGTGGATCCACATGTAAACCTTTAATTGCCTGGTTTCCTTCCTTCCAAAATCCTTTTACTTATATGCTCAGTGAGTGCCTTTTCTCTTGAGTACAAATATGATTAAAGACTTTTACTGACTGATTTTGTTGGTTGTTAAATCAATAATTTGGTCAGCTGTTGGATCATAAGATCATGCAATTAAATATGATCTAACAGCCCAGATTTCAAGCACATTGGTCTACCTAGAAGTCAAGTCGATGATTTTCAGCTCACTGAACACTGAGAAAGTTTGGTTGACCAGTTCAATCTCTCTGGTATACCCTCCTCGTACATGTCATTATGGGATGAGACAAAGAATGTCCCTACAACTGGAGAAGGCTTTATTTGTCTTTATCCCCTAGCCTAGCCATTCTAGATTCAGATCAAGTCAGACAGTAGGAAAATGTATTTCTTTTTTTGAAGTACAAAAGGGCCAATCACCCGATGAAACGGTGTTCGACCCAGGGAAAATTTATTTCTGTTAATATTAAAAATGTTATTAGCCGCTAATTATTAGTTTATTATAATGACAGGTCAGATGATGCCCGGCAGATGTATGATAAGCTCCAATCGCACCCAAATGTCCAAGTCAGTAAGAAGGCAAAGCAATTCATGTTCGGGTTTCAGGTTTGCCAATTCTCCAAGTAAATTTATATATTCATTATTCCTGAACTCGACCTGGTCTGTTGATTAAATTAGAAGCAGGTCACGGCAGTTAGAACCTGACTATTGTCTACACTAACTTGGACATACTTCTTACTTTGTGGGGTGATTTGATTGTTTTTTTCTTGTCAAGAAGCGATCTCCCACTCAGCCCTAACCCCCTTAGAGGATTAGGTCTTAAGAGATTAACCTCTCATCAAGATGAAGAGGAAGAAAGAGAGAGATGAGAAAGCAAAGTGTTATCTATTCATTAAATGCACGGTACATGTATAGGTTTACACCAAGCAGTTACTTACAATGGCAACATATTCATACAATGATACAAATACCCCTGTTCTTCTAACATTTTGAATTGTACAGGCAATGGAGATGATGAAGATTGGAAGTTCTATCTCTTCCAGCACGACAGGGTATGAGACTTACTTTGACGCGTTTCTTCCAGAAAATTCTGATACTGTTCCAGGGGCAGCAGAAGAGGGAGATAATGCCGCATTTTGGCAAGCTATCCCCTATTTCTTGATTCTTGTTTCGCCGCTCTTTGTTGTTCTTGCTGCCGCCCTCCGAAAAACATTTTAGTTTTTGGCATGGGTGCTTGTGTGAAATTTAAGTTGATATATCCTACTTTTTCTCATGCAAGGAAATCTCTGGGTTCTTTATCTTTGGGGGGTATGAGACTCTCCTTTTTCATATTTGTAAATTTACTGCTGTAAAATGTACTTAATCATTCCTCCATTTACATCAAATTTTGTCAACGCCTCTTCATCAAGTTCTACTCTGTTTTTCGCAGAATTGCCGCTTTGCTGCTTATCATTTCTCAAATTGAATAATTTTTGTACAGTGAACAAAGCCGAAGTTTGTTTTTACAATTTACTCAATGTTGATTACGATCTGAATAGATTATCTACACTCTCTCTAGCTCTCTCTCTCTCTCTCTCTCTCTCATCTCTCTTGCTCACACTCATTCTTGCTCTCACCTGCATTGCAACCAAAATGATGCAGAGATCCCCATTGAGAGCAGGGTTCATGAGCTGGTGACTATACATATAAAATCGAAGAAGAGAATGATGAAGTTTTGATCAGCTCCCTAAAAAAAGCGGATGTGAAGGGAGGTCCACTACCAGATGCCTCGGCAAAAGAAACAGAGATCAATTATCCTCTACGATATTGTTCTGGGCAGTGGCTTTGCTCTGTTGAATGCCTTGTTTGGCGCAGTGCAGTAATCTCTTGACTATCAAGTATAAAACTACCCTTCTCGCTTAGCTTTCCCACGTAACGTCGATGTTCTGGCTTATTAAAACGTATCAGGTTGTAAATGCAAACATCGCCACATGTCATCTGCATTTCATCAGGAATGGATTGCTGATATGGCCAAGACAGGGAACCAGGCTTCTGCATACTTGCGCAATGCAAAAGCTTTTCCAATCTGAGGCGACCCCAACAGAACCTTGTCGTTGACGGAGCATGGGAACACATCCTAAAACTCATCGCCAGAGCTTGCAGGTGAGGCGCATCGCCTTCTACTTGTTGGTTGCTGATTATCCCAAGAAACACCTCAAGAAGATGATGATCACACTCACAATGTCCCTCACACACTCAAAAGAGGAAGAAGAATGAAGAAAAGAGAGAAAATCCAATAAAACACTCTAAAACTCACATAACCCTCTACAAGAACAAAAGAATGCTCAGATGTCTTTTGAGACGCTCTAGGGGTCCCTATTTTTAAGCCACAAAAGAAAAAAATCGCTCTGCGCCCCACTGCGCGTCTCTGGGCACCATCCTAGTAGGTGCTACAGTACCCACCAAGGTTGCTTCAGATGTGCGCGTTGGGCGCTCTCCCTTGAGTGCCACGGCTGCACCACACGCGCCAGCCTCACCCGATGAATAAAAATCAGCTCCCACATTCTCCTCCTTGATTTTCTTCACATCCCACACCTTCTTCACTCCAATTCTTGCACTTAGCTCCACAAACTTCACTCTCCCAATGATTTTTATGAGAATGTATGTCAATTGATCTTCGGTTTTCACATGCTCGATGACGGCTCTCCCGTCTTCTACGCAATCTCGAATAAAATGATAACATGTGTCAATGTGCTTTGTTCTATTGTGATCAGCTAATGTCTTGCTTAGCATATTGACTGATTGCTTAGCAACCATAATCTTCACCGCTTCCAACTCGACTCCCATTACCTCCTTCACTAACCTTGTACCCCACACTCCTGGACATACGGCTGATGTAATTGCTATATATTCAGCTTCACACGAAGATAAGGCCTCCACCTTTTGCTTCAAGCTATTCCAAGTGATTAGTAGACCACCTAGAAAGAATACACATCCCAAAGTGCTCTTTCTATCTTCCACATCACCGGCGAATTCACTCTTTCTATAGCTAATCACATTAAGATCCTTCACTCCTTTTCCATATATATGACCGAAATCAATGGTACCTTTGAGATACGTCAACACCCTCTTAGGATATATATATTTAACATGCTCACCGAGTAAAGTCATGTCGGGTTGCGTATGAAGTAGATACCTTAAGCTCCCAATTAAACTCCTATATAATGTCACATCCATGCTTCTTCTACCTCCCTCTTTCTTTAGCTTCAGCTGAGCTTCCATTTGAGTGTTAGTTGGATTGCATTCAACCATTTGAAAACTCTCCAAGATGTGTGTTACATATGGTCTTTGAGACAAGTTTATTGGGAACTTACCTTGATGCACTTCAATGCCCAAATATGAACATAGCAAACCCCAGTCTGTCATCTCAAAGATCCTCATCATATTCTTCTTGAACTCCTCCACTTTGGCTTCACTGGCCCCCGTGATGATCAAGTCATCTACATATACTCCGAGAATCACTTTATCTCGATTTGAGTTCAAAGAATACACACCTTGGTCATTTTGGCTTTTCATAAAGTCAATGCTCTTCAAAGTATCATCAAGCTTTGCATTCCATACTCTTGGTGCTTGTTTGAGGCCATAGAGAGCTTTGTTGAGCTTGAGAACCCACTCCTCCTTTCCTTCTTTCACATAGCCCTCCGGTTGACTCACATAAATCTCTTCCTTGATTTCACAATTCAAAAAGGCAGATTTCACATCTAGATGATGCAAACTTTAACACTCTTGGGCTGCCAATGCAATCAAGATACAAATTAATTAAAAATGAGCAACAGGAGCAAATACCTCGTTATAATCAATCTCGTATCTTTGGTGATTCCCTTTCACCACTAATCTCGCTTTGTGCTTCACAATTTCACCGAGCGGATTTTTCTATAGCTTGTATACCCACTTCATACCAATGGGCTTACTTGATTTAGGAGCCTTCACTAGCATTCAAGTATTATTCTTCTCGATAGATGTATCTCTTCCTCCAAAGCTTTCCTCCATGCTTCATGCCTCGGAATAAGTGGTAGGTTCTTCAAATGAGATATGGCAATCCTCCTCAATCTGATCAGTCACTTCATAGAGAGCCTCGACAGATCAAAATCTTGGCATCAGTTCATTGCTCGTCGATGCTGATCCTTCAACTTGACCCGCTTCTTTATTTGAAGGCATATCTTGAAACACACCTTAAAGATTGCCTCTGCCTTCTTCCATTCTCATATTTGGATTTTCAAATCCAAGATTTACACCTGAAACATGCAACTCCATACCTTCACTTGGTTGTCGTTCCATGAAGTTCCACTTGCGCCCTTCGTTAAAGATGACATCTCGGCTCAAATGGACCTTGTGAGTGGTAGGATTAAAACACCGATAACCCTTGGTACCTCTCTCATATCCCACAAACATCATCTCCTTGCTCCTATCTTCAAGTTTCCCCAAAGCTCTAGTAGTCTTCATTCACATGCACTATTGAGCCAAAGATCCTAGGATGACTCATTTTAAGCCTCTTCCCGCTCCACATCTCGTAGGGAGTCTTCCCTTGCAAGCTCTTTTTCGAGGACCTTTTCAACACATACACACATGTACTGATAGCCTCACCCCATAATTCAAGAGGTAAACTCTTGTTTTTTAGCACGCTTCTAATAAGACCCACAACAATCCTATTCTTCCTCTCAACTACATTTTGTTGGGGGTGTATATGGAGTAGTGAGCTGCCTTCGAATGCCTTTCTCTTTACACCACTTTAAGAATTCTTCAGAGGTGAATTCTCCACCACAATCAGTCCTCAAGCACTTGATCAATGCTCCATTGGATTCACTGTCAACTAGAGTCTTGAATTTTTTAGAGGCTCCAAACGCTTCCGACTTGTACTTCAAAATCGCCATCCACATCATTCTAGAAAAATCATTAACAATTAGCAAAAAATACTTTCCTCTGTTGATTGTTGATGGTGTGATTGGTCCATAAATGTCGGCATAGACCAATTCTAGGGGCTTTGAAGCTCTAAATTTAGTTGCCTTGGGAAATGGAGCTCTCATGTGTTTTCCGGGCACTCAACGTTTGCACTTGTGCTCAAATTTTGAAGAACTAGGTAATCCAATAGCATGCCAACCTTTTACCATGCCATGGAGAGTGTGAGCACTTTGATGACACATCCTTCTATGCCACAACCATGCCTCTTCATCATTCTTCTCCACAAGAAGACAATGCTAGACGACGTTGAGCTTCAAAAGGTACGTATTTCCCCTTGTCTTGGGAGTCTTGGTCAGCAACCTTCCTTGGCCATCATGAAGGGTGAGAAAACCATCCCTCAAACGTATGTCACAACCTTGAGAATTAATTTTTCCCAAACTTAAGATATTAGTCTTCAATTTAGGTATATAAAGAACATTTTCGAATATCATTCGTTCACCATTAGTACACTCCACATGTACTTCACCTTTGTCTTCATACCTAATTGAAGAACCATCACTAAATCTCACCACTCCTTTGTGAGACTCATCAATGGATTGATAGAAGGTCTTCATACCAGTCATATGGATGCTTGCTCTTGTATCTAAATATCATCCATAGAAGAGCTATTCATACCTTGAAGTAACACATCTGTATATTCATCGGCTAGCACCATTAGAAACAATGATTCTTCCTCTTCATCTTATTGGGCCATATGTTTCTTTTCTTTTCCCTTGGACTTGTCCTTCTTGGGAAGTTCACACTCATCTGTAAAATGCCCAAGCTTTTGACAATTGTAACATTTTACCTTGGATTTGTCAAATTGCTTCTTTTTCTTCTCTCCATTGGCATTACCACTATGATCTATGTCTTTTCCTTTCTTTCCTCTTCCCCTTCCATTTGAAGATGACCTCTTTTGATCCTTCGTAGACATATTAAATGCCCTAGATAGGAGTGATTTCTCCTCATCTCTTGAGTTCCTCTCTTGGAGTCTCAATTCATGAACTTTGAGTTGCCTAAAAGCTTCCTCAAGTCTCATGGTCTTTAAATCACTTGTCTGCTCAAGTAGAAGAATTAGATAATCAAAATCTTTAGGGATTGACTTGAGGAGCCTTGCAACATCACCATTCTCATCAGGACTTTCACCCAAGTCTCTAAAATTTGTAACAATTTGGGCAAAACAATTTGAGTAGTCATCAACATTCTCATTCCTCTTCATGGAAATTGTTTCAAATTCCCTCTTCAATGTTTGCACCTTTGCTTACACCACTTTGTCCATTCCCACATGAAATGTGCATAGAACCTCACAATTCTCCTTTGCACTTTTCTTGATGTCAATTTAGTTGTTTTGTGACTCGAAGATGGAATTTAGGATAACAAATTCTCCTCACAATGCAAGGCAATATTTCTTACGATTTACCTCACTCCCATCAATGACTCACGACAAATCATAAGCCTCCAAAGAAACTTCCATCCTCATAGCCCAAAGATGATAATTTGTGCTTGTTAACATCAAAACAAAAGTAAACATACCGGTTTCACTCCTTGATGGATGTAAGGTTGGTGTAGGTGCATGTACATCATCGGACATGGTAGAAGTCCTTCCCTTCTTAGACATTTTCACAAGCCTAGGATCAAAAATGCTCTGATACCACTTGTTGGCTGCTGATCACCCCAAGAAACACCTCAAAAAGATGATGAGCACACTCACAATGTCACTCACACACTCAAAAGAGGAAGAAGAATGAAGAAAAGAGAGAAAATTCACTAAAAACACTCTAAGACTCACATACACCCCTTTGGAGGAAAAAAGGAATCCTCTGATGCCTTTTGGGACACTCTAGGGGTCCCTATTTATAGGCCACATAAGAAAAAATTTCAAAAACCCATCTCAGATTTTTTTCAGGGCAATTGTCCCGCCGAGTGTGCATCATGGCGCGCATCTCGACCGGTGCTATAGTGCTTGCCAAGGTGTGCGCACGGGGCCCCCCCGACACATGCGCCATGCGAGTGCTTGCTTGGCAAGTGCTACAGTACCCACCGAGGCTGCGCGCTATGTGTGCACCCTGGCGCTCGTCCCCGCATGTCTATGTGCGCCACGAGGCGCCTGCTCGGCAGGTACTATAGTACCCACCTCGATGCGCACAGTTGGCGCGCTATGGCATGCGTTCCTGCGTGCCTCTGGGGCACCATCCCGGTGGGTGCTACAGTACCCGCCTATCAGTTAATATGCATTTAATATATATATATATATATATATAATATTTTGTTTGTAAAATGAGTACCTGAAAATAAAAGAAAGATAAATTAGTCAATAATTAATTTAACATAACTAAAATGTAAATTAAACTTTGAAAAAGAATCAGTAATAATAAGATAGAGAACAATAACTTGTTTTAACAATGGATATTAAACATTGATATTCTAAACTAATGGTAAAAAAAAAGAAGCATGTGACGAGACTAAATCGTATGGTCGTTGAACGCACACAACTTAGTGTCAAAATAAAGTCCTAATCTTACCAATTTATGATTAATCAAAGTAATTAATTAGTATAATGGTAATTAAGGGTCGAATCCATGGAGAATTAGGGAAATTTGAGAGATATCTTTGAAATTCGGTCAAATCGGACGACGAATTGAGATTAGAAATTGGGCATTTTAGTATATTAAGAAAGATAACTCAATTTGGAATCCACGGAATCAAAAATTAGATGATTTGGATAAGAATTCGAACAGTAATCGAAGTCTAAAGTTAGATGAAAATTCGTATTACGAAAATGATTAAAAAGCGAAATTAAATCAAAATTAAACTTAATCTATGATGCTAAAAGTAAAATTAACACTAAATGATGAAAGATTAAGATGAAATCACGCAACCTAACCCAAATTATCCTTCGAAATGATCCAATTAATCGCCGGATGCAAGGCTTTTCATTCCAAATTGACGAAGACAAAAATTGGAGTTCAAGATGTGATTTTTTCCTTCTCCTTCGATCAAACTTTGATTTCAAGCATTCATTGGATGCGGAAATGCATCAAGAGTACTCAGAATCAAACGGCTCGCGAAATGATGCTCTAAACAAGGAGAATTTGATGAGTGATCACGTGCGGTTCTTTCCGTCGCGAAGAACAAGTTTTAAAGAAACGATTTTTTATCGTGGCCGTTGGATGAAGAGGAGCATCACGATCTACGATCGTGATCAAGCGGCTTTTCGCGAATCGTCGTTGCCACTTGATGACCGTCCGATCATTAGCGAACGGTTGAGATGCGAGTTCATCCTGTGAAGAAGGAACCGATGAGCTTTGATCGTCTGTTGGATGTTGATCCAATGCTCGCAATGTTTCGAGGAGTCCACCGGCAGCGAGCGATCTCAGCCGTTATAACTTGCGAGATTAACGGCTGAGATGGGCTCACTTAAGTGAGAATTGAGTCACGTGTTTGATTTGGAGATCAGTGGACTTCGCGTCCACCGCATCAACGCGCGCGATTGATCGCGCTTTCGATCCAACGCTCCTTGTTGCGCCAAGCGTCCTGCAAATAGAGAAAACGATGCGACTTTAGTCCCACGCGGAGAAAATTAAGGGAAGGTGACGGGTATATAAACTCTAAGGTATATAGAGGTTAGCATAAATTCCTATATGGAATGCTCATACTTACTATAAACCATATATTATATAAATATGATATATATACACGTCATTCGCGCGCCATGCAGGAACCCGCGCGCGTCCACGTGGCACAGCCACGTGGCCTCGAGCGCCACGTCTCATGCACGTGGGCTCGCGCGGAAAATGCCCATTTTTTGCATTTTTTTAATTAATTAAAACACTTTAAAAAATCGAAAATAAATATAAATAAAATCAGAAAAATTCCATAAAATTCCATAAAATTGTAAAATTCATAACTTTCAAAATATAACTCCAAATTAATTCAAATTTGTTTTGTTAGATTCAGAATTGAATAATCTATCATTATAAAAAGTAAAATTACTAAAAAAACTTTATAAAAATACATAAATGTAAATAAAGATCTTTTCTCTTATATTTTAATCCTCAAAACATGATTATGATCTCAATTATAATTAGGATTAAAGATTATAATGTTTAATTATGTATAATAATCCATAAATTGGTATATTTTAAGATCATAACATGAAATAATACAAAATGATAGAACTATGCTTTAAACATGATAACATGCATATATTTAGAATGATTAATGCTTTAAATTATATTAATAATCATGTAAATTAGTGTATAAATAACATTTTATTGACGAGACGAGACCGCGAGGTCGTCGATTTCACATGGTCTCGTGTCAAAAATAAAGCATAACTTACCAATTTTGGGAATTTATAACGAATTAAGTGGTATAATGGTAAATAAGGGTCGAATCCACAGGGAATTAAGGTATTTTCGAGAGATCTTTTAGAAATTAATCAAATTGGACGATGAATTGAGGTGAGAAATTTGGGAAAATGGTAGATTTAGAAAGATAACTCAAAGATCTATCCACGGAATAAAAAATTGCTCGATTTGGATGAGTAATCGCGGAGAAATCGAAGAGTAAAGTGGGATGAAATTTTCAGAATCGCGAACAACACAAATTGAAATTAAAAGCAAAATTAAACTAAATTGAGATCGTAAACTAAAAATTGATGACGCATAACAATAGATTAGAGGAAGAACTTGTTTTCTAACCCGAGATAACGATCAAATCGATCCAATTGATTGCCGGATCGACGGCTATTCATTTCGCGAATTCAAACATGAACATCGGTGTTCAAGAGACAAATTCTCCTCGATCGATCGAGGAAATCTCACTTATAAACATTTCGTGGACGCGAAATCGAGTCTAGAAGCGATTACAAGTGAGAGATTCAAGAGAGGAGGGGTTTAGATGGGTCGATTAAGCAAATTCCTTCTCGAATGTCTTACAATTTTGAAGAACAGTTCATTTTATAAGCGAATTGGGCGTAACCGTCTGATCGCTTTGATTAACAGTTCGTGATGAAACGGTTCATCACGAACCGTTACCGTTAAGTCCCGATCATCCGATCGCAAATGGACGGCCCGATGAAGCTTGGATCGTGTGCATTATAAAACGCGTGAAAACGCGTCCGTTGGATCGCGATCTAACGCTTTGGATGCATTTGATCGCGTGAAATCTGGACCGTTATAACTCAATTTAATAGGGCACGTGTTTGATCCAATCTGGTGGTCCGTGCGTCCACGCGATCGACGTGTGTGATGCCGCCGCGTCGCATAAAATCTGAGTCGTTATAATTACGCCTTTGAGACACGTGCATGATTGATTGATTGGTGGTCCGGCGTTCACGCGATCGACGCGTGGATTTCCGATGCGCCGTCGATCCAACGCCTCTCCTTGCGTCACGTGTCCTGCAACTAATAAAACTGTGTGGGACTTTAGTCCCACACGGAAAAGATTAGTGAAGAAAGTCGGGTTTATAAGACCCGACGATCTTATGGGTTGAATACCCTTGTGGTCTACGGAAGGCTGAAAACCCATATTATATAGAGTATATATAGAATATAAATCTATAAAACGTCGCGTGGGCCCGCGTGGCGCTGCCACGTGGCCCTAAGTGCCACGTCGCATCCATGTGGCCCCGCACGGAAATAAACCGCTTTTTGCATTAATTATAATTATTTTAATCAATTTAAATCGAAAATAAATTCCAAAAAAGTCCGAAAAAATCCTAAAAATTATAAAATTCATAACTTTCAAAATACAACTCCAAATTAATCCAAATTTCTTTCATTTGATCTGAAATTTAATTATCTATCATTCTAAAAAGTCAAATTCTTTAAATAACAAGAGATTTAATTCTTATTTCAAAAATACATTCATTTCTTCAAGATTTTAACTTCAGAAAATTAAATGAATGTTCATAAAGATGATTTCTCTCATTATTTGACTTTAAAACCCACTTATAATCTCAAGTAAAGATAGGTTATAAAATCTTTAATCTTTAATTTATCATAATTAACCCTAAATTAACGCATTTTGAGATTATAACATAAAATTACATAGAATGATAGAAATGCACACAAAGTATGAAAACATGCACATAAATGGAATCTTTTATGTCTTATTTGTATTAATAATCATGTTTTATCATGTTAATATTGCATGTTATCAGTTATCAGCATGTAATCTAAAATAACAGAAATAATAATTGTAATTAATAGTTTTATGAGGATGAAACTTAAGTATTTGTGTATTTAAGAACATCTGTCTTGTTATAATACTAAAACAATAATAATGATAGTCCTATCTTTAGAATTTCTTATTTAAATGTTTTAGTAGAAAATTAGAAAATAAGTAATCTAGAGCTTATTCTTAGCAATGTCTGTGTTCTGAAGTCGACATGGGTCAATCTCTCAATCCATCGGCACCTACAATAACACAAACATACCCTTCTCAAATCATTTTGAAAAATAGCTATTAATCAAAATCTAAACACTGCGTAATATAATATTTCATAAACATTGAGAGCGCACCAAGGTAAATTATCAAACTTAGGTTAAACTAAAAATCTTAGCCTCTCATTTTCACTTAAGTGAAGGGGGTACATGGCAACATCGGATGGACTACGATTCGTTTTATTAAAATGGATCAATCATGGTCGTTCATCTGAAGAGTTATAATGGCCAATATTTAAAGCGCCATCTAAGAATTTGAAACGTCCATTGAAGATCGGATGGATGAGATCTCGCAACGCTCTCCCTTCACATGATAATATGGCACGATCCTGATGCTCTGATGAATATCCAGCGGTTGCGACTTAATCATAAGGATTCCCCTCTTCAGATTCCATCGCGAATGTTGATCTCATCAAAGAGAAGATCCGACGATCACGCCCAATTTTATAACATTATAAATTCTCTCTCTTGGACAAGAAATGTAATCTTGAATGTTTCGAGTAAATTGAACTGTTGAGACAACTCAGTCTTTGAATCTCTTGATTCCTTCTTCTTCTAGAATCATTTCCGCATCTAGGAAGAGTTTGAAATGAAGATTTTATTGAAACAATAGGGAAAAATCACCTCTTGAAGGTCCAATTTCGTCTTTGAATTCGCGGGATGAAAGACCCTTGATCCGGCAATCAATATAATCAATTCGAGAGCGACTTCAGATAAGATTATGCGTTTTCATCCTAATCTTTTGTCCTATATCATTATTTTTCTATTTCGAATCATAGATTAGGTTACTTTTAAATTTAATTTTGATTTTACTCTCTCCTCACGATCAATTTTCTACCTAATTTTTGCTCTTTGATTTCTCCGCGAATCTTGATCCAAATCTAGAAACTTTTGATTCCGTAGATTCGTCCTTGAGTTGTCTTTCTAAAATTATCAAAATCCCTAATTTCTTACCTCAATTCATTGTCCGAATTGATCAAATTTTCATGAACACCTCAAAAATACCTTAATTCTTTATGGATTCACCTCTATACTATCTAATTTGTGATTATTTATCAAAATCGGGTAGTTTGGAACTTTTTTTGACACATTTTCACTTGTATTCAAGGACGCGCGAATTAGTCTCGTCAATCTTGTGAAGAAAAAAAATGAAAGATCTCATCGTTGTATTAAATCGTCGCCGATTTTCTCAATCTCTCATCAAATTAGATTCTAGTTGATGTATCAAAAAATGTGAAAATGAGATATCTCGTCAGTCATTCCAATGATTTTATGCATTTTCCTCGATTTTTCATCTAGCTTACTATTCTTCAAAATTGGTTTTATTTGAATGATCAAATATGTAAATAAAAATTTAATATCTCTAAATCATAAATTATCGCTTTTTTTTCGAGTTTTGTTCACTAAAAATCGAATAAAAACTCTTTCTCCTATGTTGAACCTTGAAGGAGCTCCAAAAGAGAGATGGATGCACAAATAACCCTATTGATAACATGATAATTAAACATGAAAATACATGATTATTAATACAAATTAAGGCATAAATCATTCCATTCTAATGCATGTTATCGTATTTCTTTAGTGTTTATCTATCACTATATGGAAAGTCATTATAATCTCAATATATATCACTTTAGGATTAATGTTAATGAATTAAGGATAATATTTATCTAACCCATCTATACTTGAGATTATATTTAGTTTCTAACGTTAAATAATAAGAGAAATCATTTTATATACACTCATATATTTTTATAAGTTTTAAAATCTAAAAAAAATGAGTGTGTTTTTGAAATAGAAATTTATTATCTTGTTATTTATTACATTTAAATTTTCAAAATGATAGATAATTTAATTTCTGATCCAATGAAACAAATTTGGATTAATTTGGAGTTACATTTTGAAAGATATGAATTTTCTAATTTTCAAGGATTTTTTCAGATTTTTTTTTTAATTTTTCTAAACTTTTTCTGAATTTGTTATGAATTTTTTGAGATTTTTCTGAATTTTTTTGAATTTAAAATGGACTTAATTTAAAATCAATTTTATAAGTGCGCAGGTGACGTGCACAATCTACAGCGTCCAATCGCACGTGAAATCATGACTTTTGATCATCACTTAAAGGCAGGGGTACGTGTCGCAATCTGATTCACTAGTGAATCATTTTCAAGCGATTAAAGGAGTAATAACAGCTGAGATTAAAACCAACGAAACACATATGGAGCGTCCGATCGATATCAAACGGCGGCGGTTCAATGCGTTATACAAAACGCGTTCAACATGGCATCATCTCGACGGTCCATTGGAGATCCAACAACCATGACTTAATCGTAACGATTCATAATCGTGCATTTCATCTGAGCCGTTGATCGAAGATTAAATGCTCGATCGGGCGGTTACGCCCAATTCCTCCTATAAATTGAGATGTTCTTCAACATTATAAAGCATTTTAGGGCAATTCGAGTAATCAAAATGTTTAGACACCAAATCCCTTGAATCTCTTGCTTCCAATCACTTCAAGACTCATTTTTGTATCCACAGAGTGCTTGAGAGTAATATTTCATTAAGAGAATAAGAAGAAATCAGCTCTTGAACATCAACAATCGTGTTTTTGAATTCTGGACTGAAAAGCCTTGAATCCGGTGAATAATTAGATCAATTTGAGCATAATCTTGGGTTAGAGATCGTGTTTCATCTTAATCTTCCTTCTTAAAGCTCTAGATTTCAATTTTGAATCATTATTTGAGTCAATTTTTGTTTCAATTTCGGTTTTTCGCAATTTTATTTTTCAGAAATTTCTCTCTTGTCTATTTGATGATCTCTCCGCAAATCTTGATCCAAATTAAGTTATTTTTGATTCTGTGGATTTGTCTTTGAGTCTTTGACGAGACGAGACCGCGAGGTCGTCGATTTCACACGGTCTCGTGTCAAAAATAATACCGAACTTACCAATTTGGGGAATTAAGAGAGAATTGAGGGGTATAATGGTAAATACGGGTCGAATCCACAGGGAATTTAGGTATTTTTGAGATATCTTTTAGAATTTGGTCAAATTGGATGATGAATTGAGGTGAGAAATTAGGGAAAATAGTGTTTTTAGAAAGAAGACTCAAAGATCTATCCGTGGAATAAAAAATCACTCGATTTGGATTAGTAATCACAGAGAAATCAAAGATGGAAGTGGAGAGAAATTTTCGGAACTCGCGAAGAACACACTTGAAATTAAAATCTAAATTAAGCTAAATTAAGATCCTAAATTACAAATTGATGCTACATGACGATAGATAAGAGGGAAAAGATGATTTCTAACCCGAAATAACGCTTGAATCGATCCAATTAATCGCCGGATCGACGGCTATTTGTTCCGCGAATTCAAACGTGATAATCGGAGTTCAAGAGACAAATTCTCCTCGCACGATCGACGAAATCTCACATATAAACACTCCATGGACGCGGAATCGAGTCTAGAAGTGATTACACATGATAGATTCGAGAAAAGAAGGGTGTAGATAGGTCGATTAAGTGAAAATCTTCCTCGAATACATAGAACGACGAAGAACTCGTCTTTTTATAGGGCGAAAAAGCATAACCGTCCGATCAATGTATTTAAGGCTCCATCAACGGTCGCGATGCATTTGTAACGGCGAACCGTTACGATTGAAGATGGGTCGTACGATCTCAAACGGACGCTCCCGATTGATCTTGAGATATGCTTTATAAAACGCGTGAGAGCTCGGCCGTTAGATCACGATCCAACGGTCCAGATGAGTAGCGCCCGATTAAATCAGGACCGTTATAACACTTTAATTAACGCACTTGACCTTGATGATCTCTGGTGCACCCGGCGTACACGCGATCGAAGCGTGGTGATGCTGCCACGTGTCGCCTCATCTGACCGTTATAACTCTCCTATTTAGCACGTGCGTTGATCCCCGATCAGTGGTCCGGCGCTCACGTGATCGACGCCCGTCGATCGCCCGTCGGCGAGATCTAATGCCCGTCGTCGCGCCACGTCGCCTGCAAGGTAAGTAAAGTATGGGTTTTAGTCCCACACGGAGAAATAAATAAGCGATCGTCGGGTTTATAGTACCCGACGATCTATACGGGTATGACCCTTCCCATATAGCGAAGGACAAAGAACCATTTATATATGATAAATAAATATATATATATATATAGTATATATCGCGCCACGTGGGCACGCTGCGCGGGTCCGCGTGGCTCTGCCACGTGGCCTTGCGTGCCACGTCGCACCCGCGCGGGCCCCGCACGCTTTTTACCTTTTTTTATATTTATTTTAACGTTTTTAAATAGAAATTTAAATCAGAAAAATTAGGAAAAATCCAGAAAAAATCCCTAAAATTGTAAAAATCATATCTTTTAATATATAACTCCAAATTAATCCAAATTTCTTTCATTGGATCTGAAATTTAATTATCTATCATTTTAAAAATTTAAAATATTTAAATAACAAGAGATTTAATTTATATTTCAAAAATACATTCATTTCTTTAAGATTTTAACTTTAGAAAATTAAATGAATGTTCATAAATATGATTTCTCTCATTATTTAACTTTAAAAACCATTCATAATCTCAAGTAAAGATGGGTTATAAAATCATTTATCATTAATTTATCATAATTAACCCTAATTTAGTGCATTTTGAGATTATGACATAAATGTGCATAGAATGATAGAAATGCACTCAAAGTATGATAACGTGCACATAAATGTAATGTTTTATGCCTTAAATTGCATGAATAATCATGTTTTATTATGTTAAGATTTCATGTTATCAGTCTTCTTTCCAAGTATATGAAAATCCCTAATTTCTATCCACATTTCATTGTCCGATTTGACCAAATTTCAAAAGATCCCTCTAAATTACCTTAATTCTTTGTGGATTCGACCCTTATTCACCACTGTAACTCTTAATTCGTGAATATTTGATAAAATTGGCGAGTTTGGTAATTTTTTGACTCTTGACTGTGTGTTTTCAACGACCTCGCGGTCTCAATTCGTCATCTATCATTTAGTAGCGGAGGAATGGAAAGCAAAACTGTCCTATAGCTCCTTAATTTTTTTTTATTTTTTGAAGGGTTGGCTAGAGTGCATTTCGTTTTGGGGATGAGATCTGATTCTGTAATCTTATTAAATCTGATTCATTTTTGAACTGATTAGGGGTAGTAGTTAGACATATTGCTGAAATCTTTAGGTCTGATTCAAACTAATTCCTATTTTAGTTTACTTCTAGTCTATATTGATTCTAGTTAGGATCTATTATAAATAGAATGAAGAATCTCTTGTATCTAAGTTCATTTGAGATTTGTATTAGATTGAATTTTCACCTGATTATAAATAGATTTAAGATTTGGAATACCGATTGATATTTTCGTAGAATTAGGTGTATTGAAGCTCTCATTTAAGGTTAGAGATCCAAGGAGAAATTTGGGGCAGCAATCAGGTTAGTTTGCAGTTCATATTACAGGTTGGTCTGCGTATCTATATCAATATATAAGTACATATTATGTATTGTTAAATAATTCTTGATAAATAAGTATATATTATTTATTTTTCTCGCGTCTATTGTAAAAAATATAAGTACTTGATATATATAGTCAATATATCTACTTATATACATTCATTCATACATATATGCATATAGACAGATCAAGATATATTTTTCTCAATTAAATTGAGCTCAATGTTTATATTTAGATTTCTTCAATTCTCTCCCCACTCAAGAACATTACCAACTTCAAGTTTTTGAGTATTGATTTTGAATGTAGGGAGATTAGATTATGAAATTTTATGTTGCCATTGAGTTTCTAGTATTGAAGTGTTTATGAAATTTAGCTTTTAAATCGATCTCGCATAATTTATTTAATGAAAATTATTTTGGAATGTTGACAATGATTATGATTTCTTTACACTTTCCTTCCATTATTCCATATATAGGTCAACTTTTGTTGTTAATTTTGAACTTGGCGACAAAATTTAATTTTTATTGATTTGACATCCTTTAGTTTTTAATGAATGTTAGCGTATGATTTAATTTGTTTCTTAGGTTATAGTCAAGGAGAATTCAAGGTTATAGATTTGTGGATTGTGACATCATTGAATATCCACGACCTCAAATGGATATGCCTCGAGATGAGGTAACTTATATTCTATTCATTACAAAATTTATCGATAATATTTTATTAAATATTTTTAACTTCAACCATATGAAATGTTTGACAACACCATTCATTTATTTTTTGCACATTGCCTCAAATGACGTAGAGACACATATTTATACAGATATGAGCTGTGCAAATTCCTCACAACGTAAGAAAGTCTCCCCAGTATTGGTCTATTTTACAAAGAATGTCAATGGTGATTATTGTTGCAACATTTTTAAGCAAAGCACCCCCTCAAGAGAGATAATATGGGAAGCACTATGACTCTATCAAAGCACTTGGAAAGGTGTCACAACCCTATTTATAGGGATCTCAAGCCTTCAAGTACTCTAAATCTATTCACCAATTTTTTATTCAATAAAGGTAAATATTTATGAAGGACTCAAGAGCTCACTAAGGAAAGATGCATTGATTTGATAATTAGGACCGAGACACATTTTGTAACCCATGAAAATCTAGAATTTGAAGCTTTTTGCTCCTACTTCGCACAATGTGATGTGTCCATTTCAAGTGGAAACAAGCTACAATGTGGCATATTTGCCAAGTTTGATGATGAAAAGGTAAAAAAACTAGAGTTGTTTCAATCGATTGAGTAAGTGTCACTCACGATGGACACTTGGACTATTACAAATTGTATTGCAATACTTGGGATCACAATTCATTGGATGGACGACACAAGAAACCTTTGTGAACGTGTTCTTGGGGTCGAAGAATTGTGTGAATCCCATGCAGGTTGACGAGACTAACTCGTATGGTCATTGAATGCACACGACTTAGTGTTAAAATAAAGTCCTAATCTTACCAATTTATGATTAATCAAAGTAATTAATTAGTATAATGGTAATTAAGGGTCGAATCCACGGAGAATTAGGGAAATTTGAGAGATATCTTTGCAATTCGGTCAAATCAGACAACGAATTGAGATTAGAAATTGGGCATTTTAGAATATTAAGAAAGATAACTCAATTTCGAATCCACGGAATCAAAAATCAGATGATTTGGATAAGAATTCAAAGAGTAATCGAAGTTTGAAGTTTAGGAAATTTTTGTATCACGAATTTGATTAAAAACTGAAATTAAAACTAAATTAAACTTAATCTACGATTCAAAATGTAAAATTAACACTAAATGATGAAAGATTAAGATGAAAACAAATAATCTAACCCAAATTAGCCTTTGAAATGATCCAATTAATCGCCGGATACAAGGCTTTTCATTCTGAATTTTCGAAGACGAAGTTTGAAGTTCAAGACTTGATTTCTTCTTTCTCTTTTAATTTCATACATCCAAATGGTGCGGAAATGAATAAAGAGTACAGGGAAACAAACGGCGCGCGAAATGGTTGTGTTTACAAAGAGAATTTGGAGATTGATCGTGAGCATGTTCTTTGTCGCGAAGAACGGTTTTTAAAGAAAACGAAATTGATTCTCGACCGTTGGATTGAAGTGTTCATCGCGATCAATGGTTGCGATGATCCGTTGTTTCACAAATCGTTGCCTTCAAACGTCATTCGTCCGATCGCTGATGGAAGGTAGGGATTCGTCCACGTCTTTAACTGAAAGGATGCGTCGTTTTGTGATCATCCGTTGGATTTTAATCGTGCGATCGTGATTAATTTGAGGCTCGTTGAATATCGACCGTTATAATTATCACGATCGACGGCCATGATGTTTTCACTTAAAGCCTCTTTTACCCACGTGCTTTGATCGGAGATCAGGTGGACCTTGTGTCCATCGCGTTGACGCACGCGATTCGTCGCTCATACGATCCAACGCCTCTCATCGCACCACGCGTCCTGCACAGATTGATTTAATGGGATTTTAGTCCCACTCGGAATAAATTGCGGAAAATGACGCGTATATAAGGTACGCGATTTAATGAGGTTAATAAAATGTCTTCCGATATTTGGAAGACCTATACATTATGTAAAAACTATATATAGAGTAAATATAAATACGCCACGTGTCACATCAGTGCCATGCAGGCCCTTGGGCGCTGTCCACGTGGCACAACCACGTGGCCCCGAGTGCCACGTTGCATCCACGTGTACACGTGCAAAATATTACTCCCTTTTTGCATTTATTTAATTATTTTAAATATTCAAAATAAAAAATAAATCAGAAATAAATTCAGAAAAATTCCAGAAAATTCTATAAAATTAGAAAAATCATAACTTTCAAAATATAACTCCAAATTAATTCAAATTTGTTTTGTTGGATCAGAAATTGAATAATCTATCATTATAAAATTCAAATTATTAAAATAATAAGAGAATAAATTATAATTAATTTAATACATTCATGTACTTTATAAAATAACTTTATAAAAATACATATATGTTAATAAAGATATTTTCTCTTATATTTTCATCAATAAAACATGTTTATGATCTCACTTATAATTAGGATTAAAGATTATAATGTTTAATTATTTATAATAATCCCTAAATTAGTGTATTTTAAGATCATAACATAAATTGATACAAAATGATAGAAATATGCTTAAAATATGATAACATGCATATAATTAGAATTATTAATGCCTTAAATTGCATTAATAATCATGTAAATTAATGTAAAAATAACATGTTATCACAGGTGCACACATGGGAAACATTTTTCATGGTGTGCTCATATAATATAATTTGACGGATAAGGTAATAAATTTTTTATTTTATTTTTTCATAATTTTTCATACTAAATAATTTTTTCCTCTTATTTTTTATAGGTGTGTGCAATCACTGCAGATAATGTAAGCAATAACAATATAATGGCAGCAAGCTTGGAGAAATTTTTGAAGGGTTCTAGGTCAAGGTTTACTAAGAATTATCTTACACCATGCCTAGCCCATGTTCTCAACCTAGCTATCCAACATGGCTTGAAGGAGCTTGGTAATGACGAGACATATTCAGATAGGGAGGATGATGAAGAGCTTGTAGAGGGACTAGAAGCCACCAATCAAAAACCATTCGGTGAGATTCTCCATAGACTTCGAAAACTTATCATTGCAGTTAATCATTCTCCTAAAAGGATTCATCACTAGGTGGAGTTCAACACATGACATGATTGAAGCTGCTTGGGAAAAAAGAGAAGTATTGAAGGCAATGGTGAGCTAGCATCTAAACACAAACAAAGCAAACTATTCAATCAAGGATGAAGAATGAGAGCTCTTAAAGATGTTTTCATATGAACTCTTGGCTTTCCAAGAAGCAACTGAGATATTTTCCATGTGAAAGTCAATTACATCACCAAATGTATCTAGGCTTTATGGACTACTAGTTAAACAATGAGACACATTAATTTGTGAACTAGATCATCTTCCCCGAGATTTTTTAGGGAAGAAAATGAGCAATGAACAAGCCTTTATATAGTGATAAAGGAAAAGTTGTTAAAATATGATACCTAGGTGAGGAGAAAGTTGATGCTCACTACTGCCCCTAGATTCTAGACCCTAGATTCAAGTTGGGGCATATTCCATATGGGGATTTTTAAGTTTGTTATAGAAATTTACTTAACTTGCTTGAATTAGCGCATATCGTGGAAGTTATGTGTACTACACTGAATGTTGATCTCATGACTTCATCGAGTCACAAGCATTCAAAAGTAATGATCCAATTCATGGAACAACAACCACAAATGAGCACAAAAACAAATGAGAACCCAACAAAGGTTGAATTAGAGGATTACTTACATGAACCTTGTATTGATCGGTTACGTGATAACTCTCTCGAGTCGTGGTGCAAGATTGAGTTTAACAAATATCCTTGCATTTCAGTCCTCGCAAAGGAGTTCCTCTCTATTTGTGCATCTAGCTCTCATTCAGAGTGTCTTTTTTCATTAGGTAGAAGGATTTTCACATTTAGGAGAGGAAGGTTGGCACCTGACACTATATCCTCTTTGATGACCTTGAAGTCTTGAAGTCGTGAAGATGTCACCCAAACCAAGGAAATTGAGTTAGAAATAGAAGAAATTGGACTCGTGAAATGATGATTTTCTAAAACTCTATTGTTTCTATTGCTCCTTTTAATAATTAAATTTTAACCATTTAATACTTTTATCTTAAATTTTTTATGTGTTGTATGAATGTTAGAAGTAAATGGTAATCTCTCATCTTATGTTTATGAAATATGTATTTATATATATACGGATTGTAGGGTCACAAAAATCTTACATAATTTATGTGCAATTCAAATTACATGTCACCGAAAGTACAGGTTTTATTGAACCGACTCTGAAAAATAAAAGGTAATTAAAATTTAAGTTCTCACAAAAAACTGGTACCGACACGAAAAACTGAACCGGAGAACTCTAATCGCAATTCCATAAATCAGTTTTGATCATGAGAGAAAATTGATGATCATCATCACCTGATCAATTTTAGTCAAACCAAACTCTATACTGTCATTCAATTTTAAAGATATTTTTAAAATCAATTCCTCAAAACGACTTCTATTTTATCGAAGTCGAAGTCGATTCGACCAAAATCGTCGAACCTCAGAATTAGAAAGCCTATCGTGAGCTTCCTCAGCTAGGGTTTAAACATGCTTTCCCGCTCTCCGGAAAACCCTACAAGACGGTGCATCATCTAATCTCCAACCGATTTTATCCAATATCATCTGTACTTTGCTTTTCTCTCGTCAGTCGTCCATGGTACTTTCTTGACTTTCAAATTTCAATTACATTACAAAGCTGTTATTGAACTAGGGTTCAAGCTCCCTACCCTTCTCGCCGCCTTCAAGATGGCGGCCGGCGCACTGAACAAACCTAAAATCACCCGCAATAAGCACACGAAAAGAGACAGAGATCCTAAATCCGTCCTCATGGATAACGGAATTACAGAAACAGAGTTCGAAATCGGCGACGTCTGCGAATCACTGATAGAGCGCTACGCGAGATCGACGGCGCCGCAGCATCGGCACCTCTGCGCATCGGCCGTCGCGATGCGCTCTCTCCTGGTGGAGGAAGGTGCACCTCTCACTCCCGCTGCGTACTTCTCTTTCGCCGTCGGCTCTATCTGCGATTCCAGTATTGAAGATTGTGAGACTATCTCTGCTGTGTCCGCTTTTTTATCGGTGCTTATTCCGAATATTCCGCCACGGTCAATTTCACCCGGTAAAGCCATAGAAGCTGCTAATTCTGTTGTTTCTGTTCTGGAAAACTCGGATGCCATGGGGGCACCAGTTGTTCGGTCCCTAGTCGGTTCTTTGGGAATTTTGATTCTGTCTGTCGATCTGGAGGATTGGCTTGCTGTGGAATTGCCTCTTAAAATGCTTCTCAGATTCTCTGTGGACAAGCGCCCCAAGGTATTTTTCTATTTATAGTAGTCTTCTGTTTTTTTGATCATGCTGAATTATTCCTAATTTCATTTGAAAAACAATGTCTGCGATAAAAGTGGCCTAATATCTGAGTTTGGGTTGCTGTTTACCCTGATTATCCGGATAGAGCTTTGGGAATTTGAAGACTTTGCATAGGTATTCTGAGATACGTTATTCCGCTTCTTTTCTGGGTTGCTCATGAGATACACTATTCCGAAGTTTTTTTCTCCTGCGTTTGGGTTGCTGTTTACTGCGATTCAATGAAAATTAAAGCTTTTTATTTGAATCATTAAACTATGAATGTTAATTGGCATCTCATGGATTTTTAATCTCCACCCTGCAGACCCACAAAATTTCATCTTGATCGGCATTGACTACAATTCACCAGATTAATCTTCTTTCTTTGAATCGTGAAAGTCTGAATAGTAGCTTATAGTTTTTTGGATTTTTGTACCCCTATAGATCTTGATCTTGTAATTTCCGTCATTACTTCAATGGCAAGGGGGGGGGGCTCCATCTCGTGGGCCCTTCTTCCTCTTTTAAAAAAACAAAAAAAAGTTTTTTTGGATTTTTAGTTCTCCAGCCAACAGACCCACTTGGTTTCATCTTGATCTGCGCGTACTGTGATTCATCAAGGGAAAAGCTTCTTTCTTTGAATCATAAGTGCACGGAAGTAGTTTTTAACATGTGGATCGTAAGTCTCCCTCTAGCAAAACCGAAATACTTCATCTTGGTTTGCAGTGACCTTTGCTGTGATGATTTGGTGGTGTTAGTCTCCTCCAGCGGACCATATATGTTCCATCTCATTCCGCAGTGGCCTCTCACATCATGATATAGTTCATACATTTGCATTTGGTAGTTTTTTTCGAGAAGGCTGTTGACTCTGGGTATTGTATTCTATCTCTGTGTGTTGATGAGAAATTGCTGGGCTTCATATCATTCTAGATTTCTGTTGTTTTAATTCATGTTCTTCTTGGATACGTCAGTCCTCTTCTCACTAAGTTAATACAAGCCATCCAGCTTCTGAGTTCTATGCTATAGTTGTACATGTCTTGATCCTTTACATGCTTATTTCAGGTTCGTAAATGTGCTCAATTGTCAATTGTGGAAGTGTTCAAGGCTCTAGAATGCCCAGTTGTCATTAAAAAGTCCAGCAAGGTGGTGCTCTCTTTGTTTCAGAGTCACATTCCTTCAGCAATGAAATTAAGTTCTATGAGGAATGATTCAAAAAGTAAAGACTCAGAGGTGGCAAATGATCTTGAGGTTCTTCATGTTCTAAATATGATTAAACTTCTAATTGCACATATGCCCCAGAAAATTTCCCGGATGTGTCTCTCAGATGTTTGCAAGCTATTTAATGGAAAATTTTCTCTGTTGACACGGAATGTTATTGCATTACTTGAAATTATCTGGCAAAAGCTGTCTGATGAGGTTTTAGAGAAAGAAGTAGAGACTGTTGTGTGTGTCCTTTCATCTTATTTGTCTTTCAATGCAAAGAATCCTGATGATACCCTCTGTTCTGCATCAACTTTGTTGAAGGATATCATGGACACTCTACATAATTCACTACCAGGGTTGTGGATAAAACATTTTCCTCTGGTGTTCAAAGTGGTGGCAGGTTTGTTTTCTGCATGATTATAGTGGTCATTCTTTCAGTACTGAATGATTAATTCGATGATATTTAATATCTTTGTACTAAAATTCATTATTGTGATCAGTTCTCGAATATCATTTCAAGGATGGCATTATATTTTTTACTTCCAAATATATTCTCTCTTGTAGTGTTAAATAAGTGGTCACTTTTTTACTTCCCTTTTTGTGATTTGATTGTGTTATGAGTACATGTATCAATGGGCAAAGAAAATGTATATGTAATAATTTAGCAGAAATTAATAAGACTTATAATTAGGATGGCTAAAATTAATGGGCAAAAATAACCCATTAATTTTAGCAATTACCCGATCTGTTAAGATTCAACAGATCGGGTAACGGCTAGAAAACTAGCCATTAGAGCTAGCCGTTATAAACGGCTAGCTTAACTTCTCTCTTCCTCTTATAAATATGTGTTCTTCTCATTAATTTATTTAAAAGGTTTTCTTTTGCCTATCTATCTTCCGTGTCTCTGCATATCTACCTTCAATCCTTCTCTCCTTCTTGGCAAAAGCTGTAACTTTCACAGATTGAATTGTTTTCCTTTGTCAATTCCTTTTGCCTTTTCTAGAGTATTACATATTCATTCCCTTATTTGACCTGACTCCTAGGGGATTGGGGGTTCAGCAGACCATTGGGAGTTAGTGTGTATCCAACTTCTTGTTGAGCTCTAGCGATTTGAGGCCCTATTTTGTTAACATTATTCTTTTTACCTGTGTTTTTTGATCCTTAGAGTGGCAGCATTTTTTATCCTTAGAGTTACATTTTTAGTGTGCTGATTTTTGGTTCCTGGGCATATATGGACGTTAGGACTGGGTCAGTCATCGATCTTAAAGTCGCTTTTCTATAGTTGCAATCATGACAAATTTCTCTTAGTCTTCTTCTCTGATCAAAATAAAAATATCATTTTCTCTCTCCGTTGGTAAGAAAAAGAAAACAATTCATGCTCATGCAAGAATCTTTGCTCTTATCAGCTTGAAATTTCCTTGTAACTAACTTATTCTCTAAGGTTCTTATGTGTTCTGACCTGACTACAATGGATTTTTTAAAAATGTTTCTGCATATTTTCTAAAAATGTTTTTATTTTTTGTAATCTTGTTGTTTGTTTCTCAGGTCGGTTAATCTCATCCCCTAGCATTGGAAAACATTGTGCTGGTATTTTGAGAGCATTGATCAGCGTTGATCTCACGGATATAGATGAAATATACAGGAACTCTGTGGAGACACCAGCAGAAGGTATAATTATCACAGTGTGTTCCTCATGTGAGAACATTCTCTCCAGTTCCAGTACAGTACCAAATGATTATATGCTAGCAGTCATCTCAGATTTGTTCATTAAACTTGGTATGTCTCTAATCTGTAGTCTAGCGTCGTTAGTTTGTCAGTTGGATTGCATTAATGTTTCTGCTGATATATCTATGAAAAAGTATTTCTGATGATATCTTGTGGGTGGTGTTTCATGATTCTTTTTGTTCTTCTGTCCTGAAAACCATTCATTCTAATCATTTTATTTTTGGTTCATCACCAAAATTGACCATCATCTTTGCTCAAATATTTATTTGGGTTTTATCTCGTATTTGACCTACAAAATCTGTCTGATTACAGAGTTTTAGAGATTCTGTGGGACTTTCCTTTTTTTCCAATAAATGTCAGAATATTCTATTTTGTTCATCATCTTGGGTATTCCACGAAAAGATTCAGTTGTGTCTTTATTGAACTTCTCCTTTTCTGTTTCATCTTGACTACTGAATTATTTCGTTTTATTTATCCAGAAGTTCATTGGTGTGAGCTTCTTCCTCTACTTTTCCACATTTAGCGCACTCCCTACTTGATACTGGTTCCATAACTGTTTATAATTTCCTTGCAGGGAAACATTCATCTTTATATATGAGTAAAATAGTGCAAATACTATCATCATGGATGACAAAACTAGATGAAAGCACAAGTGAGCTGCAAAACGTGAGTTTTCTTCTCAATGTTGTGTTATTTTACAAGATGGTAGAGTTGGTACCATGCTGTTATTCTTTGATATTTCTTCTACTTGGTAGAAAATACCTCCCAAGACCCACGAGTGTTTGTAAAAACTCATGGCAATGCCGGTCTATTTTTTCTTTGTTCACCATCCATAGTACCATTACTCTCTGTATCTCTCGGTGGACATCTGTGATTTTTTTTCTCTTTTGTGGTTTGAAGAGAGAGAGAGATATGAGGAAAAGGAATATTTGGACATGTTTTCTATTCAGTCAGAAATTCTGGGGATTTGAGAAGTTAAAACATGATGAGGGCATTCTGAGAATTGAACTTGGTACTCTTAGGTTATATAGTTTACCTGGCGATGGTAGAGAATGAGACAGTTTAATTGGGTGGGGTCATGAGATAAGGACCACGAAAACCCTAAATGGGCAGGCAGATCATAAAGGGAAACCTCCTGAGCCGATGCATAGAGTATATAAGGAAAAGGTGGTTTGTTCGACATCAGATGGTGCAAAGATGTGGATATTAGTGGGAAAGGCAAGAAGGCTGAGGATCAAGGATAAAGAGAGATCTGGAAGACAAGGTGGGCAAGGTCAAGGTCAATAGGAAAAGGCCACAAAACTGGAAAGAAGTACCAAGGTGGAGGGGGGCGCACAAGGGAGAGGACTTGCTCAAGGATAGTTGAGCATGCTGTGAATGTGATAACAGACTTTTATTAGGAACTGAGACAAGAAGGGGTGTCACCCATAAAGTGCATATCTTGGAATGTTAAGGGACTTCCTGACGAATGGAGGGAGGAATTATAGGGAGGTATTTGCTATAATGGGGTTCTACAATAGTGTCTGTAGGAGACCATGTTGGAGAATTGTGAGGTACAAGATTGGCAGTTGGTGGGGCAAGGATTTATTGAGGGTAAATTTGGCAGTGAGTGGCTGGTCTGGAGGCTTACTAGTAGCTGAGAATGAGGCTTATGTTATGCAAAGAGGACTAGTGGGTAAGGCAGTATGCAGCAGTGGTGAAACTGAAAAGGAGGAGCAAGGACTAGTAACTAGTCGTAATATTGGTATACGGTCTGGTAAATGCATTGTTAATGGAGATCCTATGGTGGGAGTTGACACACGTGGTTCCAGGGCTCCCATTATTGTTCGGGGACACTAGGAGATGGAGGGCAAAACCCTATGTAGCTGGTGGGCAGGATTTGGGCTTAGAGGCCTTCTTGGCATTTATCTCGGGAGCTACTCTGCAAGAGATGGAGGACAGACCCTATGGAGCTGGTGGGCAGGATTTGGGCTTTGAGGCCTTCTGGGCATTTGTCTGGGGAGCTGCTCTGCAAGTGATGGAGGACAAAACCCTATGGAGCTGGCGGGAAGGATTTGGGCTTAGAGGCCTTTTGGGCATTTATCTTGGGAGGTGCTCTACAAGGGATGGAGAAAATTAATTGTGGGTACACATGGAGGAGCATGGTGAGTCCTACGTCACTATCACAAATAGATCCTTGTGCTTGTTAGAGCTTTGGAGTGTTTCCCACTAGCGGATGTGCAGTCACTCCTGAGACCTTTTGGACAATATCTTGATTGTGTGGTTGTCAAAAGAGGGACATATGAGGCCCATGTACTTCAAAATCGACAAATCTTGGATGCAAGAGGGATTTAAGGTGGAAGTGGCGAACGGGTGGTTAGCACAATCCGAGCAGGGGTTGAGTATGGCAAGCCTAGCAAGAAAGAATGATGGGTTATGCAGACGCGTCCTAGAGTTCAGGAAACAAATTAGGGAGGAGTGAGACAGATAGAGGTCAGCCGCCTTAGGCAGGATCAAAGCATAGGATGACTCAAAGGCTATCAGTACCCTGTTGGTCAACAAAGTGAAGGAGAGGAAGGGGTGTAGAGAGATAGTTGGGTAGAAAGATGGGAAATTGGAGATCAACTGGATGAAGAGATTGAATCAGTCATGGCTGAAAGAGTGTGATGCCTACACAAGATTCTTCCACCTAATGCCAAACTGCCCGAGTTTAATGAGATTTTGAGGGCTCAGGTGGAGATTCAAAGTATGTAGGAATCCATGCAATTGATAGAGTTTTGGCAGACCATTTCAAGACCTTCTCTCTGTATGAGGGCAAAATAGGTGGAGATGGTGTGATATGGGTGGAGACTGGTCTCACAAATGCAACAATCAGAGTTAGCGAGGCCATTTTCAGAGTTGATGGTGCAGCTGTGGCAGGCAAAATCCTTGCAACTTGGGAGAGATGAGGACAAAGGGGTTCATGTGGAAGGTTGATTTTGCAAGAATATGTTACTCTCTTGACTAGGAATTCCTGTAAGAGTCTTTCTGGCAGACTGGGCGGGCGGGGTCAAGAGATGCAAAACCTAGCACTCCTTTTGGGTGTTGGTGAAGAGGCTTCTCGGGGGGTGATGATCCAACCGTAAAGAGGGGTCAATCACAGATGTCCTCTGGCCTTGCTACTTTTTTGCCCTTGCAATGGATGCCCTTGCTCTATGCACAACCCAGGCTTGCACGTGTGGTCTACGCTACCCTATAGGCATTCCTTTGCTGTACCACGTTCTTCATGGAGGGCTTTGGAGGAGATTCAGAACTTGTCTACACTATTGGATTTATGTGTAGATTGTCTGGTTCTCCAAAGCAATAAACCAAATCTGCTTTTGTTGGGTTTGGTTTGTCCCATGAGGAGAAAATTTAATCTTGGGAGCCTTGGGGACGCCAATTGAGGCTCTACCTATGCGCTACTTGGGATTATCACTGACGCGAGGCCAACTTTAGACCTCGGATTGGTGACCACTGATTGATAATGTGAAAAGGAGACTACCAGGGTGGTTGGCTTGGCTGTTGTCAAAAGGGGGGGGGGCATCTAGTCTTGTTGCGGTTAGTGCTCTCTACCATCTTTATGTTCTCCCTCTCATTATTCGAGCTACCTGTGGGCATTGGAAAAGGGGGGGCATCTAGTCTTGTTGCGGTTAGTGCTCTCTACCATCTTTATTTTCTACCTCTCATTATTCGAGCTACCTGTGGGCGTTGGAAAGTGGTGGGTGGGTTTGATTAGAAGATTTTTGTGGGAAGGCTTGGGGTTGGGGTAAAGCAGGATGATGACAATGGTACCTTGGGAAGTGATTTGTAGGCCAATTAAAATGGGGGAAGCTGGGGGTGTTGTACCTATAATTATGAACCTAGTTCTTCTTACTTTGCGGCAGGTAGACTCGTGAGTTCAGAGACAGAATGACTTTGGAGATATTGAAGGACAGTTATGGGCCATGGAGAGTCCAAGAGAGGTGCAGAGCTCCAATATGAGGGGCATTGGCTTTGTAGCACAGTTTGAAGCAGGTGTTTCTGCAATTCATGACAAGTTAGGGATGGATCCTCATTTAGCTTTTGGCTGGATGAATGGTCAGCTTGGGGTACTATTCGAGAGAAGTTCTCACAAATTTCTGGCTAGGCATTGAGTCTTTAGGCAATCATTAGGTTTTTCTGGTATGTCATTTAGAAATCCCTGTAGCTAATAGCTGCAACACCCTTAGGGGCCCTATAGCTGGTATGTCATTTGCCTCCTTTTCCCTAACTTTGAGCCTGTACATTGAAATCTCTTCGTCACACTATCCAAGTGATTTCTAACTCCTATTGGTAGCTTATAAACCTAGAGGTAGGAAATAAGGATAGAAGAGAGAGCTGACTGCAGCAGCACCAAGCGACCTCCTATTGACAACACTCCTGCTCACCATCCCTCAGACCTCCATTCCATCTTTTTATTACCAGCTGCCGGTCCAAGATCCTTATTTGTTTGGTCTTCTAGGGCAGGCCCATATAAGGCAATCGGTACTGTCCCTATCAATGTCCCCAAGGCCCTAGAGCATTGGGTCTTCTCCCTTGGCGATAGCTTGTACCTGATGAAAGCTGACTTGGCATGTTTGATGCGGAGGCCCAAATAGCTTGAATGTCCAACAATATGGAAATTTTCCTTGTGGCCTGCATTAATCCCTCCATTCAGAATGTGGTGGCATCTGCATATTACAGAAGAGGTATACCCACAGGAAGGGTTGGCATCTGAAATCCCCTCAGTAGGTTGTGTGAGCAGGCATGGGTCATGTTTATAGCAAAGGTATCCACTGGGAGGACAAAAACAACGGTGCTAGGGGGCATCTCTATCTAAGCTTGCATTGCATCTTGCTCCAAGCCCCCTCGAGATGCCTATTCACCAGCACTAAGAAGGAATTAGACGCGACACGTCTCTTGATCCACATTACCCATCTGCTGGAAAACCTCTCTGCTTAGAAACTTCTACAGAAGGTTCTAGTTGAGCGAGTCGCACGCCTTTGCGAAGTCCACCTTCCACATAAACCCACTAACCCTCCTTTTCCATAGGCACTACAATATCTGATGCTACAACTGGGCCGTCCAACAATTGGCTGCCCAAAATGAAGGCTAAATGGAAAAATCTGTCTAGCTCCTTGATCACCTCTCTTAACCTGTTTGCTAGTACCTTTGCAATGTAAGGTTGATATGATGCATCCATCTCCATTATCATATTAGAATTAGAAATCAAGTTTCCCTTGCATGTTCTCATCTCTGCCTTTCTTATCTATAGGTTGAGTAGTGCAATGGATCCGATCTAGTGTTGACGGGGCCAGAAATCAATTTTCCTATTAACTACACGTTGTAAGGTTATCAGACAAAGATTTTTTTTTGAATTGAGTGAGGGAAGCACCCCTAACGGTGCCCCCATATTTCATTGAGGTAATGAAATCAACACGGCAACAAGGTCTGTCACAACAGGGATACAAAGTTCAAGGGGCCTATGCCACCTCGGTGCCAAGAATAATAAAATCCCTCAGCTGTATGCGTAATGGCATCGCCGGATAGGGAGACACCCCTGAAGATGACCTCGTTCCTGTGGATCCATATCATCCACAGTGTGGCAAAGATCCGCCTTCAGTCTGCCTCCCGCCTAAATGAACCTCCCGACAAGGAGCTCCAAAACGCCTCCTCAGAGGTCACAGAGAGGCGGGCCACTGCGGCCCCCCGCCATGCCTCCTGAGCCAACAAGCATTGGAAGAATAGGTGGAGCAGTCCTCTGGGCAGCTCACTGGAGAGTCTGGAAACATGCGCTGGCGCGCCACTTGAGTCATGAGGTGCCGCCGTAGAAGAAGCCATCCGAAGATTCGAAACTTCAAGGGGATGTGCCGCTTCCAGATTAGTCTACATCTCTGTGTAATGTATACGTTTTCGGGGGAAGCTGCCCTCATAGGGAGGCAATATGTCGCCTTGACCGTGAACCGAGATTGACGCCAGACCCACGCATCCCTGGTCGTCTCAAGAGGTCGAATGTCCATCAAATAAGACTATAAGCTCAGGAAGTCAGCCAGTCGCTGATCCGAAAGAGTCTGGGGTAACGTCGGGTTCCAGGTGCCAATCCATGCAGATCGGACCGTGACGTTTGGAACCAGGGTCAAGCCGTAGAGACAAGGGAAGGTGTCAGCCAGCGGCCCCTGTCGAGTCCAGTCGTCCTCCCAAAATCTAAACACAGTCCCGCCCCCCCAGCTGGGGCCGGAAATAGGATCGAACCAGAGGGAAGATCTCCCGAAGACCCGCCATGACAGGAGAATCGCCACGCCGAGGGGTGGCCCATTCGTCCCAATCCAATGTAGATCCGTATGACTCCCGGAGTAAATGGGATATCAAGTCAATCTGAAGGCTGCATCACTCGGGTGACCCACTTGCATAGCAAGGCAGAATTGGTATGTTGGAGGTGGTGTATGCCAAGTCCACCATCAGCAAAAGACCGGCACACCGAGCTCCAAGCAACGAGGGCACTGCCCCTACCAGGGTCAGCCCCATGCCAGAAAAACCTCCGCATGGCACTCTTAATGCGCCGCCGGACTCCTGCAGGCATCTGGAAAGCCGACATGAAGTACGTGGGGATGGCAAAGAGGATAGCCTTCACCAGGACCAAGCGTCCTCCGCGAGAGGACAGCCTTTATCAGACAAAGATGCTTTGATCTTTCCCAATTTTCCCTGAGACTTTCATCCTTATTTGATGCTATGGATTCATACTCTCTCAAAGTATATTAGCTGAGCTATTAAAACATCTGATTTCCATTTTTTATTGTTGATTCAATTTATCAAAGGGATGTTATTCCCCATAAGAGTAACTATTCAGGTTACAGGGATTCATGAAAGTATATGTATCCTGAAAAAAATGTGTAAGATCAAACCATATGTGTTCTTGAAATAAAATCAAACCGTTTGTGTATGATGACCTTACATCGTGTGATTCCACATTCAGACTTGAGCATCCACAGTTGAAAAGATGTAGCCGATGGCATGTCTGCAACATGTGGGCGGTCCAAACACTGGCAGGCACACAGTCGGCCCCCGTTAGCAGGGAAGGTGCCTAAGATGACTGGCGCGGGATCACACAATTATGACATGCCAAGAACCCATGGAGTGCCGGCTATGCCACCAAGGAGGTCACCGCCAAGCCTCCTACCCTATGAAGATGCCTGTGTCGTCGCCACGGGCTGACATGGGACTCTACGCGTGTGTGGTAGGGGAAATCCGGGTTGCTGATCCGGCATGGTTGCACATCATCAACAGACTACGCGAAATGAGTCCTGACTTGGAAGACCCCGACTGCCGTAGGTTGATATGTGACGATGTTTTCCTTCAAGGCCTCATGAAGGAGGCCTGGCGACTTCTCCAAGGCTGGACACAGCCACCATGCCTGTAAAGTATAGAAGGATAAAAGCCTTGAGGAACAAAGAGAAAGATCAAAACCTCTCTGTTTGATGATTCAACATCTCATTGTATGAAAGGATAAAAGTGTCCTTGAGAAGTGAGAAAAAAATTAAATGGAGTATATCTGATGACCCTTCAATGCGCTACATAAAAGGATGAAGGTCTCTTGGAAGGGTGAGAAAGATCAAACTGTCTATGTTTGATGATCCTACAATGCGCAGTTCTAAGTGCTTACGGGGACCTTAAGTAGGTGGGCATTCCAATCTCTGCAATGGTTCTAGTGGTGTGATAATAAAGTTTATATCCCCTTGTCCTTTCTAAGTCACCAACAAAATAGATACTCGCGGTTCTAGATTCAAGTTTCCTTTTATTAGGCATGTTATATCTTGCCTCCAATGGACAATCCCGAACATGCAAATTTGTAAAATTGATAGCGCTGCAGCCACATAAAGTGTTGCGCTTTTCCAGCTTCTGGACCCTATGTGTACCAAGGCAAGAGAAACTGTTAGAAGCCATTGTTCCCTCCTGCAGTCACCTCCCTTGTTCCTATTTGGGGTTAGAGAAAGAAAGAATGGCTGCAGAGAACCTAATTTTGAACGACCCAAGGCTGGTTAAATACCAGGTTTACGTAATATGGGCCAAAGTTCAGTAACTGAAGTCACTAATTTCCCACCTAGGAAATTGGTGGGGAATTATAATAACTCATAGAGGGTCACTTATAAAATGTGGTCCACTATTACATGGAGTAAATATCTGGGGAATTGATGTCTTCAGTGATTTTTTTTCGGAAATATGAAATGTCTTCAGTGATAACTCATAGTGTGCCATGTATAATATGTGACCCACTATTACATAGAGTAAATAACTTACAGATGGAGAAGAGTGAGCCACCTACACAAGAGAGAAATAATCAACATTTTAGACAAACAGAAACCATGTTTTTCTTGCATGTTCTCACATCAACCTATCTGCTTTATCTACAGGTTCAGCAATGCCTTGGATCTGCAATAGTATCAATGGGACCAGAGATCATTCTCTCAATATTACCCATTTCGTTTGACCCACAAAAGAAAACCTACTCTAATATGTGGCTTTTTCCCATCTTGAAGAAACACACTTCTGGAGCATCGTTAAAATTTTTTTTGGAGCATATTGTACCTCTTGTCAGATCTGCTGAGGATAAATGTAACAGAGGTATATCTGAGTCATATTTTCTTCCTAAATGTGTACAATTTTTTGGTAGTCCTCTGATTCTTAATCTATTGTCTTTGTTACTAGTGCACAAGTCATCAACTAAAATGAAACACTTAACACTTGTTGATTCTCTGTGGAGCTTGCTGCCCGCTTTCTGTCGTCGTCCTACAGATCTCATTGATAATTTTGGTTTGTTGACCAATATTCTTGTAGAAAAACTTAAAAAGGATCCTAGTAGCCACAATCTTGTTTTTACAGCGATTGAGGTAACAGCACCTGGAATTTATAAACATAATCAATTGACATTTTCAATGTCCCTACTTAGATACTCAGCATTTTATTTTTTCAGGAGCTTGTCAATGAGAACAAAAATCATCTCAAGGGTACTTATTCCCGATCATCCAACATCATGAAAGATAAATGTGAAAATGAGTCTGGTTACCCTGATGAAGTGGCTCAGAAGAACATTGAAGTGCTGGCTTCGAAATCCATGGAGCTTTTTGACCTCTTAATTGATATGTTCTTCAATTCTTCTCTTGAGAAAAGGGCATATCTGAAGGTTTTCCTTTTTGGCTACAATTATTTAAACCTTTCACTCTCACTATTTACTTGTATATTAATTTCAATATTAATTTTAGAACGAATAAGCAGATATTATTGTAAATCTTGAGAATTTTTGTTAGAATTGGTCAGGGGCATGAAGACTGCCTAAGGGAAAAGTGAGATCCAACAGCCTTCTAGAATTTGAGGATGGTAGTGAAAAGAAAGAGGGGAACGACATTGGCATTTAATATCTTGGGTTTTGTTGGAGAAGAAAAACCTAGGGCCTCCTAACCGTCCTCAAGATCGTGGTGTAGGGCTTTTTCAGTGCTATATTTTATCTTTCTTATTTTGTTACTTTATTTCTATTAAAAGATTTTCTTCCCTTCACACTCCTCGTTCCTATTGAGATGAGATGCAAGTGGTGGCTGCAAGTAAAAGACTTAATTCAAAATTAGACATGAGGCTGGTTAAGTACCAACATAAGTTTAATTAAAAAAAAGAATAACAACATAAGTCACTTACTCTAGATGGGCCAAGGCCCACTTAAGTCACTTATTCCTTATATAAGAGATAGACAACTGAAGTGAGTCATATTAGGTTACTTACAATTTATGGCTCACTATTATATAAGTTCCTATACCTGATTTTTCGCAAAGGTGTTGGCTAATGGACTTCGGGGGGTACTTTTATCGTTGATCAGTCCATTCCAATCTGCCTTCATTCCAGGCCGGCATATGGCGGACAACATTGTTTTAGCAGAGGAGATAGTAGCAGCATGGTGTTGGGATGGTACCACCGGTTTTATGTGGAAGGTGGATTTTGTCAAAGCCTATGACTCTGTTGATTGGCGTTTTCTCTGGAACGCCCTTCGGCGTCAGGCATTCCTGGAGACATGAGTGCGGTGGGTGAAAGTGTGTGTGACGACCTCCTCTTTCGCAGTCTTGGTCAACGGTCGGCTGCAAGGAGGCTGGATCCACCCACATCGTGGTATCCGGTAGGGATGCCCATTGGCCCCCGTACTATTCATTTTAGCAGTGGATGCTTTGGCAGTCTGTACAGCGCAAGTGTGCTTGCACGGTGCCCTCACTGGATTTCAATCGGCCAATGTCCCCAGTGGCATACACTTGCTGCAATACACTGATGATACGACCTTCTTCATATAGGGATCCACGGTAGCATCGCATACTCCCTCTACCATGTTGGACATTTTCTCGGATTTCTCTGGCGTTTGTTTGAATTGGGCTAAGTCCACCCTAGTCAAGTTCGGTTTATATGCAGAGAAGCTGGCTAGCTGTGCCCAGACCTTAGCGACGCCCATTGTAGATCTCCCGCTCCGGTACTTAGGGAGGCCGCTGGTTGATCGCCGGCTCCGAATTCAGGACTGACATCCGGTGATTGAGAAGGTAGATATGTGCCTCAGAGGTTGGCAGGCACGCCTCCTTTCGCGCAGGGGACGCCTGGTTCTATTAAAGATAGTCCTGGCTGCGATACCCATCTACTATATGTCAATTTTCAGGATGCCGTCCGGGTTCAGGGGATGTCTTGAGAAAATCATGCGGAGTTTCTTTTGGAGAAGTCCCCAGCTTGAGGAGACATGAGGGGCAGTGCTCGTTGCGTGGAAGATCGTGTGTCGCCCTGCGTCCCAAGGCGGACTAGGCATACGAAATCTCTTGCATACCAACATGGCTATGTTGTCCAAGTGGGTGTGTCAGTTGATGCATCCGCCAGATGACTTAATATCTGTTGTGTTGCGAGACGGGTACGGACCCCTACTAGACTGGGAGATTTGGCAGACCTCGACGTGTGGAGACTCTGCTTTCATGTCGAGTGTGAGGCGGTACATCAAGATAGTGCGGAGGTTCTTTCGCCCTTAGCTGGGGAATGGGGAGGCCTTCCGGTTCTGGCAAGATGACTGGTCGGGACACGGGCATTTGTGTGGGGCGTTCCCTCACCTTTACAAACTATTTACGGAGCCGGGGGGTTTGGTGCAGGGGGCCTGGCATGATGCCTGGACTCCGGCGCTGCCCGCGGCACTGATAGACTAGCGGGTGGCTGAGCTTCTTAGGCTCCAAGAGCTTATTAGTGAGCGGCGCCTGGTGGAGACTGCTCCAGACATGTGGGCGTGGAGCAGCTCCCGTTTCTCTGCCTGGGCTGCCTACTGACTCTTTCGGGATCAAGAGGTACTGGAGGACCCGCTCATCTTACAATGTTACCGCTTGGTATGGAAGCGTCGACTCCCTTTGAAGATCAAAGTTTTCGCTTGGGTCCTCGCACGACGACGCCTGATGACAAGGGCACTGCGGCAGCGGATTGTTGTGAACTCCCCCGTGGAGTGCCCACTCTGTGCAGGGGCAGTGGAGGACTGCTTGCACTTGTTCTTTGTCTGCCCTCTGGCCCAAGCGGTGTGGTAGGCAGATAATGTCGGTCGTCTTGTGGTGTCATCATAGGAGGTGTTATGGCGGTCTCTCGCCGACGGACCATTTCGTCGCGAAGCTGAGTGGCAGACTATCTTTGCCACTTTATAGTCCCTCTGAACCCATAGAATGGAGGTCATCTTCAGGGGTCGTACCCTTTCAGTCGATGCTATTCAACACGGTGCAAGGGGGTTTGCATCGTACTAGCAAAGAGGCAGCCTGGGCCCCTCGACTATTGTACCCCTGTAGCACATGATCTGTATCACTCGTCATTACTTTAATGGCAACAAGGGGGTATCATCCCGGGTGCCCTTCTCCCTCATTTTCAAAAAAAAAATTATATAAGTGAATAAAGTAAGAGAAGGGTGGGCGACTTATAAACAGTGGCCCACTTACATCTGAAAGGGAAATAAGGTTAATTTCAGACTAACACCCTTCCGCTAGTTGGGTGTGAATATTCGTCATGCCCAACTTGGATGATAATTTGTGAAACTATGGGTTTGGCCGTCCCTTGGAAAAGATATCAACTACTTCGTGTTGGCCACTCACGGGGGGGTGGATCAATCCCCATCGTGGCGTTTAGTAGGGCTGCCCCCTAGCGGCGTTACTATTTGACGCAACCTTAACGCAGGAACAATGAAGAACGGTGGCTTGAATCCACAAACCTTGATCTTAAAGAAAGGTTAAGTTCTAAGTCCACAGAACTAACCTCTTTAACCTTTGAATCCACAAGAGGTGTACTTAAATCCACAAGCACAGAGCACTCTCTAACAAGGAAAACACTATAAAAGAAAGCAGAGCTGTCAAAATGGGATAACTTCAAATTTTATTCTCATGGGTTATAATGGGGGCCTATATAAGCCTATAAAAATAAAGGGTTGTCCAAATGATTTGACCCATGAAAAGACAATACAAAATTCTTAAAAATATAACTCTGATAGCTTGCATGTGTCAGAGACAGAAGTGACAAAAGTAAAAGTGATGCTTCTAAGTCTTGTCAGGCCTCCAAACAGATGTTTTGACAAATTTCTTAAACTTCTAAGAATATTTTGTCCCGAGGTGATCCTCTGTAGACATTGACATCTCCTAGAGATTCTCTTGGGGCCCCATTAAACATTAAATGGGCCCATGAAAGTTGGTTGCCTCAGATGCATCCAAAATAAGATCTTGGGCATGATTCTGGGCTACATCACTATTCGTCTTAGCAGTCGATGTCTTGGCCATCTGCACCCAACAACTCTGTTGAGGAGGATTCCTGCAAGGTTTTCAGACGATCAGCCGTCAACAAGGGATTCTGCTTCTCTAGTACGCCAACGATACAATGTTTCTGCTCGAGGGAACCTTAAAGGCGGCAAAGGACGTGTTTGCAATGCTGGACATCTTCTCTATCTTCTTGGGTCTTTGCCTCAATCGAGATAGATCCACACTAGTGACCTTCGGGATGTCAAAAGAGGAGGCAATGCGAAGTTCGGCTATACTGGCCACACCACGCGAGTCTCTCCCCATTAGATACGTCGGCATGCTGTTATCAGCTGGACGGGCCTCAATACAGGATTGGTAGCCAGTGATCGAGAAAGTGGATTGGCGGCTAGAAGGGTGGAAGGCTTGCATGCTATCAAGGGGTGGCCATTTAGCCCTAATCAAGCCAATCTTCTCCACCATCCCCACCTTTTTCTTATCCATCCTACGGGCCTCAAGTACCATTCGCAATAAGCTTACTTTGAGTATATGTCGATTCTTCTGGTGAGGAGCCCAACAAGGGGATGACTGAGGGGTAGCTCTTGTGGACTTGAAGACTACTTGCAGGCCTCTCCGTGAGGGAGGTCTTGGGATTCAGGATATACAACGCACGAATCTTGCCCTCCTCACCAAGTGGGTCTATTGAATGATGTAGCCGCTGAGAGACCTGGTGATGCAGGTCCTCGCCGACAGTTACGGCTTCTCGATGAACTGGGAGAGTATAAGTTGTCTTACTCAAGAGGCGTCGGCATTTTAGATGGGACTCCGACCGACATTCGTCGCAGCCGCGGCATGCTTCCGTCCAAGCTTGGGGAATGGCTCGCAGTTTCGCTTCTTGTTGGATGACTGGACGGGGAGTGGGGTGTTGCTGGTTAGGTTCTCGCGCCCTTTTGCCTTGGCTCGGGACCGGCAAACTATGGTCACTCAGTGTTGGTCCAACACTTGGCGGCTAGAGTTCCGCAAGAGACGGCCGGCCCCCCGGTCTCAAGAATTCCTAGACCTCCAGTGGTCCTTGGCAGATTTTCGGCTGACTGTGTCGGAGATCGACAAACAGGTATGGGCTGGCCCATGATTCTCAGCTAGAGCAGCCTACGATTGGCTTGGTACTTGATCCCCTCTTGATCTTCTCTCGACTCTGATAGCATGCTAGACCATTTGGAAGAGAAAGCTCCCTCTCAAAGTGAAGATCTTTGGGTAGCTCCTTCTCCCTACGCAACACATACGTAGTAGGTAGAGCCCTGGGGAATTGGTTATATCTAGGGTGCAGATAGCCGAATGACAAAAACTCTTTGTGATTCTCTGGGCTAACTGGCTTCATAGAAACGAGGTCATCTGACAAGGCCTCCAACCCTCGGCCATTGCTTTCATATATAATGTTCGAGCATTAGCCAGCATCTGGTATTGATGGCCAATGCCACTATATTTCATTCTTCCTTTCTTTTTCTAGTAGCATGGGGGCACCATTTTTTGGGGTGATCCTCTTTCTCTTTTTTATTAAAAAAAAAAACTCTTGTGATGTCACATGGGCATGGCCTTTGGTCCACATGCTTCTCTTATGCTTGTGCATAATAATTGGAGTCCTACAAGTTTCCATTCGTGATTTATTGCATCACGATAATTTAGGCCAGCTTCTCCAGCTTCCCTTGTGTTATTTATGTAGACTGTACAACTTCTCCATATTTTCTCTGAATAAAGGTGAAAAATGTGTGTTATCCTTTGCACAAAGTATTGTGAGAGTTATTTTTCAGCCGCTTATTATAAATGGTGGTCAATGCTCCAGAATGTGACAAATTTTTCAAAACTTTTGTGAATGGCTTTATTTTATTTTCAGGAAATTATAGGCTGTCTAGCATCCATACGGCCCTGCTTTGATCTGCAAAATTTATTTTCTTCCTTATTGGTAAAACTAGAGGTTGTTCATCAGAGTGATAAAGGGGGAGAATCGGAAGATAATGTTCAACCACTTGAGGATAACATGCAAGAGCAGACGTAAGTAGAGTATACAGTACAATGTTCTATTTTTATGTGTATTTTACATTTTCATAAAAAATTACAGATAGTGGCTTATATGATTTTTGGTTTCCAGTAAATAATTGAGAGTATTCAAAGGTGTACTGCTAATGTGACCTTGTTTCAGCCATAGAAATAGTGTAATCCTGACATTTGTGAAACATAGCTGCGATTCAATCCAAGCAAATTCCAATCTGAAGGAATGTGATGAAAGTCAAGATAAAGTGAGAGATGAGTGAAGGGGAGTGAAAGGGTGATGTAGGCCACAATGTAGCCCAGGAGCCCATTTCCTTCTATTATGGGCAAGTTCTTATTGGAGGCCCATTTAAAGCTTATTGGGCCTTGGGAGAATCCCTAGGGCTTGACACTTTTGTCAGAAAATCTCTTAGGGACCACTAATATTTATGACATGCATGGGAAACTACAAATATCTTTCTGGAGAGGCCTAACAAGGCCTAGAAGATTTACTTTTGCTTTTGTCACTTCTATCTCTGACACATGCAAGTTGTCAGAGTTGTATTTTCAAGACTCTTGTGTTGTCTTTTCATGGGTCAAATCACTTGGACGACCCTTTACTTTTTGAGGCCTATATAAGGCCCCCATTGTAACACTGGAAGACACAATTTGAAGTTATCCCTTTTGAGAGCTTTGTTTTCTTCTCTTGAGTGTTCTCCCTGTTAGAGAGTGCTCTGTGCTTGTGGATTCAAGTACACCCCTTGTGGATTCAAGGGTTGAAGAGGTTAGTTCTGTGGACTCAGAACCTAACCCTTCTTGGAGATCAAGGTTTGTGGATTCAAACCATTGTTCTTCATTGTTCCTGCGCTAAGGCTGCGTCAAAGGGCAAGTAAGAAATGAAGAGAGAGGGACATAGGGAGGAAGGAAGGGTGTAGAGTTACAGAGTGAGCAACCTATATAGACAAATGGCGGGACGGAGGAAGGCAAAGAAAGAAAGTGAACCAGCTAGGCAGGGTGGTACCTTTCCATAGTGTTGTTGATATCATTTGATTGTCCAATATTATGGTTTCTACGCTTCTCCGTGAGGCATACGGACACTCTCATGACTGGAGCGTGTGGGCAAACCCGCAACGCAGAGATTCTCCTTTTGTTGCCGGCCTCCGGGGGGTTTTCCCGCTCATCTGACCTTTTTGTAGGCCGCAACTGGGAGATGGGGCACTGTTCCGGTTTTGGGAGGATGACTGATCAGGGCTTGGACGGCTGGGGACCGCTTTCCCGCGCCTCTACGCACTAGCACCGGATATAGCTGCAACAGTCTAGTCAATGTGGACCGGCTTCTGGACCCCAGTCCTACCCCAGACATTGTCTGAACAGAGGCTGGCTGAGTTCATGTCTTTGCAAGTTCGCCTTGCCAACCTGAGACCAACTGAGGAGATTAAAGATGCTTGGAGATGGCACCATTCCAGGTTTCGGCCAGGGCAGTACACCGCCGCCTTCGAGGGCAAGCGCCCCCAGAAGCTGCCTCTCTTGTCCGGCGATGCTGAGTGATATGAAAGCAACGGCTCTCGTTAAAGATTTGAATCTTCGGCTGGCTACTCGTACATCATCGCCTGATGACGAGAGCCATGCGCCATCACCTGTTTCAAGGAGCCGTCATGAACTGCCCCCTGTGTGATGGGGAGGTAGAGGATTGCTCCTACCTGTTTTTCATGCGCTCGATGGTTTAGGAAGCATGGCGGACCGCGGGGTTGCTCGTCTCGTCGCGTTTTCAGACGAAGAATTTGGAGCTCCCTGATAGACAGTTCATTCAGAAGGGAAACGGTGTGGAGGCGAGTTTTCGCCACCCTGTGGGCGATCTGGATCCACAGGAATGAGGTCATCTTCATGGACATAACTCCCTCCGACGATGCCATTCAACTTGCCGCAGGGGGTTTGCTCTATTCCTAGAACAGAGGAGGCTCAAGCCCCTCACATTTATACCCCTGAAACAATTGACCTGTATTCTTGCGTCATTATATCCATGACACCAAGGGGACACCATTTCGGGTGTTCTCCCGCCCTCATTTAAAAAAAAAATTAGTGGAATGTTAGGGATCCAATTTTCATTGATTGCATTTATTATTTCAGCTACCTGACTATGGAGGGGTTGGTGGTTGCCTGGAATGTAACTATTCTCCCAGGAAGTTTGGATAGGAAGATATGTGGCTGTACCCCTCTTCCTTATCATAAAGAAAAAGATATGTGGCTGCAATAAATTTGAAAAGGCAGAGCAATGATTCTGAATGGGTTTATGGCCCAGTGCACGCCTTTTTGACAGACGCCCTATGGGAGGAGCTGCCAGCATGGTAGATCTCTTTCTTGGTCACCCATTGTTTGGGGGGGGATTGCACGTGACCCTTGAGACAAGGCATAGACCTAACAGTTCAGCAGGTGTGACCCAGGGTCTGACGCCTAATTTGGTTTTTTTTAGCATGGATAGCATTACAAGAAATTGGTCACATAGATTGTATATGCACATGGCAAAGTACGGTGAGCCTACCACTTTATCTTGACTAGACAGGTTCGTGTGCTTGGTGAAAATTTTGGACCCCTTCCCATTGGCTGATGTATGGTCAGTCTGGAGACTGCTTTCAAATCACTCCCTGATCGGTGGCAGATGCACCAGGGTCAGGGCAGACCCACATATTTCAAATGGACAACCTTGCTGAGGGAGGGTCGCTTTGAGGAGGTGATGAGGTGATGGTCCCCTCAATCTATGAGGGGTTCAGCTACAGCAAGGGGTGCTAAAATGTTAGAAGGGTTATGGAGGCCCCTCATTGGGATCAAAAGGCAAATTTGAAAGGGCCTAAACAGGAGGAACGGAGGATTATCATGACTAAAGCAATTGGATGACATGGAAGATTTGAGAGCCCTTCCAAAATATGAGCTGACAATGCAGAGGGGATGTAAGCAAGTGGTGAAGGAAGACAGGAAGATGGAGATGGAGGGGGGACAGAGATCAAGGCAGATGTGGTTGACGGAGTGTGATGCAAACACAAGATTCTTCCATCTGACGGCAAGATAGAGGAGAAGATCAAACTAGATACTTAAAGTGATAGTGGGAAGTCAAGAGAATGTTTGGCACATGCTCTTGGTGGAGCATTGGCAGCTCCGGTTTGAACCTTTTCTTGGTGAGTAGTTGGAGCCGGTGGAAATGGTTCAGTAGAGGGGCATCCAAGGTGATGCAGGTTCAAATAGGTCAATTTGGTGGGTGATTCTCAAAAGACAAGGTTAGGGCAGCCATAAAGGGTTTAAATGGGGAAGGGGCTCTAGGTTCAAACAGTTTTTAGATGTTCTTCTTCTGTAAGTTTTGGGAAATGCTAAAGACAGAGGTTATAGCCGCACTGGATGCATTCCTAATAGGGAATTATGCCATGTAGAGAATTAACATATCACATTTATTTCTCCTGGAAAAATCTCAAGGGCCATTAATTCTGGAGCCTGTAGGCCTATCTCGCTATCCAACTCCATAGACCTTATCGGGATCTGTGTTTTGCGAGACCTGGGATCTGAACCATAGACCTTATTGTAGTGAAAATTCCGACAAATGGGGTTAGGGAGGTGATTAGTGATCTAGTTAGTCCATTCTAGTCATCAATTATTCTGGGGAGATAGTTGGTTGACGGCATAACATTGGCCGGGGATATCCTAGTGGCATGTGAAAGAAGGGGAACCAAGGGCTTCATTTGGAATGTCGACTTGGCAAAGGCCTAGGATTCAGTAGATTAGGATTTCATGTGGTCATCGATAAGGAAGAGATGATTTCCTACTAAATGGGTGGCATGGGATTGGAGATGTGTTACCTCCCATTACCTCTCACTCGTTTTCAATTTTGGTGAACAGGCACCCAAAGGGGGTTGGATCTACCCACAAAGGGAGGTCTGATAGGGATGGCCATTTGCGCCACTACTGTTTGTTCTAGCTGTGGAGACTCTTGAAATGTGGATGATTAAAGCTTGCTCCCATGGCTCATTTTGAGGTTTTGAGATGAAGAGCTACCTAGAGGGATCCCATTATTACAATATGCAGATGACACTGTGTTCTTAATAGAGGTATTTGTGGAGGAGGCAAATAATGTCTCCACGTTATTAGACTTCTTTTGCAGATTTCTTGGGTCTAGAGATAAATTGCGCCAAATCAGCATTGATTGGCTTTGGGATATCGCAGTAGGAGACGCAATGTTTTGGGTCCTCGAGGAAGCCAATTGGGACACGTCCTATGCATTATTTTGGGCTGCCACTGGCAGTGGTCAGCTTGTGGCATCAGATTGTCAACCGGTTAAAAAGAATGGAAGGATGGCAAACTAAAGTGCTGTCAAGGGGAGGGCAGCCTATGCTAATGTGGTCAGTGTTTTGTGTGATACCGATTTCTTAACTATCAGTCTTTAAATTATATGCTGGTGTCAAAAAAACATATTGATGGGTTGATGAGGAGGTTTTTTTGGCAACGCTTAGAGGCAGGTGCCTTGATGGCGGTCCCTTGAGATGTGATGTGTAGACCAGTCAGGATGGGAGGTTTCAGATTTTTATGTTACAAACTAAGGACCTAGCACTTTTGACAAAATAGATGAGTAGGATTATGAGCTGGGAGGAGAATTTGGTTAGGATGGTACTTACTGACTATTATTGCACATGTTTGGATTGGAAGAGACAAGTGACTCCAGTCTGTGGGGAATTGGTATTCTGGAAAGGTCTGAGGCAGGTGTTCTCTTTAGGTCAAGAATTTCAGAGGACAATGTTCCCTGATACATTGGCAGACTGTGTAATGTGCACAGGCAGGGAAGAAGACTGTTCACACTTGTTCTTCAAATGCCCATTGCCCCAGGTGATTAGGGCAAGCCTCAGATACCACTGTTGGTGGTTACTTCTGATAAGGCCTTTTTGACATCATTCTGGCTTCCAGGAGGGTTATGAAGTGGAGAAGAATCTTGGTCGCGCTACAGGCATTTGCTAATTTGTATGAGCAGGTTTCAAAGGGGAGGGCTGTGTCCACTGATGGGATCCTTCTGGATGTGGAAGGATTCATTTCATGCTGGTGTAGAAGGATGTGAAGAGTGGAGGGAAGGGGTCCTTTGCAACCAATCCTGTACATATGATACATATACATGGTGCTATCAAGTTGATCACTGGTCTTGGGTGATCTTCCTTTTCCTTTTCCAAAAACAACTACCTGAACTGAATATTTTTTTGGTAAACGTAGAAAATTTATTTGCTATTTTTTTTTACTTGGAGTTGTATAGACAAGATCTTTCATCTCTGAAATTTTTCTGTTCTTATTTGTTTTAATGGCTATTCCCCGTTACTGTCTATGCATGTACATTGAATAAAAACTGAAGGTGAACCACTAGGATTACTTTCTTGGGTGAGGAGAGGAGCTTAGGAAAGAGGAGATATTCTGTCCTTCATAGTCAAGAGATTGCAACACTGTCGTGAACTAATATTCTGGGTTTGCATGGAAGAAAGCGTTAGCTCAAAACAATATCAAGCTAGATTTTTCCAGATGTTCTATCAGAATTATCCCAATTTAATTGATTCATGTTTGCGCATTTTCTTGATTGATTTCCTCTATTACATGTAACGAACAATAGATATATGTTTGTTGTGAAGGCATCTTCTGGTGGAACTCACTTCTGCTCTTGTTGGAGGAGCAGACCAAGACCTCACTATCATGTTGTTTGATTATATTAAGCCCTATCTGCTGGTATAGTTATAGTCACCACCTTGAACCCTGCTCGGCCATTATGATATCTGTCAGTTCCCAGGGTATAAAAGCTATCTTTCTTTTGATCTTCTGTAGGATGATGGGTTTTGTCAATTTGAGGCGTTCCAAACATTGAGTGAAATTTTGAAGGTCTGATGATATATTTTGTATTTTTGTTATCTTGCTCTTCTCTCTCATCCAGTCACTGTTTCTATAGGTCAACTCATGGTTTGTCACTTCCCAATTAGACCTGTTGATGGATCTACTCATTGGTCTTGAGCCAACAGTTGAATTGCCCATCCTGAGATGTCGTCTCACATGCTTGCATTTTATGTTGGTACATTTACTAAAGGTTCGTTTTTCTCTTTCACTTCCTTGAAATAGAATGATGAGAATTATTCATTTTTACCTTTAGGGGTATGTTAAGATTAGAATATTTTTTCGTTTAAATTCACTTGCAAAACATGTTTAGCTCTCTGCGTATCATGTGTTTGAGTGTTTAAATGCTTTCATACTTCACTTTTAAAGATTTTTAGGAAACAAATAAGAGCAGGGATCGTTTATTGGTTATACTAAGCATGTGTCTCTCTTCAGGGCAATGAAGAGAAAGAAAAGAATAATGCTTTGCTCATCTTGAATGAGATCCTGAGGTTCATAAAAGATGTATGGCTCCTCTTCCTGGACCATTTTTATTTTCAAAATTTTGGCAATGAAGAAATTATAGAAAAGTTTCATACTACAGTTCCCATATCTTTTCTGTAATTTGTTCTTTCACCATTTCATGGAAAGTTATTTTCTGATGACTGAAATATCTCAACTTATTTTCATGGAGCATGTGTAGCAAACCCCTCTTGACATTTGGGAGTACCATTAATCAGTTGTAGTATATCTTTCAAAAAAAAAAATCAGTTGTAGTATGCTCTCTGACATTCATAATATCAATATTTGCAATTACAGACATTAGTTTTGTTACGTGAAATCTAGGACTCACAAACATTCTCTTTGGGTATCATCGTTGGGCATCATCTCTTTAATATGTATGTTTGTCCATCTTAAGTATAAAGAGGGACACTGGGGTAGAGAGGAACTCCAGAGTTATGAGTGCTCAAGCTTGGACAATGGAGGGATGGGTGACCTCTTGGGAAGAGGGGCACTGGGGTGGACAGGAACTCCATTTTTTCTTTAAGCGTCTGAGGCTTGGGCTCTGTAGGGTTGAATTCTTGGTAAGAGGGGCACTGGGTAGGGGAACTCCAGAGGTAATCATGCTCAAGCTTGGGCACTGTAGGGATGGGTGACTTCTTGTGTGGTAATCACTGAGTTCAAGTTATCATCCTTTGATGTTCCAAAAAATAATGCTCTTATAGCACTTTGTCGCTCTTGTCATTGTTATAATCTATAGATGCTACTGCTCAAATAGAGATAGAAGTATCTTTGAAGAAGATCATTTCACAGAGAAACAGATAAGGAAGAAGGATAGTCTATATTGTGAAATGATAACTATTTATACAACAAAAAGTGATTCTTTCATTCTAATGATCACTTTTCTTACAGTCACCAGTAATAGGGTATAAATACAATTAAAAATAAGGATAAATACAATTATTAGAAGATGCAGGGTAAATTTGTAATTACCTTTGCTTCTTAATACTCCCCTTGTTCTTGCAGCCTTAGTTCAGGAACAATGTAGAAGAATGACTTGAATCCATAAGCCTTACTTTAAAAGAAGAAAGATTCTAACCTCTTCAACCCTTAAATACTTATGGGGTGTACTTGAATCCACATTGGAGAACTCTCAAATGGAAAGAGAACACTTCTAGAGATGAAAGCAAAGCTTTAATTGTGTCTTTAAGGGTTACAATGGGGGCCTTATATATATCTCAAAAAGTGAAGAGTAGTCCAAAGGACAAACCCTTGAAGAAAAAATTACTCATAACCTTGAAAATAGAAGCTTGACAGTATGCATGTGTGAGGCAGCAGAATTGATAAAAGAAAAAGAAGCTTACAGGCTTTGTATGGCGTCAACAGAGATATCTTACAAATTTTTGTGTAGGATATGCCACTTAAATTTTTGTATAGAATATGTCAAAAATATTTTGTGTCTCTAAGTAATCCTCTTCAAATACTGTCTCTAAGATATCACTTAGCTCATCCGATACCTCTGGCTTCCTTTGGCGGAGGGAAGACTCCGCGCTCGTGACTGGCAGCCGGTAATGGCGAAGATCAAGGCCCGCCTTCGGGGATGGCAGACTCGGCTTCTCTCCCGAGGTGGTCGTATAGTGTTGTTGCAAGCCGTATTGGTGGCCATTCCCATATATTTTATGGCCATTTTCCGGATGCCGGATGGGGTGGGGCGCCAGATAGAGAGCATCATGCGATGGTTTTTCTGGCAAGGGACGCGACCATTGAAGACCAGAGGGTGGCCCTGATTGCATAGAGGATAGTTTGCCGCCGAAAATCTTTCGGCGTACTCGAGATCCGACACCTTTGACACCCCAATACGTTTCTCCTCGCCAACTGGGTGAGCCGTATTATACAGCAGTCTGGGGATCTGGCGGTGGTAGTCTTAGGGGGATGCTATGGTGCATTGATCGATTGGGCTTTATGGTCGACCCCTCGTCGAGGGGATTCGGCCTTCATGCAGGGATTGAGACCAGTTTTCACTTGCATGCAGTCACTATTCCAACCATGCGTGGGCGATGGCGTAAGTTTCAGCTTTTGAGTGATCGACTGGTCTGGTTATGGACGCTTTCGAGTCTGTTATCGGCGACTCCACGCCCTAGCCCTAGAGCTCGGGGCCACGGTGCAGATGGTCTGGGACGTCGGCTGGTTCCCCTCCTTGCCCAGCACTCTATCAGACCAGTGCTACGCGAACCTCATTGCCTTGTACACAGCTCTTGTTTCACGTTAGTTGTCGGAGAGGGACCTCGACTATTGGGTGTGGAGCGGCGGACATTTCTCTGTTCGAGCAGTATACTGTCACTTTTAAAAATTGGAGAGCACATCAGGCTCGCCTATGCTCCTCAAATGCTGCCGTCTCTTATGGAAGTGTCGAATTCCGTTGAAGATCAAACTGTTTAGATGGTTGCTCTTGCGTTAGAGACTGATGACGTAATCCCTCCGTTAGAGGTTCTACCCGAACGCACCGGTGGAGTGTCCTTTGTGCGCTGGAGCTGCCGAAGACTGCTCCCACCTTTTCTTCGAGTGTCAGTTCGCATAGATGGTATGGCGGGCAACCACTACGTGCTGTCTGATCACGTCCTCAGCCGACTCTTTCTTGCGATCTATTAGCCGGGGGCCATGTTGACGTGCATCGGAATGACAATCTATTTTCGTCACGTTGTCGCCAGCCGTTTAGAGCATGTCTAGTCTCCTGGGATAGTCGTTGAAGGAACCAGTCTCCGGATACCAGATAATGGCACTCTGGGTTTGTCCACTCCGGAATTAGGCCTTTTAGCCCAGTGAGGATCTGTTCCAGTGATGGTGCGCCTCCCCCCCTCACCTCCCCCACTAGGCTAGCATTTAGCCCTGTGACGTCCGAACGCTGAGCAGTTGCAGACGGCTGCATTTGTTGTTGGAGGGGACAGGAGGGGTGTTGATGGCCTCCCTGGCGACATGACCGGCATTGGATCGGCCCCCGGAAGGCATGAGCGAGGTGAGCGTGCGCTAAGCATCGAAAGCATAGACCTTCTTGGTGGGGGTCCACCGGCCGCCGGGCTTGCGGGGTAGTATTTCATTTACGTCGGCGGCGGACCATCGTCCAGCCCTTTTCCTTCCAGTCAAGTACAGTGGAGAAGTAAATGAAACCTAATCACGTGGAGAAGTAAGAAACAAAATATTTTTTCTAAATCAAGTATAGTGGCTGAATTCAGAGCTCCTTTGTTTCCTACATAATATGTATTATATTGATGATATTTATAAGCTCCTTGGTTTGGATAGTGTTGGGGTAGTAGTAGAACATTAGGGAGAGTATAACTATGGTAAAGAAACTCTTAATTCTGCCCGATGAGGAGGACAGATCTAGAGGAGTATCACCATTTTGGCTAGGCTTGAGACAGATCGTCCTTCAGGTACGCGATTTCTTTACCACCAGGATAGGGGACAGCTCAATATTTCACTACTTGTTGAACGCTTGGTCACCTCAAGGAGTTTTGAAGGAGGCATTTCCTCGCCTATTTGCGCTTGCACAGGGCCTTGACGCTACAATTGGGGAATGCTTGGATGGCAATTGGAGCCTGACCTTTGACGGAGAGGTGTCCGACCAAAGATTCACAGAGTTCATAAGCATGGAACAGTTATTAGTTCATATCAGAACAAGGTTTGGAGAAAGAGATGCCTGAGAATGGGAAAGCAACCCCTTTTCACTTCATAAGGCTTATACTAGAATCCTAGAAAGACAAGGAGTGGAGACATCGACAATCCTCTGAGCAAGTAGGATCATCTGGTGACAAAAATTTGCGTTAAAGGTCTAGATGTTCTGATGGCTTCTCCTGAGGTGAAGGCTAATGACTCGAGTGTTCCAGAAAACAATCTACCCAGGTTCACCGGCTGAGCGTGTGTTGTGTCCCAAAAGGTGAAGAAGATTCTAACCATCTATTCTTCGCGTGCCCCTTCGCCTGCACGATTTGGGCCACACAGGGGATCGCATCGGTGGATGTTATCTGTGAGATGACTTTTTGGGACTCAATCTGGCGATGTGGCCTTAGGAGGGAGGAGGGAGGGCGAATATTTGCCATACTATGGGCAGTATGGCTACACTGGAATGAGGTGCTGTTCAGGGGGAGGCCTGTGTCCACAGATAGAGTAGTCTATGATGTTGAGGGCCTGATGGTGTCCTAGTTTCACCGTGTCTCATAGGGGAATAGAGAGATGGATTAAGTTTTGTTGAAAGATAGAGTTTTGATAACCCTTTAACCAGGTTGAACGCCGCCTTGTCAGGTGATCAGCCCTATTGTATTTCAAAAATAAAAAAAAGATCTAGAGATATATGGGAGGACATAATGCAGACAGAGAAAAGAGACTAAACTAACCTAATGAGATAAATTCAAGTGTTGATGCTTCTTCCTTCTATGTGGCCTTCTAGAAGTCCTTATACAGAGGAGACCTTATTCTTGGGCTGTACAGCTAGCGGAGGGGAGATATCAGCAGAAGGTACTGTTGATGATGGTGCTGAAGTCTAAGTCGGTAGAGCTTTTGCTAAAAGTTTGAATAAGCTTTACTGTTCTACAAAGAAGATTATTTGATCTTGTCAGCTCTGGTAGGGTTCCCACAAATTGGTTTCTGAAGAGATGGGATAGAGACGAGACAGCCACAACTTTCAGATCAATGGAGGGAGAGATACTACTCGGTGGTTGCATAACAGGTGGAAGGCTGTGTGTTCTAGAGAATTGTCAATAGCCATTGGGAAAATTTAGTGAGATAGTTCACTCTAAGAAACAAAGGCAAAGATCTGTACTGGAAAAGAATGCACAATCTGCAGCACAACATGGCAAATCCATTGGCAGGATGAAAGACAGCAATGAGTTTTTCGGCATGGAAGGTTTACCATCACCTGCAAGAGCTGGAGGGTTCGTCAGACACAACAATGTTTCTCAAATGCTGTCGTATAATTTGGAAGCGTCGCATTCCCCTTAAGATCAAGCTATTTAGTTGGCTCTTGCTACGCCAGCGCTTGATGACATGCTCGTTCCGTCAGAGGTTCTGTCCGTGCAGCTCAGCAAAGTGCCTGCTTTGTGGCGGCATCAGCGAAGATTGTTCACATCTATTCTTCGAGTGTACATTTGCTCAGGCGTCATGGCGGGCAGCATCTACTAGCAGTCTTGATGTATCCACGGCTGAATATTTCTGGTCCTCTATTGCCCGGGGGCCGTTTCGGCGCGCCGCTGAATGGAACACAATCTTTGCCAACCTGTGGGCGATTTGGCTACATCAGAACGAGGTGGTCTTCTGAGGTCGATCCCCGTCCGTCGATGCTATCCAGCACGACGCTCGGGGAATCGCCTACTCATGGAATCGAGGAGGCTCCAGCCTCTCGACTTTTGTGCCTCTGTAAACAACCACGTGTTCTACTTCATTTTCTTAATGAAATCAGGGGGGTTCCAATAAGGGCACCCCTTTTGCATTGTTAAAAAAAAAAAAAAAAAAGAAAGACAGCAATGAGTTGCACAGATTCATTGTCAGCAATTGATAAGTTAGATGTCTAAAACTGAACTTGGCAAATGAGTAAGTTCTTTTGGAGGAAGCCCATTGTGGACCTCTTCACTGGCCACCTTAAAGAGGTGGTGGCATGGTTATTAGCAGCCCGCAAAGATGAGGGGGCTGCAGCGGAATCTATATGCCATCATGGTGAGGCAGTTATAGACGAAAGGGGGTAGGGAAGATACTTGCGATGCTATGGGCAATATGGGTGCATTGAAACGAGGTGCTATTCAGCAGGAGGATCGTCTGTATGGAGGGGGTGATCCAAGACATAGAGGAACTCATGGCATCCTGATTTTTCAGAATTAGTGGGGATTTTTGCGGGAGAGGTCATTTATCGGCATTCTGATAGTGTTTGACAATCCAATCACCAAATTGACTACCATTTTGTTAGTTGATTGGGCCTTCTGTTTTTCAAAAAGAAAAAGAAAAAATTAACATGAGCTCATCTGACAATTATTATCATCTTCGGCTACCAAGCTAAAACCTTAAGGTGTTGTGCTGTAATTTCTCATTTTGCTTTTATCACATATGTGATGACTTAAATGGCCTCAATAAATAAACATTATTTGTTTCTAAAGTATCACTGGCACCATTATCTTGTGCCATTATTCGCTGTTTCATTTTTTCAACCATTTGGATCATGGGTCAACTGATACATTGCATTTTTCTTAGTATTTTTTTGCTCTTTGTTATCTTTCTGTAAGTAGGCAGTATTCATTCTGACTTTATTTTGCCCATTTTTTGTCCAGTCAAGTGAAGAAGTAAGAAAGTCAGCGTTTGATACACTACTTGATATCACTCAGAGTTTAAAAAATTTGGACGATTCTACCTCAGAACTACATCTTCGGCATCTTTTCCAGATGGTAATTCGTTGCCGAGTTTAATTCTATCTAGTTTTTTGTGTTCTTGAAGAATTTAGAAGAACAGTGTCCGCATGCTTTATGAAAAATGTCATGCAGTTGCATTTCTTAATGATTCTGCATTTGTCATTCATCTCCATTAATTTTTGAACTATACATATAGGCATTTTTGCTGTCTTTCAAGTCGTTCCATCTGTTATCAAATTTTCTCCTTGAATATACCTAAGTAATGCCAGTGACACTATACCAAGGTAGAATGACGAATAACTAAATAATTTTTCAAAAAAAGAAGAGCGTAAGAAGTATTCTTGTTATATAGCCCAATGACTTGTACAAAGACTGTGATTAGGGGTACAGCTGTAAGGGTATTTCACCTTACAGATGTGTCAAACGTTTTGAACATCTTGTGGGCTCCCTCTCAGATGTGTCAAACGTTTTGAACATCTTGAACAATAGATCATTTGTAAGGATAGCTCATCTTCTGAAAAAAGGACAGGGATCCCTCCAGATGTGTATTCCCACTTACCTGCAGACAGTTGTGTCAAGCACGTTTGAGGAGCACTTGTGCCATGTCATGTGGCCATATTGACCAGTCAATAGAGAAATATACAAAACCGAGAGAGATAAAGAGAGAGAATAGGGTGCACAGACAGCTGCCGAGAGAAAGGGAAGGAGAGAGAATAGAAACCATGCAGTCAGTGTGGGGGGAGGGAAGGAAAGGTAAGATGCGCCAAATGGCTTGAACATCTGGAACAATCATTATAATTCGTAAGCCTAATGAATAATCAATTTGCTCTTGAATAATCAATGTTCTTTTTGGGCCAGATTATGGGTTACTTTTCTGCATCGCCTCCACAAATAATCAGTTTGGCAATAGCCGCGATTTCATTGCTTATATACAAGGACGCCCATCTCTACTCTTTTGTGCCTGATCTGATCCCAACTGTTCTGGTTTTGCTCCAGAACAAGGCTGTTGAGGTTACAAAAGTGAGTGAGCAATCGAAATTAACCTTTATTTATTTGTTGTAGTTGGCATTATTATTATTGAATTCATCGATTGCATGAATTGATATGTGCAGGCAACTTTGGGACTGATCAAGGTGTTGGTGACGAGTTTACCGAAAGCTGAGATTAAGAATTTACTTCCTGATCTTATTAATGGGATTCTACCCTGGTCATCTGTTTCCAAGAATCATTTTCGGTCAAAGGCAAGTAGTTTTCGTAGTACATTTCTACTATTTTCCTATGCTTAAGAAATCAAAGTTTAAATCCTTTTCATTGATTTATAAAAACGACTGCAGGTCAAGTCCCTTGTTGAAATTTTGAGTAGAAAATGTGGCGTGGATACTGTTCTCCATCACGTGCCTGAAAATTATAAAGGTTTCATCATGCAGGTTACCGAGGTATTTACTGTTTTATTCTGGGTATCGTGTTAATCATAGTTTTCTTTTTCCACTTCTAATGTGGTAATGATGATGGCAACTAAAAATTAGATTTTATATTAGAATTACGTCCTATGCAAGAAGTTTTTGTTCCCGGAATGCACCAATTGGTGTCAAAAATTAAATACTGAACCTTATTCTTCATAAATTCGCTTAGTAAAATTTTTACTTCATTTTGTTTATGATTTTACCCTCACAACTGCTGTATACATAGCATGACTGGGTCTGTTTCCGAAAAGAGTATTTATCTTAATGTTCATCAAATTGGAGGAGATTCCTTGGGTGCAATTTCTCAGTTACAAGTCATTTTTATTGGCGGCAGGTAGCAGTAATCAAACTTGCATTGCCAGATTGGAAAGCCAGGGATTATAGTTTGTAATTCAAAACTGGACGTGAAAATTTTGTTTCATTGGGCTTCTTTATGGAAATTATCATATGTCAGCCGTCCCCTAAATTATTAATAATTCCCTTGAGACGTGTTAGATTAGTACCTGTGTGTCCTTGGATCCTATAGAATCTTGGATCTATAAGAGCTAGTAATATGGCACTAGACAAGTTTGTGGCTGCCGGTCACCTAGCGTTGCAGATAGCTGAAACTTGACCTCATATCAAGTTGATGCCATCCTTCTAGATTCAGATATGAACCCCTTACCAGAGATAAGTTGTAAGGACATGAATCAAGCAGTTATGTCATCCTCTCCTGTCCCTCAAGGGCGTTCTCTTCACAACAGGCACTAAAGGAGCTTCGCAGCCCTACCCTTCTAGTTCTTACTGTTCATATGTTATGGTAGTATTCATACCTAATCCCCTTATGTATGGATGATGAGATTCCATTGATACAGAGCCAATTTTCATATCTCATAGAATTGAACGTTCCCATTGACGTATATCCTGCAGGAATTGAACCCACAAATTTGCCAATTATGAGTTGGGCACTTTTACCATTCAGCCATAGATGCTTAACAGGGATCCACCTCACCTGGTCTCACCTATTTCACCCTCAACGCCTTATCTATTCTCATCTATTTCAGGTTCTAGGTTTTAGCCCTACCCTCTCTCATCCTCGCCAGTCCTCAAGGGTGTTTCTCTTCCCAGGCACTCTCTGAGTTTGGCAGTGCTCCACTTTCTTCTTTTCTGCTGACACCTCATCTTGTCTCACTTATTTCGTCCTTTACACCTTATCTATTCTCATCTATTTCAGCTTCAAGTTGCATCGCCATAGGACCTTAATCAAGGTTCCTGTCAGATTCTAAAGGATGAGGAAGATCAGCCAAGACCAATGATCAACCAATGGTATTATATGTGTCATATATATAAGAATGGTGGCAAAGGACCCCTTCCCTTCCCTGCTTCTCATCCTGTTGCACTACCATGACAGAAATTCTTCCACTTAATGACTCCATCAGTTGGCACATCCCTTCCCTTTAAAACTTACTCACTACAAAGTAGTTAAATTGCCCATGGCAAGGCCAGGATTCTTCCCCACTGTTTCCTTCCTTGGAGTGTCATGCCTAAACAATGTCCAAAAGACCTCATCAGAAGTTAACCTCGAAACATGGTATCTTCTGGCCCAAATCACTTGGGTGAATTGGTTCCTATCAGATACATGAAATCATCGGATGCAAATAGTACAGATCACCGTTCATAGATGTGTAGATTCCATAATCTGACCTGACCCGGTCAATTTGTTTGAAACTGACAATCACTAAAAGGAAACTCCTCCCAGTTATCCCTGAATATTGTTTTATTAATGAACGCAGACACTCTAGATAACTTTTCTCTGATTATTCTATTTTGTTATTTTGATATAGTAGGCGAAGAAAATTGCTGACCTTTGATGAATCTAATGAAACCCTTCTGGATTTTATTATTTTTCATTTTTTACATGGAAGCATGATAAAATCTTTGCAGCTGGAATTTATTCAAGTACTCGATTCGTTTGCCAAATTTGTTACTCATTATTTCTCATTTTATGTAAGTTCAAGCAGAAGGCAATGTTAGAAGGCTCTGCTCCTTCTAATACCAGATCTCATCCAGAAGATTCATTCAATTCAAGGTTTGCTCCTGTCTCTGAATGATTATCTGTACTAAAAGTTAACTGATTTAGTTGTATAACTTGTGAAATGAAAGCTATGAATAACGAATTCCAATCTCATCCTTTGCCCTATGTATCATTGGAGCAGGAAGTCCTCAAGAGCATCCCATTCCGAGGGGACACGAAAGTGGCAGAAAGGAAAGCAGCAAGGCAACAACAGAAAAAGATCCATAGAGCATCTGGATAGAACTGGCCAAGGACAGGTGACGAGCAGTATGAAGAAGAGAAAGAAGTACGGTTCTTCAGGAAGCCAGAAGAGGGGATCCGCTGAAGGGAGGAATAAGGGAAGTTCACACTGAAAAGAAATCAACCATCGGAAGAAATCTTCCTTTGTATATTCACATGATCCATAGTACTCGTTTTAATTTATATTAAAAATTTTAGGATTGGAGCTACAGAAATAGAGTGATACTGCTGTATACTACTGCCAATTGGGACAGGTTTAGACTGAAAGATAGGGATTGATGTTCCAATAACCGGTGATCGGCCCCTTTGTACTTCAAAAAAAGAAAAAACTAATGCAAAGTGGAAAGTTATCAATAACCCTTATGTTTTTAATATGATAAAAAAATCATATTTGATTTTCCACACTTTGTAAATTTGACGTGTTCTTTCAAGAGGAATTCAGTCAATAGAGAAAATACGGGAATTTCAAACTGAAAAGAGATAAACTATCATTAGGATTTGTACATTCACATGATCCGTGGTAATTTTAATCTTAATCATGCGCATATATATTGATTATTTGTATGATTACAGCAATTGAATAATACCGCTGTGTACAACTGCAAATTGGAAAGTTACCATTAACTTTTATTATTTTAGTCTGATAAAAAGTTACATTCTTGACTTTCCATTATTTATGACATTGAAATTTTCGTTCAAGGAAATCACTGTCACACTCATGTTCTTCAACGAGTTTGCAAGACCACCTTATTTCAAAAAGATTCTACTTGTAAGCATGAACAAAGTCCATCAAATCATGCAAATTTCTTCTCCTTTAAGCTTTCAATTGTCTCCTTGATGCTCACATCCAGCGGAATAAAACTGATGCCCAAGGTTTTGGCCTTCTCCTTGGATACATTGTATATTGGCACAAAGGGGTTGTCATCCACACACCTGTTAATCCATAAAAATGAAAAGATGGAATCATTGTAGGGCAGAAGTCAGTGTCTCTGTTCTTAGTGAAAAACATTAATCATCAGGTTTAAGATGGAACCTTCAGTACTATAATAAGTGGCCATGTTATTCTGGTAATATACCTATAGCGGGTTGTACCAATAACACACATGTGACAGGGTTGTGAAGGAATAACATATTGAACTAGATCATTTGTGCCTTGAGTAGAAACTATATCCCTTGTGAATATATATTCTACAAATACACATGATGGAAGGCCATCTCTCTCTCTCAGTTCATCTTCTTGAGTACTATCATTAATCACTTTCTTTCTAAATGACCAGGACAACATTACATCCCTATCGATCCGATATAAACATAGGATTGGAAAGGTTACAGAAGGACAGGAAAGAGCTCTCAAGGGGAGATCAAGCCAGGATAGAGGCAGCGAAGATGAGAAGCCCATCAATCTTGGCAATCCAATGATGGAGTTGCCGAGATCCGCCACCCATGATAT
>CM044115.1:10779384-10892906 GCA_024174645.1 Lemna minuta | reverse complement strand
TGTAATATGACAGGCATCAGAAATCAGTTTATCTATTGATAAAGTCTTGGAAAAACTCAGATACATTGTTTGAAGGAGGAGGGGTGTCCTAGACGCCTATGTAGAAGTATGGCCTTCTCTTCTATGGTAGTTGTGACAACTGTCACTGTCTTGAAATCAAGTCCCCTTCCATAGGTCCAAGAAGAGCCAGGCAAGTAGTACAATCCATGGCAGATTCTAGTAAGTCCAATCTTCCACCCATGGACCTTATTACACAAAAAGGCATCAAGACCATCAAATAAGATTTTATGTTCATCTGAATTAGCAATTCTTTGAACAGAAGTTCATCTGAAGATGTTGTTAGTCTACTCCTTATATCAGCTATAGGGAGTAGACTACCATCGGCAGTTTGGACATGTTGTTAGGTTATGCAAGCTCTATAGTTTAGTAACATAGTCGATATTGGGGTCATGTGATCTGTGGCTCCTGAATCCAAGATTTATGAGCTATGAAGATCAGAGACTGATGGTATAAGTGATAAAATTAGGGTTTTACCTGAATTCGCTATTGAAGTTGACCCAATGATTGATTCCAATGATGAGTTGATGTGGCCCTGCATCTGTTGTTGCAGGACTCTTACTTGTTGTTGGAGATTTGTTTCCTCTTGCTTTCTAGGAATATCATGATGAGGGCCTTGCAGAGGAAAAGTTGGTAATTGCTGCATTGGGTAGTTAGATAGCGATGAAGGAGTTATTGAGTAGTTCTAAGGGGCATATGTGGGTGCCCATCTTTGTCCAGTCATCTTGTTTTCGAGTTGCCCATCTTATGGTGGATATGGACTGTACACCATGTGTACCTGTGGAGGCTTCCCGTGTAACTTCCAGCAAGTTTCCTTTATGTGCCCTCTCCTTTTGCAGTAATTACACCGTAAATTGTCTTTAGGTTTGACTTGAGGTTTTTTTGGGGATTGGCCTTGTTGACTTGAGGGAGTTCCTCCAGGATTCATTGTAACATAGGCAGCACCTTCACCACTTCCCTTCATATCTTGAAGCCGGCTTTCTTCACCAATTAACTGTGAGACTGTGTCATTGAAGGATATTGGGTTTTTCCAATTTCATAGTTGACTTCTAAGGCTTTCAAACTCAGGTCATTGGCCTTGCAAGAGTCGACAGACTCTATCCATCAATGCATACTCTCTTTCCACTAAGTTGTGAACCGGTGGTCTATAGTGGTCAAGTTCACTATAGACCATCCTTAGTTCATTTGCTTAGGCTAAGATTTTTTTTTCACCTTGCTATAATGCTCCTGCTCTGATTACTAGGTTAGCAATTTTTTTGCTTTGTCGGTTTTTTAATGATATTGTTGAGCAGCATCCTATATTTCCTTTACACTTGAACATTTGATGAAGCAATTCGCTAGCTCAGTTGTCATCAAATCCAAAATCCAGGTAAATAAGATTTCTTCTTTGACAATCCATTTCTTATACTGAGGATTTTCTTGTCAAGGAGCTCTGGTAGTGAGATGATCTTCCGGATTTCTTGATTTGAGTACAGTTTGAATATATCGTGTCCACAGATGATAATTCGGGCCTGAAAATTGGCTTCTAGGGCCATCCACCGGTAGTTGGTTGAACCATCTATCACCTGTGGTCGTTGATAGGCCTTGGGAGGTGGCTGTGACCCCAGTCTGTGATACTGCCATCATAGGAGACAGTGTGCCTTCTCCTTTTACTGTTGTCTCCCCCTTTTCCGTATGGTCAATAGGTTTAGCTTAGATGATAGCTTCCCTTCCTCCTAGATTCCTTGTGAGAACCTAGTGGTTTATGACCGATAGCGTAAAACAGTAGAAGTCATTGAAATAATGGAGAACACACCTCTGGCTATCAGTGGAAAGAAGCGGAAAGCTCTAATACCATGTTGAACTTAGATATATTGTGCTAGACTCAGAGATGAGGTAGAGAAGTCCCTTTGAAGAGATTGAAGAATAGAAAAGGAAAGTTCTTTTTATATCTCTCCATAAGGGAGGTATTTATACAAACTGAGGTGACCATTAAGTTACAACGGTAACATCTTAACGGTCACTTTGTGGTAAGGTATAAAAGTAAATAATAAAAGTACATAAATCTAATTTTCCTAAATTTTGGGTACAGTTGTAATTTTTTCCATTTTGACATAGACTACTTAAGATACAATTTTAGGCAATAGTCATGAGCAAGTTGAAGAGAGATCACAAGCCTTCATCTCGGTTTCCTCCGGGGCAGGGCGCACTGATGGATCACAAGAACGGCTACGCCTACCCGTACCCTGCCCAAGGCCCCTACCAGGGTCCCCCAGTTGTGGCGCTGCTGTGCCGATCGCCGGGTATCCTCGAGGGCTGCCTGGTCGCGCTGTGCTGCTGCTGCCAGAGCAACGAGTGCTGCTGCGACCCCTCTGTCTTCTGCTTCTTCTGACCGCCGCCAAAACGGAGACTTTGGACTCGATTTACCGATTCCTACTTTTGCAGTGGCATGATGAAGTAAGATGATGGGATCTCTACTTCGCAGTGCGCTTGGGAATTGCGACAATGACATTGTATATAAATACTAAGGCGGCACCCACCGTTGTTGAAAAAAATAAAGTTGAAGAGAGATGCTACAGAGTAAATCCAAAAACTTTTCTTCACTTCGGTCGTTCTCTGGAAACTTGACCCAAATTCGTTGGAACTGCCAGTGTGGATCAGCCTACTGCAGGAAATGTTTGTGGGACCTGTACACACTGCCTCAATCATCATGTCAGTTGATTTTGGAGAGCTCAGAATTTGTTTTATTTTATATTTTGAAAGAAATAAATTATGCTATTTTTTCGTCAAACTCTTTGATTGCATAGATATCACAAAGTCCCATAAAGGATTTTCAGATAATTTTTTCTTCTAACAGGGTTGGCTCTTTTCATCAGATGCTGAGTTTTGGAAGCCCCCGCAAATGAGAGTATGTTTCTGAAATACCTTAAATTTAACTTTATGCTAAGACAGAACACAAAGGTCTCCTTATGCATTAAAATATCTTGTAGATTTTATCATTCCCTTTACACAAAGTGTTGCATTTCCCATGATTTATGATGGTTTTATTCTCATAAGTACATGCACGTCATTTTATTGTAGAGTTGAAAGATTTTCAGGTTTATAATAAAAGGACATATAGTTGATGAATGTGTTGTTAGCCAAATTTTGTCTGGAAACTCTCTTTACTAAAATCAGTTTTGGCTTCTGGAAACACCTAACCATAGCATAATAGATATAAAAGTTTGATTAGCACTAAATGTCAAGAATATACTTTATTTGTCATATTATTCTGTTCCGTAATTTAAAAATAGCACAGTGTGCTCTCATTTTTCTCTTTCAAGTGATAGGCATTAATTTTGTTTTTTTTTTTGAAAAGAGAGGCATTAATTTTGTTTTGAGTAAAGGTTTGTAGTAACATTGTCGAATCTTGTCATCAGGGAAAGTTTTTGCTCTATTCGTCAATTATGTTTGAATCAATGAATTGTTTAAGTGATATCTTCCATCATTGCATAGGAATGTTTTGAGTAGACCTATACTGTGCTCAAAGGAAATATGTTGATTGAAGTAAAGTCACTAGTGAGATGTGAGTTTGTTATAAAAGAAATTTAATTATGGTTACAAAAGCAGTAATCATACTCGTTGCTCTTTGCTCTTCTCTTCTCACTCGGCAAGTATTGGAAATCTCATTTCCAAAATATGAAGATAGATTGCCATCATGAGAAGCATTCAGTGGGTATGTTCATTAATTCAATTGCATCTGCAGCCATAAATTTCCCGCTGTTTCATTTAAGTCCGTTGACTCATTATGGCAAAAGGGCAATGCAATTGTGATGGCAAAAGGGTGAGACATGGGCAATGGCAATCAGGAGGGACATTTGCTAATGGAAATGTAATCGCATACCAGAGAGATGAACATAACTGCAAATACACTGTTGAAAGCGATGGATTGGGATCACAGAATCCATCGTGGGAGAATCGATCACAAGCAAGAGAGGTGCTGGTGCATGGGGTTGGCAATTGGGAATGCCACGGAAATGGCAAAATCATTTTCAGAATGGGAGTGACTAACGTGAAACGACAAATGAGAGGAGGAACAGGCAGACATGAGGGCAGGGGATAAGAGAAGATGGTAGCGCTGGTCTTGCCCTTGGCAACGGTCACAGAGAGGGATACTAGGGAGAAGGGCTGAAGGGACATCCTTGGCAGGCCACATGCATTCATGTGGACATCAGGAGAGAGATCTCCTTGGTGGTTACCTGGGGAGACGAATGCAGACAATCGCGTCTCAACTTTCCCAGCTGCCAAGTCGTCGGGATGTGACCTCACCAGGGAAAATGAGACACCTGCACTTCAATTTGAATGGACGACATGGCTTCAGAAAAGCTATGGATGAAGTCAGCAAGTACCATCCTCGAAGATGAGACTAGATGAGTTCAAGAAAGAGAAAGGCAAAGTGGTAATGTTCAATGGCATGAGGGCACATCAGTATATCGATGGTACCATCCTCATGCGCAAGCGCATGAAGGAGATGACAGTGGTAAGGACAGGGGCGACAACAGTGTGCATCGGGTGGAGGTAGATGAGGCCTGGAGGAATGGAGGTGATGGCACACATATAAGGGATGCACAAGCGTTGACAGCAGGAGACAAGAGGGCTCTGCAGTGGTCACCAAGTCTCTGAATGGAGGAGAAGGCAGGGAGCAGCTTCCCTGGACCAAGGAGACCAACCAGCTGGAGGGGGTTGGTGAAGAGGAAGGATGGGTGAGAGTGGAGCCACACAGAAAAAGGGCAACATGGACATCAAATACAATTCTCAGGACATGGATGGACGAAATGTGTTACAGATGCTTGGCACTAGGCCACCTTGCCAAGAGTGTCAAGACCTCTTTCTCTGCTATAAATGCAGAGGAGCAGGTCATTGCAATGGGACTGTGCAATGGATAAATGGGAGGAAAACAGGCCAAGGGTACACATGGCAGAGACGCAAAAGCCGAAGATTCCCTAGCGATAGGGGGATGACCGAGAGGAGAAGGGGGAGGCAGAGACTCTTAGAAATCTCCTCATGGGATGCCTAATAGGAGAAGTTGCCAGAGGTTTCCCCTCATTAGAAGATGTGCAGCAAGGGCTATGGCAAAAGTTTCTGATCGGGAATAAGGTGGAGGTATGGCAATTCAAGACCGGTAATTTCTTCATCCATGGGGTCTCAATAGCTATGTACATAAAGATTACTGGATGGATGCAGAAGGCTAGTGGGGATAGAGAAGTCAAACGGTGCTGCATTCTCCCAACGGACAGAGTATCAATAGAGGAGAGAGGGTCAGTTATACTGGAAGTGCAAGGCATACCAATGGGATACAGATCATGGCCGGCATTGGAAGCCATGGTCAGGCCCTTTGGGATGCTTTGTTGAATACTTTCTGAGGGAATTAAAGCCAGGGACCAAAACATTGTGGTAGTGGAGGCCATGGGGCTGGCTGACTCCCAGCAACCACTGGCGATCACGCTCAACGGTCCAAAAACAACATTTGTTATCCGAATGTTAATGTGCCTGATGCCGCCACCACTGCAGACAACACATCAAAAGAGATCTGAGGAAGCCAATAGTCGGCCTAGGGGTGATATGAGACCACCAGGTCAGATTATGTTGAGGAAAAACGAGGCGAAGGTTCACAAAAAGCTCAAGCTGAGGAATAGAGAAGCATGTATATAAATCACATCATGCCAAGAGAAGAGGAAATTAAGGCCGAAAGCAATTAAGTAGGGAGTTATAGTACGTTGGGGAGCTCATTGGCCACAGAGAAGATGAAAGCCCTGATGCTAGATACTTTGTTGGTAGCAAGGTTACATGTTGATCAGAGGGGGCGTGATCCGAAAATAGACCACACTAGCAAATGACAGCGCGAGAAGGAACCCCAAGGAGTTCGGAGACAGACTCTCATCTGTTTCAGGCTCCTATGGAGCCTAACAGACTAGAGAGCAGCCGACAAGGTTGGCGGCAAGGGCCACAGTCAATGAGGCAAGCCAAAAAGGAAGGCCTCATGTAGAAAAGAAAGAAAATGGACATGAAACATGAGATGAAGACATGGGTGATGGTAGGGAAGTGAAAAAGATTGAGAGTAGTGGCAGAGCAAAGAGAACCAATACAGAGGTATCTGCACTGAGGTATCAGTCACTTGATATACTAGAAATGAATATGGAGAAGGGGATAATAAAGGGGATGAAGAGAGCAGGGAAGGAGATCAAGGGTGGGGAGGATGCTCTCATGCACCAACAGGCAAAGGGGATAGCAACGGCAACAAGGCAGCAAAAAGGTATGAAGTAGCAGAGAGGGTGAACATGTTCGAGCATGAATCATAGGAAGGTACTTGCGAGAATGGAGAGGCACAGTGGCATTTCTACATGAAACCATGTTGGAAAGATGTGAGGCAAGGGACTCGAATGTGGTGGGACAAGGCTTCATGGAGGGATTTCTAGTGGTTAATGCAAATGGGTGCTTTGGGTGACTGGTGATAGCTTGGAATGTGATAGTGTTCTCTACAGTGGACTCAAGATGAGGTAGTTCTTGGCTGTTGTCAAATTGAAGAGGTGGAGCGATGATTTTGAGGCAATCATAGTGTTGATTTATGACCCTAAAAAGGCTAGAGAAATGAGCTATGGGGGAATTGGGGGAGTGGGATATCGGATTTTTAAGGGTCTCCATTGTTGAAAGGGTAAAACTTTAATGTGATTCTAGAAGCAATAGATATAGGTCTAGAGATAGAGGAGTGCAAGATGTTGATGCAAAGGGTTTCTTGGCTTTCATATCTAAAGCGGCTCTGCAAGAAATGGGCGTGTGAGCTGCCTTTATACATGGAGTATGCCAGGATGCAACATGCCATTGTGGTTGGACAGAATGAGCTTTTCTGGTTGACAGATGTGCAGTCCCTCTCGAGACCACTGTCAGTTCATACCCAATTGTGTTAGCTGAAAACAAGGGACAACAAAGGCCCACGTACCTCAAGGTTGATAGATCGTGGTCTAGAAGATGGATTCAAGGAAGAGGTGGGGATAGTGCGGTCTTCTGATGATAGACAAGGTTCCGCGGGGAAAAGGCTAGCTGATAAAATTGAAGGATTATAGAGGCACCTCATGGGGTCCCAGATGCGTTTTTGGGTGGAGAGGGGTAGAAGGAGAAGAGAGACCCTAGAACGTATAAAACAATTGGATGATGGAGGATAGACATACTCTAGATAAAGAGGAGGCGAAAGAACAAAAGGGATGCATGGATGTGATTGAGGAGGATTAGAAGATGGCAATGGATTGGAGACCTAGATTCGTATAGTTGTGATTGCAAAAAGGGGAGGCTAAATAAGAGTCCTCACGTGTCACCAAATGACTAGAGGAGATCAAACCAATTACTAAGATTGAATGTGAGTATCTAAGCATATGTTGGGACACAAGTCATGGGTTCAGCTTTAGCAAATCACTTCCGCTCATTTTCCAAGAAGGGGAAGAGAAAGCGGTGGAAATAGTGTGGTTAGGGGGCAAGGGTGGTGACTAAGGAACAAGCGAAATTGGTGAGACAATTTTTCGTTGACTAGGTTCAAGTGGCAAACATGGCAAAAGGTCTCCATGTCCAATTGGTATTCCAATGTTTTCTTATAGTGAATTTCGGGAGTTGGTTGGGCCAAATGTAATGGCTATACTCAAAGGGTTTTGGCATAGGAATTATGGCATGGAAAGAATCAAGAGATCACAGCTCTTCCTCTTACCAAAGTGCCAAAGAGCTGTCAGGGTCGAGGACTTTTGAACTATTTCACTTTCCATCTCTATCTAGCTTATGAGTGTAAAGGTGTTGGCAAATAAGTTGAGATAACGAATTGGTGAGTTAGTCGGACCTTTTCAATCAGTCTTCATGTAGGGAAGACAACCAGTGGACGACGTTATTGTTGCAAGGGAAATAGAAGCAGCTTAGAGAATAAAGAGTATAAAAGTTTCTAGTGGAAAGTCAACTTCACCAAAGTATATCATTCCCTCTTCTGGGACTTCCTGTGATTGTCTATGAGACAGAGAAGCTTCCCTGCCATATGGATCACATGGCTGAGGAGGTGCACTACCTCTCACTTGTTGTCAATACTGGTGAATGAGCAAGCAGGGGGAGGGGTGTGAATTCAATGGCAAAGGGGGGATCAGACTAAGATGCCCATTAGCACAATTATTGTATGTCCTAGCGGTGGATGCACTAGCTCTATATCCAACTCAAGCATGCTCACAAGGTGTGCAAAGAGGCTACCATAAAATAAGTTACCTAGAGGGCATTCTCTTGTTACATGATGCCAACCTCAATACGTTTCTTATAGAAGGCTTGATGGAGAAAGTTAGGAATCTATCTACACTTCTGCACCTATTTGAAGAATTCTTTGGTCTGCAGATCAATCAAGCCAAATCATTTTTTGTTAGCTTTGAACTACTTGAAGAAGCAGAGTTGTAATGCTCAAAAGCCTTGGGAGCACCTATTGGGATTCAACCTATGAGATATTCGTGCATGTCCCTGAAGAGGCTTCAAATGTCGAGTATAAACAAGTAACTAGTCATTAAGAAAGTAGAAAGGAAGCTAGAGTGCTGGCAGCTAAGCTATTGTTGAGGTGGGGGGAGGCAGTTTCGAGTTGCCAATAGGAATTGGGAAGAGACTAGAAAGTTTGATGAGGTAGTTTTTATAGAAAGGATCTAGGCTAGGACAAAGTCACGGGTTGTTGATGGTCTCTTGGGACATGGTATGTTGACCTACTAAAGCAGGGTCTTGGGCGCACGAACTATGAACATGGTCTTTTTGACAAAATAGGTGGCTAGACTTATTAGCGAACAGGAAGATCTTGACATTCAAGTTTTGAAGGATAATAATGGTAGGCGGTGTTTGGAGGTCTTGGGCGCACGAACTATGAACATGGTCCTTTTGACAAAATACGTAGCTAGACTTCTGAGTGAACAGGAAGATCTTGTCATTCAAGTTTTGAAGGATAATTATGGTAGGGGGCTAAATTGAGAGGGGCATGCAGCTTTGATCAAAGGGGCATTGCTATTCTGGCAAGGACTGAGGCAGATTTTTCTCTCGAGTGCCAACTTCTTCTTCCCCAAACTTGGGGATGGCAAGTGGGACAACTGGTTGGCTCAAGGCATTCTATGTGAGGTGTTTCCTTGCCTTTTCGTGCTTTCACGGAATCTTAGAGCCACAAAAGGGGAGTGCATGAAAGACACGCATGATCCGATTTTAGGTAGCATTTTGTCAAACTTCAGGGTCAGAGTTTGCAAAAATTCCTAATATATATTTATAAGAGGCCTCATAGCAGGACACATGATGGATGGGAATAGGTTGGTGCCTCCTTATCCATCCAAGGAATAGGGGCTTAAGTGAAGGTAAGAGAAGGGGAATATGAGGAGAACTAGTCAGTTACCAAAGCATGTAGGTTCATCTAGAGAGAAAAGGTTCTAGAAATTGTTTGGATGGTTTCTCCTAAGAAGAAGATTAATGATGTGCATATTCTGCCAGTGACTCTATCTAGATACCTCGGCACATTTGCTCAAGAGGTGGTGAAAACCGCGCGCACATTTTTTCAAGTGCCCCTTTACCAAGACAATTTGGACTAAACAATCGTTAGTGGACGTGACCTTGTAGAGGTCCTTTTGGGAGTCATTGTGGAGAACGGGCATAGAAGGAAGGAGGAGGGGGGTTACATCCTGCAGTGCTATGGGCGATATGGATGCACATGAATGAGAAACTGTCTAGGGGGAGGGCGACATCTATAGATGTAGTCCATGATATAGAGGGTCTTATGGAATCCTAGTTCTTAGTCTATGAGGGGAGGGGGTACAGTAAAAAATGATAGATTGATGATTGTAGCCTTGAGTATTAGATATGTGGGACGGTCATAACTTTATGAGTGGTCATCCCTTGGCCTTTCCAAAAAAATAAAATCTATTGCATCTCTAATACAGTCAAAATGTGGATTGGTATGAGAGGAGAGGAAAAAAATACTGAACTGAAAATATTTTTCGGAATATCTCATCCCGCTTGAGTATAAGAGGGGCACTGGGGTCGAGAAGAACTCAAGAGTTAAGTTTTGTTAGACTTGGATAGCGCAAGGAGGAGTGACTTCCTAGGAAGAGGGGCATTGGGGTGGAGAAGGACTTTGTAGTTTATTATGCTCAAGCTTGTGCATGGCAGGATGGGTGTCTCCTTGGGAAGAGGGACGTGAAGGTGAGAAGAACTCCAAGGTTGAGGGTGCTTAGGCTGCCCAGGGATGTGTGACCTCTTGTTGGAAGAAGAGGGTACTCGTACAAGTTGATCACTGATTTTGGACGATCTTCCTTAGTAATTCACAAAAATAATCTTGGAATATTTTCAGGTGTTAGGGTTCTTCTCATGCAATCTCCTCCACATTTATGAAGAACATGCATTGATTCCTCTTCTCTTTTTGCTTCAAAGATTGAAGTGTCTGTCATAGATTCTCATCATGCAACTTCCTTTTATAATTGGCTGTACTCTTTTTTTCTCTATTGGTCAAGCTTGTTGTGAACAATCTCTAGGTTAGGCTACCTGTTTTTGAGAAGAAAGACCCGAGACAGAAATATTCCCATGCTTATTTTTTGATATTATCTTCTAATATTTTATTTGACAGATCAATTCTTGATTAATTAAATAAAAATGCTTAATTTTATTCATATTTCTGAAATTTCAGGCTCTACTGCATTCTGTCCCAATAGGGAAAATGATTGTTCTTGATGTCTTTGCTGACGTAAAACCTATATGGAATGTCTCCTCCCAATTTTATGGTGTCCCATATATCTGGTAACCCAACCCTTTTTTCCTCTTGGGGAATGATGATTCATTGTTCTTTCTTAGTTTTGGTTCACTTTTGTACCTACTCGACTGTTATGAGTACCTACTTGACGATGGATCAGGTGTATGTTGCATAATTTCGGAGGAAATATTGAGATGTATGGTATTCTAGATGTCATTGCTGCTGATCCTATAGAGTCCCGCAATAGCCAAAATTCAACTATGGTATGTCTTGATAACATATTTAATGCTTCCATCCTTAAATTGTGCTGCTGATTTGAGGATTTTGACTTTCCACTGGCATCATTCTTTACAATATTGTTTTGATTGTCTTCTTTTGATATTTTTGTGCTAAATTAAACTATTGGAATCTTCTAATATATGTAAACATCATTCAAGTGGCTTGCATGGAATTCCCATTTTTGGGGATTGATTGGACTATTGGCAGTTGTGTAGGAATCAGCCCGATTTTTTTGTGTGTACAAGTTTAGTGATGGCCATTCAGATATTGATCTTATTTCCTGGCTTCTGGCAGTTGAAAATTTTGGGGCTTGGCGATGGTAAGTAACCCATGGCCATTTCTTTCATACTTACCCATGGCCCCCATTCAAATTTTTTGGCTGAAAAAAGAATGTGAAAGCCTTTGGGGAAGTCTTGTGGTAGGCTCAACCCATGCTAGATTAAGATATAGAAGATTCAGAACTTTCAACCCTACAAGACAATCCAACATGCCAATCTCGTGCTAAAAAAATACCACTGGAGTAGTACAAGCGAGATACCTCTGGAGTAGTGACACCCACAGAGATAGAGTGGGAGAGAAAGGAAGTCAAAAGTTGTGGCAAGTCCTGTCCCCCCTTCTGCCATGCATGTCCTCTTCCTCCGCAAGGGTTCCTTCATCTCCCAGCCCCCTCTTGTCCCTTCGTTCCCTCTTCATTTCCTCCTGAGTGCCCGCCTCCTTGGGCTGCATCCGGGTTGTTTCAGACCATGATGATTCCATTTGCTTGGGCTATCCCAACTTCATCTAGTTTCGAGCCTGTCCTCCGATGATTTCTCAGATAGACCCATCTGAACCTATCATCACCTCCTGGTGTAGTAGTGACCTGGTCCACCAGGTGGAAAGCAGGATATTGCCTCTTCTTGGGGTGGATGTTCCCATTTGATCAGGACCTCAATACCAGCCGCATTTGACATGTCCTTAGAGTCTGTTCCTGTTCTCCAGCAATGCAGAGTTGAACCATCCAAGCGCTGGGAAGTGACCTGGGTTCTAGTTTGTTCCCTCTGCATCTCTTAAGCTTTGAGACATGAAGCATTGGGTGGATTGTTGAACCTTCCGGTAAATCAAGACAATATGTCACCTGTCCTTCAAAGGTGACAACCTTCAAAGACCCATAATGTCTTGGTGACAGCTTCTGATACCTTCGAGCATGCATGGTGTTCATTCTGTGAAGTCATAACTTCACAAACCCCTGTCTCCCTCCTTCAGTTGGATGTCCAGAAAGTGTGATCTGTTTGAATTTTCACCCTTCTCTAAGCTTTGAGCCAAGATGTCTTAAATTCTTGGAGGATGTGGTATTAAAAGCTTTGAGCTAATGTGGTCGGTATGGACTGTGAAGCTCCTGCCTAATAGATTGTAGGGCCACATAATTATGGCCCGTAGCCGCTCCCTAGCTTGGAGCAATTTTGTTGAAATCGGCCACCAATGGCTAGTGTTGCATCACTACCATAACGGGTCTCAGACACAATTTGTCAGCCGCAATCTCAAAAGGCTTCGTGAAATCTGAGAGGACTAAAACTGGAGGCAATGCTACTTGAGCTTCAGAGCCTTTAAGGCCCGTTCCAGCTCCTCATTCACTGTGAAAGCATCCTTCTTTAGCAGTTGAGAGAGGGGAAATGCAATCTTCCTGCAGTTTACCTGGGAGCAGTGATAGTTGCCCATGAGCCCTAAGAAACCCCTCAGATAACTCAGAATTGCTGGGCACACAGCCACTTGGCAAGGGCCTTGATGTCTCAGGGTCTACCTCGAAAACTCCCAGAGAAATTTAATGGTCAAGAAAAGCCTAATGAGGATTCCCTAACTAACATTTCTTCACATATAAGTGCAATTGGTGCCATCATAGTAATATGAACACCTCTGTAGGGGAAGCTGATGGCCTTGTTCTGCCGTGCTATTTGCCGAGATGTCGTCAAAGAAAACCAAGATGGTTTTTTGCAAACAGTTCTCAAAGATGCCATTCATCAAGCTCTAGGCCAAACGACATAATGAGGAACTCATAATGACCCTCATGAATTTGAAAATTCATCTTCTCCGCATCATCTTTGAACATGTGTATTTAATGGTACCTGGACTTTAAGTCTACGCGGGTGATGATATAAGACCCATGAAGCTTGTCAATTAAGTTGTATGCCTGAGGGATGGAAATATTATTAGCAACGGTGACCAACTTTGAGCACAGGATAATCCACTCATAAGTGCCAGCCTCCGTCCTTCTTGTGCACTAATAGCAGTGGGTGGAGAAGGGCCTTGTGGAGGGCTGAACATAAGCTGTTTAATATTATCTTTCTGGATTGGGGGGTAGACGATCGACTGTATACTTCTTGGAGCAGCTCTTTGCCCCAAGGTAATGCAATGGTCAATGTCTTGCTAGGAAGGTAGTTTGATAATGTTGTCGGTTTCAGAAATTCCTTTTGTGTTGCTTGCTGTCACTGATTTCTCTTCTTAGGGCTTTGAGAAATTTCATCATGGATCTGCAGATAGACTTCTTGAACTTCAAGTGGGTCATGTTGCACCTTCACAAAGGAGCGCCCAGAGGGAAACTCCACTCTGATTGAGGCTTGCGCTAGCCATGATGTTCCCAGTCAGAACATCACAGTCAATCAATCCAAGCAGACCTCCGCAGACCCAAGCATCCTCAGCCACTTCCTCCACGGACACTGTCAGACCCTTTAACCATGCACTGATGAGTGATTTAGGTAACTGGAGTTATGAAGGTATGCAATGCCTCACATTTGATGATATGGTGACAATCCTTCTGCCAATGTACCCCATGAAGCTTAATTGTGCCTGGCTCAGTCAGTCCTATCATAGAGTTCATGGACAATGCAGGATTCCCAAGTTTGATGTTCTTCGGCCATATCCTCATTGCTGGCCGCTTCCCCCTCGTCTTCTGCCATGATCAAATGATATTCCCTTGTCCAATAGTTACCAGGGATATAACTTTCATTGCATGAGAAACACAACCCTTTTCATCGTTGATCTTGTAATTCAGAATTCATCAGTGTCAAGCGGTATGGGGGCACCGTTTTTTGGGTGACCTCTTTCTCTTTTCAAAAACAAAATCAGTGTCAGGCGGTTCTTGACTCCTTGGGCTCAAGGCTGGCCAGGTTATGGGCAACTAGTGGGCTTCATTGCCTGAGGACACCAATGACGTCTTCAGTGTAATGTGCTATTTATCCTGTATCAACAGTAGGTTGGTCCCTGTATACAGTCAAGAGCATGGAGCTTGATAGGTGCTGTTCCCCAAAACATGTACCAACTCATTATTCTGCTCTTCTATTGCTTGAGCCATGTCCATGATGCGGATGGCCCCTGCCAGCTGCAGTAATTTGAATTTCTTGTCACAATTGTTTCATCAATGGTGTGTCGAGTCCCTTAGGTGGAATGACGTTGACAGGCAAGCTCAATGCTTTCAAAGTCATGGCAATAAACTGTGACTGACTTGGTCTGCTGGAGCTCTGAGAGGCTCTCTCAGGGTGAGTCAGAGCTCTGCCAGATAAAACAACATCAGAATTGAGTTCTGAAGTCGGCCCAGTCTTTGAAAGGTTCTTTGGCATTGGTTCATCAGTACGGTAGACTGCCATCCTCTGACGGTCTCATCTCAGGTAGTGTGTCTTGCACAGCAACGTAGGTCTCTTCTTGGTAGATCCATCAGGCTCGGTCACCTTCTGTAAGCATGGGGATTTCAACTCTATTGACCTCAGTGACCCTGCCATCAATTTTCCTGTTGTCGGTCTTTGCATCGATGAGGATGTGTCTGGGGCAGTCACTGCGGTAGGTTCAAGTGACAGAGCAACTGTCGCTGGTGCAGAAATGGGAGGGGTCAGCTATGCACAAGATGTGTCCCCATTTAGTATCATGCTCAATTGGCTAACTGTCTGTGCCAACTGAGTGAATTGGCCGGCTCTGATGTCTTCCTGCCCGGCTAGCCTGGTGTCCAAAACATCAGATTCCATTCTGACATATGCAACAGTGCCTCTTCCCAAGTCAGAATGTGACTCGGGCAGGGTGACCAAGAAAAGCCCTTCACTGGCAAGAGAAAATGGGGTTTAAGGCTTGGTGCCTACTACACTGTTGACTAGAAGTAAAAGAGAAAAAATTTTGAAGTCTTGGTTTAGTACTAATGGCAATGTTATTAAGCCAAAACTTCACAGGAGATGGTGACTACATTATTCTAGAACTGTGTAGTACAAGTAGATTGGTTGTTCATAATAATCACGAGTTACCCTTGATGATAGGTCAGAAGCTTCTAAAGTTTCTTCTCCCTAGCCTAGTAGTTAAGGCTGCATTTAGCTATCTATGCATTTTTTCTTCTAAGCTCCTCAAGAATTCATCAAGATCATTTATTTTGGAAATGTTTAACTTGACGAAAAAAAAACTTCTAGAAATTCCATAGAGCTACTCCCTGAAAGAGACAAAAAACCCTAGTAAAATCTTTAAATAAGCATCTCCCATTTATCAAAAGCTCCCCCTCTTCCAGCCCTTACTCTCATAGACAACAAGTGTTCAATAGTGTGAAATGCAGGCAAGGAAAATGATTGGTACATGTTGTAGTTATCTAATCAAGGATTGAGGCTGCAGAAGTACAAAGAAATAACCTGCACTACCAACATAAAAGTTGAAATTTATCAGAATAAAGAGAGAGTAATAGATAACAAATCAGTATACAAAGATAACATCCAAATAAGGACCGTGTGTCTTGTCCATATTTGGCAAATCCTAAAATATATCATTCTACCCAAACATCTATAGGCAGCCAGCCATCGTAAAGTTGATGGTTTTTTTCTTACAATGTGGATCACATTGTGTACTATGATTTTTTTCCTCATTCTATTGCGTGGATAGAGATGGATTTTGTGAAATAGCAGTGGATCTGATAGGTAAACCTTTAGAATATTTTCAAATTGAAAAGCATTTAGATTATGTATGAAATTTCTGATCTGAGATAATATTTTTATGCCATTTAATTTCTTCCTGTTTAAGTTCTTAGTATTATCCAATGTTCGACGGTGGTAATGTTTTAAATTTTTGCGGCAAGCTGATATGAACTACATACACTGAGTTGCAGGTTGGTGTTGGGATGTGCATGGAAGGCATAGAACAAAACCCAATTGTCTATGAATTAATGTCTGAAATGGCATTTCGCAGTGAGAAGGTTCAACTTGAGGTAAAAGTCATATTCTGCTTACAAATTTTTCCTTACATGAAATTTCTGCATTGTGCTTAATGTTGTTTTACTGTCCTTCATTGATATTGATAGGATTTATTGTAATGAACCAGCGTTTTTGGATCAGATACCTATTTTTCTGGATAGTTTCTTATTGTTCAGTCCTTCGACTTGTGTCTACAATGATAATCTTATCACAAGTCTTTCTTTCTTTCCACTTGTACAACAGTTGATTTCCAGTCTATTTCAACCTTTTCTACATTTTATCAGAAATTGTTTTTTTTAGTAGGTGTATCACATGGAAGCTCAGACTTCTTTGTTTGTGGAAGGATTAAGATTATGACCTAGTTCATTAACATGGATGAGAGACATGAATACATGTTATTTTATCATCTTCTTATCATTGAGATAAAATTTCCAGAAAGTTTTATGATGATGAAATTAGCAACGTGAACAGTTCTAGAGAGGAAGCCTGGGGGGATTCAAAGGCCTTGGAGAAGAGGTTGGGGGAGTGGGGAGAGATCGAGGTGCCCCAGTCTTCTGAGAGGGAGAGGCTGACCTGCAGCATGAGAAAAAGAGAGTATTGGGCAGCTCTGAGGGGAAGAGTAGTATTGGATGGGCAAGGAGATGAGTACCTGATAGGATACCGCTTCCCACTGCTTAGTTAGCCAGCTTGGTTGGCCCATTAAGCATGGGGGATGATATTTTTCAGTACTCACGAGGGATAAGATTAGCCCCTGCTACCTCCGTGCCATCTCCCTTTGCAACAGTGCTCTCATCCTCTGTAATGGCCTCACTGTCCACTGCAATAGCACTGCCACCCACTGCCCTTGTGGCCCCACCCTCTGCAGTAACGCTGCCAATTACCCCTGTTGTGCCACCCTCAACTTGTGCACCTTCGCTCTCCTGCACTGCACTGCCTTGTCCTGCCTTAGTGCCACACTCCTTTGTGCTGCCCTATCTTCTCTCAGCATCATCATTTTCCCATCACACCGCTGCCTTCTCCTCCCTTAATGCTGGTATTCCTCTCAGCAGTGCTGCCACCCTCTCTAGGGTTCATTTGGTACAACGGCCAATCCTCTGATATTCCGCCACCATATCCATTGCTGCTATCTTCTGGTTTTCCACCAATGACTTCTCCCAAAACACTGCTGCCGTCTTCTTCCAAGATTCCACCGCAGCCTCATGATACATTGCCACAAGATTGAGTACTGCCACCTCCTACAGCTTAGCACTGCCCGTACCTCAATTATCACTGCTGCCAAACCTCTCAGTGTCCATCCATGTTGTTCCAAAGCACCTCCCCCCTTCTAACCTGAAGGCATAACTAACTGGGAATTGGTAGAGACAACCAATAATGCACCAAGGAGATGAAAGCAGCACTTAGAGAATTGACAGAGAAGCCAATTGGGGATGCCTGCTGAGGAGATGGGAGCACTGATAGGAGAGTGGCCGAGGAGATGAATGATGATGACTGCCATGGAGATGGCAACTACTGGTGAAGAGCTAGCTAAGGAGATGACCATGGATGGCTGCTGAGGAGATGGCAACACCCGATGGAGAGTAGTCCTAGGAGATGACCGGGGTCTCTAAGGAGATGATGACACTTGAGTGAAGAGGCAGATAAAGAGATGATTGAGGATGGCATCTTCCGCTTCTGGGAGGATAATTGGTCGAGACATGGCCGCCTGAGCGGGGTTTTCCCTTGTCTCTATGCATTATCCACAGATCCGGGGATTTTGGTGCAGCGGGCTTGGCATGAAGCATGGGCTCCGGCGTTGCCCGTGGCATTGTCTAACCAGCGGGTGGATGAGCTGCTTAGGCTGCAGGAGCTTTTGGCCGACCAGCGCTTGTTGTAGGGAGACCATGACGCCTGGGAGTGGAGTGGCCCTAGCTTCACTGTCCGAGCAGTGTACAGACTGCTCTAGGACCAGGAGGAATCGGAGGATCCGATCCTCTTGCAGAGATGCCGTTTGGTGTGAAAGCGTCGTCTCCCTGTAAAGATCAAGATATTCGCCTGGTTCCTGGTACGGCGGCGCCTGATGACGAGGTCCCTGCGGCAGCGCATAGTCCTGGATTCTCCCATGGAATGCCCGCTATGCGTAAGGGCAATGGAGGATTGCTTACACCTGTTCTTCACCTGCCCCCTTGGCCAGGCAGTGTGGCAGGAGGCGAGCGTCAGCCGCCTCGTGGTAACTTCAGAACATTCCGTCGCGAAACAGAGTGGCATACTATTTTTGCCACAGTTTGGTCCCTCTGGACCCATATGAATGAGTTCATATTCAGGGGTTTGCGTCTTTTTGGCACCGAGATGGTCTACGCCCCTCTTCTATTGTACCCCTGTAATACATGGAACTATATCACTCATCATTGCTCTAATGACATGGGGGGGCACCGTTTCGGGGTGCCCTTCCCCCTTATACTAAAAAAAATTGATCGAGGATGTCATAAAGTGGAGAATAGCCTGGGAAAATAACCAAGGATGTTGGGAAAGATTCAACAGCACTGAGTGGGTAGCTGAGGAGGCAGTTGCATGTGCTGAAATCAATGTTGGCATGCTGATGGTTACGGCCTAATGGAGAAGATGAAATTAGAAAGATGCTCCAATGACTGATTGTTCCTATGCTGATGCTCCTAAATGTGGCTGTTTCTTCAATGTGGACTTTCATAAAAAACTTTCGTATTCATTGGTCTCCAGAGGTCCATATAATTTCCTGATCCATTACCAAAAAAAGAATGCATCACAAATAAAAGGTGGATAGATCAACTGAGTGGCACCTTCGGTAGGAGAAAACAGAATCCCACTCAAAGTTCATTTCCTCTCAAGCTAATATGTGATTGCATTTGATCATGTCTCAGGTCCTCAAGATATGATCAGGTATTGTTAAATCAAAGAACCTTGAATGAATATGAAATACATTATTTTTATGTCATTATTGCTTCAGTGACTAGAGCCAATTTTATTTCTCATCTTTCATGTTCACTTCTATGCACTCAAGGGCAGAGTGATTTCTTTTACCAATATCTCTTGGTTTCTTTTCTCTGTAGAGCCTTTCAAAGGAATAATTTTATCAAACTCTACAGTGTTCCCCTTATTAAATTGATATGAACTTTGTGTTGTTTTCTAGTTTATGTGTTCTTATCATCGTGAGATCTAACATATTCTGTCTCTGAAACAAGGGATGGATAATGAGCTACACTCATAGACGATATGGAAAATACGTACCAGAGATCGAGGCAGCATGGAAAATACTGTATCGAACTATTTACAATTGCACAGATGGAATTGCTGTACGTTTCTATTGAGTTGTTTCTGATTGTATCTCATGTTATTCTCAATGCTTCTATTGTGATTCCAAGAATGTGTTTTGGACTTGAAACAAAAGTAAAATCTAATCACAAAAAGTTTTTTAAAGAAAACAAAAACTGTGTTCTGTGAAACAAATGTGTAGGTGTAATTTTTATAAGTGAAGTTCATTGTTGATTTGGTTGAAAGGGGAGAAATTGTAATCATGTTGCTGCATTTCATTTAAGAACTCAGCTCCTACATCTCAAGAAACTGTCAAACTTTGATTTTCAATAAATACATGCTCTTTATTTCTGTGATCATAATTTATTTTATCCCAGAGACAACATAATTTTGACATCTTCCTCTACATAGACAAAATTTGTGTATCTCTTTTAAATGGCTTGAAGAGATATTTCATGACAAAATCTATTGCATGATTAGGATCATAATCGCGACGTCATCCTTCAATTTCCAGACAGAAATCCATACATCCTATTTGATCGCAGTGGAACAGAGATATCCTATGGACAGGAGGATCATAGGTTCTCCTTTAGGGAAACACTTACAAGCAGCGATGCCCCTCATTTATGGTACTCAACAGGTGACGTAATTGATGCGCTTAAGTTGTTCATTATTGGTGGAGATGTGCTTCAAGAAAGCCTTACTTATAGGTTAGAAAACCGTTAGTTTTTTTCTCCCTGTTTGTTTGGATCGTGGCAATTAATTTACAATATGATTCTCTTTTGTTTACTCAGATATGACCTTGTCGACCTCACAAGACAGGTATTGTCCAAGTATGGGAACCAAATCTACTTAGATGCAATAACAGCATATCAAGAGGGTGATTTGGATTTGTTAACTCTCCAAACCCGAAGATTTTTGGAACTCATTCAAGATCTTGATGTGCTCCTATCCTCTGATGACAATTTTCTTCTTGGAACATGGCTAGAGAGCGCAAAAAGTCATGCAACCAATCAACAAGAAAGCTGGCAGGTCATTTGAATAATTTTTATTGAATTTTTAATTATGATCAGCCTCATAATTTGTTCTTAATGTGCACGTATTCGATAACCCATTTATTGTCTCATGTTTTGGACAGTACGAATGGAATGCTAGAACTCAGGTGACTATGTGGTATGACAACACTAAAACGAATCAAAGCAAACTCCATGACTATGGTAATCTCCTGGAAAGGGATTCAGTTTTTGGGCTTTTTCTCTTTCTTCTAACTTTGTGTCTTGATCAGCAAACAAGTTTTGGGCGGGTTTGTTGAGCAGCTACTACTTTCCCCGGGCTTCCACATATTTCAACTACATGATAAAGAGCTTGAGGGAAAAGGTAGACTTTCCACTCGAGGACTGGAGACGAGAGTGGATTTCTTATTCCAATAAGTGGCAATCTGGTCGAGAACTTTATCCGGTAAAAGCTTTCAGTGATGCTCATGCAATTGCTAAAGATCTGGTGACCAAGTATCTAAGCTAATCTGTGATTATTGAAGATCGTCTTCTCTTCCTCTGAAGTGTTCATTCGTTTATCCTCTGGTGGCAAGATTGCTTTCGTATGTGACCTTTGTTCTTTTACATATTTGCATAGTTTTTTACATTATTCACAAGATATTTGTGACATTTACAGAAAGTAATCTACCACACTCTGGTCACTGTGTGTGTACTTTTTTGGTTTGTCTTTGCTCTTGGTACTCTGAGAGCATTGGGAATGCCATGTTTTTTATTCTACTCTGTTTGACTGTTAGTTCAACTTTAGGCTGCATCTTTGGACTTGGAAATTTCATAGAAACCCTTGGGATCCACATTTCTTTCATTTCACATACAACTAGGAGTTTTGGCCCTTGTTTCTCATCTTCTTATTTTCTGTTTATAATATGTTTACTTATAATTTTGATCCTTGTAATTTTATTTTGATTGGCATCTATCATATCAGGGCAATTATAAAATGTCAACTCCTACACATTTCATACAGATTCATAAAAAAGTTCTCCGCTGTGCGAGTTTGTTCCATAAAACTTTTAGCCACTTAACCTTCACGTAATCATCCTTTCAACCTTGATTACTGAGTTGACTATTTGGTCATCCAATCCTCATTGATAAATACCTAAGAGTCATCAACCTTTGTTGTAGATGGCTTCAACCACAATATCTGATGATTTCTTATGGAAATTGTCATATATTGCTCATTTCTTACAAAAACCCGAAGGTAATTTTGATGAATGTGCATCATAATCACAGGTTAGCAAAAGAGGCTTGATTATTCACTTACAAATCATGTGTAAATTTTTTTCAGTTGGTAAGTTGGCCGGTGCTCGATTCTTTTTTGTTCACAAACTTGATTCATGTAGGATGACTCTAAATAAATCCAATAAGAGAAATGCCAAAACATTCTTGGGAGAAATCATTCAGCAAATTCTAGATGAAATTAAGAGCTATTAAATTACAATTTGAAGACTTGCTAAAAAGTTTATCCTAAGGTGATTTTGATAAAACTCTTATTTGAATTGGTAAAAAAAAGTTATTACAGTTAGAATACTTGTTTTGAGAATGGTTACAAAGGTTATCATCATTTTTAGTTGGAAATGATAGTAGCCCACTATCCTGCTTCATACACAATTACCATCTTCTATTCAAATTTTTTGTCAAATATCTCAAAAAACTTGGGAATAAGATGTTTGGGAAAAGAATCTAGAAATGTTGGCAAAATTGATATTGAAGGTGATTGTGTAATGTTTATAACCTAAAAAGCAAATTAAATTGTAATAAACCAAGTTTTTGTTATTTTTAAATGGATTAGTTGCATAACTAAGTGTGAAATGTTTGTGAAATGCTTGATAAATGCATGAACTTAAAGCACAAGCAACGAGCTATATTTCTTTACATCGCTTCATACTAATTCATGAAAGTAAACCATCAAGTTCATTATAAATGGAATACTTTATGAAGTTGAATATGAATTTCTCCGTTGTAAAAATATAGACCATCAGAAGATAAGATAGCCCTTTTTTCTTAACAATATGAATTTCATATTAGCCCTCTATCATCCTATAATAAGGGTAAAATTCAAGAAGATATAAATTTTCTAGGGTTTAAGAATTTTCTAAAAACTTTTGGATATTCTTAGGAAATTTTTTTAAATAAAAAGGCAAAAACATGGGGGGAGTAATAGCACGTCATGAAGAGTTCATTTTTTCATCATTAATAATTGATTGAAATACGTAATACTTACTAATATGATGTATCTTATCATGCTTTTTATGAATTTTTTGCTTGTGATGTGTCATTTATTTCATATATTTATTTTATGATTTTTAAGGTTTAATTTTGTGCATAAATTGTGTTTTACCCTTTTCAAGTTCAAAAAATTATAAATTGACTAAATTTTTCTTAAGTTTCCATTTGTCTAGGCCTTGAGTGAAGAAGAAAATGAAGGAGAATTTGGTTGAACTTTCTAAAGTGTGCTATTATATTTTCTTCTTTTTTATATTTTTCAAATTACATAAAAAGGACAATTTGATTTGGAAGAAATTGACAAAAATTTCATTCCCAAATGATTTTTAGATTAGAAAATATGAATGTTAAAATTTAGGGATTATTTATAAAAATTTACATTTTTCCTTAATTTAAAGTTTGACTTTGAAGGGATAATTATTGAAAATGGTGGTCGTTTGCTGATGTGGTCATGTTGCCACATGGAAGCAAATTCAAAAGCCACCTAAAGGTACCAATGCCATGCCAACGACAAATCGAGGGATTTACCACACAAGGTCTTGGCAAGTCGAAGCATCACTTGCATGGCATGCTCGTGTGACATTGTTGGAATTTGAGGTCGAAAAAGCCTTGAATTTTGACCAAAACATTGAATGCAGTGGAATATATTAAATTTGATATTCAACATATTGAGGCACCAAGAACAAATGATCCTATCATCTGGTATGTATGAGAAAATATACTTATAGAGTTCCCTTGAAGGAGTTCTTGTAGCTATTCAAGTGTTTAGCCTCTTGTAATATCCACACGATCTCCAAATTGTTGGATCTCCTCTCAAAGCTTTTCAACAAGAGAGAAAGAGAAGAAAGGAGAGAATTCTCTCAAGGCTTGCATGGGCACCTTAAGTTGTGGTCGTTCTTCCCCTATTTGTAGACATTTGGTATGCGTATTTTTTATAAAAACCTTCATAATTATATCTATATCCACCAACATAAGGTCTATATCTATAGACCTTATGTGTGTGACCCTCTCGGTCCATAGATCTCAATAGTTAATAACTCTATAGACTAAATAACACCTTATTGGTCAACCTTAATTAATTATCCACATCAACATATAGATTAATTAATCATGGATCTATTTAACCCAATCGATAGGTTGAGTTGCCAGCCCGTTGGGTGTCAAGCTACACCACGTACTCTAGGAGATACGGAGTATGTGAGAATTCCCTAAGAAACCTTTCTATAATTGATGACTATGTATGTGTAATCCTTCATCCGCACGAGACTCATAGATGACTTAGCATATGATCAATTATCAAACCCTAAGCGCCCACTCAAGTCAGCACTGATGCGTGTAGAAAATCATCGAGAACTCCTTCTCCAATATTTCTACTATCTTGGCCAAGGATTTTAATGCCTCTCATTTCTTGAGTCAATCTCATACTAAGGGCGGATGATCTCATATTTATCATACAATCATCTTCATAGACTTTATGGCATATCCAATATATGACGTTTTTAGATCTCCCGAGGATAAGGGATTCGTAAGTCATAATCAAAACATGATCATCCACCCGTAACATGTCTTTTGTGTCTCAAGACAAAAGATTACATACACAACCATGACATGAATCAACCTAATTGAAAGTTGAATATAATTACCATTCAAGGATTCATACAAATCTATTCAATGAACTCTTTCTCCAAAGAGCACCCACTATCTATCCTTAATGTCTTCACATTGATGGCTACTTATAACATAACATCTTTGCTTATAATTATATAATTATTAATGAAAATCAAGGCATAAAATATTTTATTTTATGCATCTTATCATGGTTTGACTGCATATCTATTATTCTGTGAAAATTTAAGTTATAATCTCAAAATGAACTATTTTTAGGAATAACCATAAATAATTGAAAAGAGATATTTGATATTAGATTATTGTCATTTTATTTTTGAAATTATATTATTCCCATTTTATATTTGAGATTATAATTCAATTGTAATGTTAAATAATAAGAGAAAATATTTATTTATATATACTCATTTATTCTTCTAGTTTTATTTTCTAAAAGAAATGAGTGTATTTTTTAAATAAAAATTTGAATTTTCAGAACAGTAGATTATTTAATTTCTGAACAAACAAGATAAATTTAGATTAATTTAGACTTATATTTTTAAACTAATAAATTTTCTAATTTTTAGGTATTTTGTTAACTTTTCTAGATTTATTTTCAGTTTTTAAAAATTAAAAGTATCTGTTTATATAGCATGTTGACATGGCAGCCGAGCAAATGATGTGCCGCCACATGGCAATGCCTATACTCACCATGTGGTGCACAAGTGTGCACTTGTGTGCGAAAGTGTGCGCGTGTGTGTCCATGTGTGCGCATGTGTGCACATGTGTGCGCGTATGTGATTAGTGGGTTAAGCATCCTTTTCAAGATATAAGTTGAACCCACTCAGTGCGCTCTACCTATATACACAAAATTCGCTTCAATTTCTCTCATGTGCAACTATTTTTCTTTCTCTTTATGCGCAAATAATTTGTCACGTTGTTGAAGCATCTAATTCGTGTATTTATTTCGAAGCCATCGATATTTACTTAAGTCGAGGGTAGGCGACAGAGTTTCATTGGGCGACGATTCATTTTAAAATGACCTAATCTCGGGCGTTCGTATGAGGAGTTGTAACGGCTAAGATTAAACATGCCCGATGAACTCCCATGGACATGTGGCCGCATTTGGAGTGTTGGATGAAGATCAAACGGCAAACGTTACGCAACGAGCCGTGAGTGCTTGACAAGACTAAATCATACGGTCATTGATTACACACAATTTTGTGTCAAAACAAAGTCCTAAACTTACCAATTTATGATTAATCAATTTAATTAATTAGTATAATGGTAATTAAGGGTCGAATCAACGGAGAATTAGGGAAATTTGAGATATATCTTTGAAATTCGGTCAAATTGGACAACGAATTGAGATTAGAAATTGGGCATTTTATTATATTAAGAAAGACAACTCAATTGCGAATCCACATAACCAAAAATCAGGTGATTTGGATGAGAATTCGCTGAGTAATCAAAGTTTGAAGTTAGTAGAAAATTCATATCGCGATTTTAATTAAAAACAGAAATTAAAGTTCATCTACGATTCAAAATGTAAAACTAAAACTAAATGATGAAAGATTAAGATGAAAACATGCAATCTAACCCAAATTAGCCTTCAAAATAATCCAATTACTCGCCGGATGCATGGCTTTTTATTCCGAGTTTCCAAAGACGAAAATTGAAGTTCAAGATGTCAATTCTTCCTTCTCTCTCGATTAAAGTTTGATTTCAAGCATTTAATGGATGCGGAAATGCATCAATCGTATGGTCGTTGATTACACACAATTTAGTATCAAAACAAAGTCCAAAACTTACCAATTTATGATTAATCAAAGTAACTAATTAGTATAATGGTAATTAAGGGTCGAATCCACGGAAAATTAGGGAAATTTGAGAGATATCTTTGAAATTCGGTCAAATCGGACAACAAATTGAGATTAGAAATTGGGCATTTTAGTATATTAAGAAAGATAACTCAATTTTGAATCCATGAAATCAAAAATCATGTGATTTGGATAAGAATTCGAAGAGTAATCGAAGTTTGAAGTTAGAGGAAATTTTTGTTTCGAAAAACGATTAAAAACCGAAAATTCAACTAAATTAAACTAAATCTACGATGCTAAAATAAAAATTAACACTAAATGTTGAAAGATTAAGATGAAATCACGCAACCTAACCCAAAGTAGCCTTCGAAATGATCCAATTAATCGCCGGATGCAAGGCTTTTCATTATGAATTTTCGAAGACGAAAGTGGAGTTCAAGATGTGATTTCTTCCTTCTCCTTCGATCAAAGTTTGATTTCAAGCATTCAATTGAAGTGGAAATGAGTCAAGAACACTCTCGAACAAAGGGCGCGCGATTTGGTGGACTAGACATGGAGAATTGGGGATTTTATCGCGAACACCTTCTTCCGTCGCGAAGAACACATTTAAAAGATTCGGAAATGATCGTGGCCGTCAGATGAAGCAGTTGATCACGATGGACGGTCGCGATCGCGCGTCGATTCGTGAATCGTTATCGCTGCCTGATGATCGTCCGATCGTGAATCAAAGGTCCAGATGCGATCTCATCTCGTGAAGAAGGAGATGCATGGCTTCTTCTCGTTCGTCGGATCTTGATCGGGCGATCATCATTAAATCAAAGATCCATCGATCGCCAATGATCTCAGCCGTTATAACTCGCGATCGGACGGTGGATCTTGATTCACTTAAAGTCCATTTCAATCACGTGCATTGATTGTGATTATATGGTCCTCGTGTCCATTGCATCTACGTCATGCGATCATCGCGATCTTCATCCGGCGATCCACGTTGCTCCACGTGGCCTGAAAATATAGAAAACACACGGACTTTAGTCCCACACGGAGAAAAAGAGGGAAGAAGACGCGTATATAACATACGCGGTTTTAGGGGTATTAATAATTTGTCTCCTTATACTCGGGAGACCTATGTACATTATATAAATATAAATAACATCTACATGTCACATCAGGGCCACGCGTCACCCTCCGCACCATGTAGGCGCTCGCGCCGGTCCACGTGGCGATGCCACGTGTACATGCGCGATAAAACCCAAATTTTTTTTGCATTTTAATTAAATTAATATTTTAAAAAAATCAAAATAAAAATCAAATAAATTCAGAAAAATTTCATAAAAATTCCTAAAAATTGTAAAATTCATAACTTTCAAAATATAACTCCAAGTTAATTCAAATTTATTTTGTTGGATTCAGAATTGAATAATCTATCATTTATAAAAGGTCAAATTATTAAAATAATGAGAGAATTAGTTTCTCTTAATTTTATACATTTATGTATCTTACAAAATAAATTCATAAGCACACATAAATGTCAATAAAAAGTTTTTTCTCTTATATTTTCATCCTTAAAACATGATTATGATCTTAAATATAATTAGGATTAAAGATTATAATGTTTAATTATACATATTTACCCATAAATTGATGCATTTTAAGATTTAATCATGAATTTACACAAAATGATAGAAATATGCTTAAAAGATGATAACATGCATATATTTGTAATGATTAATGCATTAATTTGCATTAATAACTATGTAATTACATGCATAAATAGCATGTTATCAAATTCATCATCTGATTTGATCAAATTTGAAGAATACCTAAAAAATTCTCTATTTCTCCGTGGATTTGACCCTATTTCAACATTATACTAATTAATTATTGATTAAAACGATAAAATGGTGAGTTTGGAAATTCTTTTGACACGCATTTGTGTATTTTCAAGGATCTCACTAATTTGTATCGTCAGCTATAAGATCAGCCATACTCATCATATGAGTTGGATCTGATAGTGTTATTCTTTCTAGATAATTTGATGTCCTTCTCAAATATCCCATGAATAGGAGTGTTTAGAACATATGTTTAAAGACTTGTGATCATTGTATTACGATCGCATAATAATTCACATATTCATTCCATATGCTTATAGACTTCATTGCAAATATCACAATGGATAAATTTCATTTCAATCAACATAAACGAGATACATGGAAGTGTGATTGGCTTACATGCCATAAAATATCCATCACCTTATGTATTCTTGATGAGGTGTTTTCATGTTTATTTTTTCTAAAAAATGTGAGCCTTCTTTTTTTATGGTGTATTCTTCACTTGAACTTCGCAGCATTGTTGGGATGATTTTGCAAGAGTGGCGTCAATTGGGTTGATCTCTCATCATATTCAGGATAATAGAAGGTTGAGCTATGAAACTAAGGTGTAGTTAAGATTCATTTTTTCTATTTAGGAAGAGAATGAGGTCTTTATTGCATCACTTTCTCTACCTAACTTCTCTCAATAATATCATTTTGAGCTATGCCCGATTTGCATAATCTTGTTCTTGTTGAAAAGATTTTTGATCTATTTTCTAAATCTATATTCATGCTTATCATATGACCAAATTTCTTCATGAAAATTATCAAAATTCATTAAAGTGTCAATGATTCAGTGATTTGGAAGGGCTTATGGATTTCAATAAACCCTAGGAAGATGACAAACTCTAATTAACCCTAGTACAACAGCCTTTTTGCATAGAATCATGAATTTCAATAAAATTATTAATGATTAGAAAACAAGGTGTGCGTAATTCCGTGAGAGCTACACCTTCTCAAAACAATACCCTTGAGCAATAAAACCTAATCCTTGGAAAAGGGAAAATCACTCGAGATGACATCAAACTCATGATCCTTTATGATAAGTTTCATCTTCGGTAGGCATTGGAACTTGTTCTTTGAGTGAATGTTGTCTCATGAAAAAGGTGGAACATACATAAGTATATATAATTAAAATATTATTCTTATATATTGGCAAATGATCGTACTTGGGCGTCAGTATCCGTGAGAGTTACGCTTTCTTAATGCAATTTTGAAAAAGTGATCATTCGTAATCCGTAGAAAAGGGAAAATTACTTGATCTCGTCAAATTAAAGATCTAAAAGATGGATTTCTACTTCGGATGACTCAGTGTAGGATTGATACGAGTAAAAATAAAGAATCAAATGAGAAATCTGAGTTTGAACGAGTCAAAATTGACCAATTTTCTCCAAAATACGGCTAAATGCCCAACAACGGTGCCATTTGATAAAAAATTTGTGCGGTCGTTAAAAACACACAAATGCGTGTTAAAAAATTCTCAAACGCACCATTTTAAAGTTATAATTAATTAATAATTATTATAATGATAAATGATAACATGCAAATTAAAAATGAAAATGTATGATTACTAATGCAATTTAAGGTATAAAACATTCCATTCTAATGTATGTTATTTTTTAGTGTTTATCTATCATTCTATGACAAAGTCATTATCATCTCAAAAATGCATTAATTTAGGGTTAATTATGATACATTAAGAAGAAAAAAATATTGTTATCCCTATATTTACTTGAGATTATAATTAGTTTTTAAGGGTAAATAATAAGAGAAATTATTTTGTATACACTCATATTTTTTCTAAGTTTTAAAATCTAAAAGAAATGAGTATATATTTTGAAATAGAAGTTTATTCTATTTTTATTTATTAAATTTGACTTTTTAGCATGATAGATAATTTAATTTTTTATCCAATGAAACAAGTTTGGATTAATTTAGAGTTATATTTTAAAATATTTGAACTTTCTAATTTTTAGGGATCTTTCTAGATTTTTTTAAAATTTTTTTCTGAATTTAAAATAAATTTATTCGAAATTAAATTCATTAAATCTATGCTGACATGGCAGTTGACGTGGCACGAGTGGAAAAGCGGCGTCACATGGCGACCTATGAGATTGCCACGTGTCACATAGTGTATTCTTGCGCGCGTGTGTTTGAGTGCGCATGTGTACGCGTGGGCGCACGTGTGTGCAAGTGTGTGTGTGTGATTAATGAGAAAGCACCTTGTTAAGGATTTTTGCTAACTCCTTAATCGCGCATTACATATATGCATGCTCATTTACCTGCATTTTTGTCATGTGGGACTACTTTTACCTTTTTATGTGCGCAAGTGATGTGGCATCGCGTAGAGCGTGCAATCGCACAGTTAAATCGCGATCGTCAATGGTCACTTAAGGCTGGGGTACATGGCGCATTTTTACTTGTTGGCAAATCATTTTAAAAATGATTTAATCTCAGTCGTTGATCAAAAGAGTTATGATGGCTTGGATTAAAACCAATGAAAACGCATCCGGTGTGTTAGATCAACATCAAACTAATGGCGTTTCATGCATTTCTTCTTCACGTGTGACGTGGCGAAATCTCGACAGTCTATCTATGAACCAACGGCCACAACTTAACCATAACGATTCAAACACTTCATCCGACGGTTGCCCCCAATTTGCCCTTATAAATTGAGATGTTTTTAGATATAATAAATCATTCTTGGGCATTTTCAAGTAATCAAATTGTCTAGACAACAAATCCCTTGAATCTCTTGCTTCCAATTGCTTCTAGATCAATTTTCATGTCCATAGAGTGCTTAAAAAGTCAGATTTCATAGAGAATAAGAAAAAAATCTACTCTTGAAATATTAACGACTGTTTTTCGAATTTGAGAATGAAAAGCACTGATCCAGTGAGTAATTAGATCAATTTTTGCGTAACCTTGGGTTAGTTATCGAGTTTCATCCTAATCTTTCTTCGTATAGCTTTAGACTTCAATTTTGAATCGTAATTTTAGTTAATTTTAATTTCAATTTAGGTTTTTCGTGATTTTGAAATTTATATCTCATTTACCTCATATTTCTTCGCGAAACTTGATCCAAATTTCTTAACTTTTGATTCCGTGTCTTCGAGTCTTCTTTCCAAAAATATCAATTTCCTTAATTTCTCACCACATTTCATCATCCAATTTGATGTAATTTTAAAAGATATCTCAAAATTCAATTATTTCTCTGTGGATTCGACCGTTATTCACCACTATACATCTCAATTTGTGTTAATGGCGTACAATTGGTGAGTTTGGATTAATTGTAGACACAAATTTCTGTGTATTTAACGACCATACCAATTTGTTTTATCAGTAAATAAGGGTCAAACCCATGGAGAAATAGGGAATTTTTTAGGCGTTCTTCAAATTCGATGAAATCAAATGACAAAATGAGGTGAGAAAGGGGTTTTAGTAAATTTGGAAAGAAGACTCCAAGACGATTCCACGGAATCAAAAATTGCTTAATTTGGATCAGTAATCGTGTAGAAATCAAAGAGCAAAATTAAGATAGAAAAATAGATCGGGAAGAGAGAAAAACAAAAAATTCTTAAAATTTGACTAATCTAAGCATCAAAATTAAAATCTAATGATAAATGACAAAAGATCATGAGGAAACATTCAATCTAATTGGAAATTACACTCGAAATGATTGAATTGAGCATCAGATCAAAGGCTTTTCATTCTGCATTTTTGAAAATGAATATTTGAAATTCAAGAGAAGAAATCTCCATATTCTTTTGACAAAATCTTGATTTTAAGCACTCTCTGGACGTGAAAATGAGTCTAGAAGAGGAAGAAATCAAGAGACTCAAGGATTGCGCTGTCTAAACAAGTTCAATTACTGATAACATGAAATTCATATATAAATTTACGTGATTATTAATGAAAATTAAGACATTAAATATTCCATTTGTATGAATTTTCTTACATTTTATCATTTTATGTAATTGTAAGTTATGATATAAAAATGTAGCATTTTTGGGATAATTATGCATAATTCTCATAATATAATTTTAATCCTATTTATATTTGAAATCATAATTATATTTTTATGATTAAATGATACGAGAAAAATATTTTATTTACACTCATGTATTTTTCTAAATTAATTTTCTAGGAGGAATGAGTATATTTCATAAATTCTCTTGTTACTTAAAATATTTTGACTTTTTTATAATGATAGATAATTCAATTTCTGATCCAACAAAAAAATTTGGATTAATTTGAGTTGTATTTTGAAAGTTATGAATTTTCTAATTTTTCTGGAATTTTTTTGAATTTATTTAAAGCTATTTTTTATTTTTAAAATAACATAAATAAATATATATTTTAATCGCAAGTTGACGTGGCGAAGTGTCGTCACGTGGCAACATGTGTACACGTCACGTGGATGCATCTCTATGTGACACGTGTGCGCGTGTATGTGCGTGTGTGCGCGCAAGTGTGCATGTGTGCGCGCCTATGTGCATAGGTGAGAATGATTAATGGGTTTAGCATCCGATAAGGATTTTACGCTAAGCTATTAAGCGCTTAGACCTTATAAACCCGATAATATCTTATATTTTACTCCATGTGGGACAATTGCATTTTGTTTTTATTTTATAGGTTGATGAGACGAGACCGCGAGGTCATTGATTTCAAACGGTCTCGTGTCAAAAATAATACCGAATTTATCAATTTAAGGATTTAATAATAAATAGAGGGGTATAATGGTAAATAAGAGTCGAATCCACAGGGAATTAAGGTATTTTTGAGAGATCTTTTAGAAATTGATCAAATTGGACAATGAATTGAGGTGAGAAATTAGGGAAAATGGTAGATTTAGAAAGATAGCTCAAAGATGTATCTAGGGAATAAAAAATCACTCAATTTGGATAAGTAATCGCGGAGAAATCAAAGAGCGAAGTGAGATGAAATTTTTGAAACCGCGAAGAACATAAACTGAAATTAAAAACAAAATTAAACTAAATTGAGATCCTCAACTAAAAATTGATGATACATGATGATAGATTAGAAGGAAAACTTGTTTTCTAACCCGAGATAATGATCGAATCGATCCATAAATGAATTTATTTTATATAATACATAAATGTATACAATTAATATAAATTAATTCTCTTATTATTTTAATAATTTGACCTTTTAAAATGATAGATTATTCAATTCTGAATCCAACAAAACAAATTTGAATTAATTTGGAGTTATATTTTGAAAGTTATGAATTTTACAATTTTTTAGGAATTTTTTTGAATTTAATTAGATTTTATTTTGATTTTTAAATGTTTTAATTTAATTAAAAATGTAAAAAAAGGGTGTCTTTAACGCGCGTGTACACGTGGCATCGCCACGTGGACAGGCGCGAGTGCCTATGTGGCGCAGAGGTGACGTGGCGCTGACATGGACACGTGTATATATATATTTAATAAGTATTTAGGTCTCCCATGTATAGGGAGACAGATTATCAAATTCGCTAATCTCGCGTACATTATATACTAAAACATCCTCGCGATATATCCAGTGTGGGACTAAATTTTGTGTTTTACTTTGATTTCAAGACGCGTGGGGGCTTTTCGGGCGTTGGATTCGATCGTGATCAACGCGATGACGTCGATGTAGTGGACACGAAGTCCACCGCATCAACAATCAGGCACGTGCGCATATAAAAGGAGTAGGTGAGCTTATCAAGGCCGTCGATCACATCTGATCTCTGATCAAATCACGATCGCCCGATTTAGATCCGACGATCACCGGTGAAGATGACGATTCGTGAATCGTCGTGCGATCGCGACCGTCCATCGCGATGAAAATGCAAGATCCAACGGTTGATATCCATTTTCGTTCTTTTAAGAACGGTTCTTCACACGAAAAGCCATGTTCGCGATTAAATCCCAAATTCTCCACGTATACTCACCCAAATCGCGTGCCGTTTGTTTCCCTGTGTTCGTAACTCAATTGCGCTTCCATTGAATAGTTGAATTCAAACTTTGATCGAGAGAGAAGGAAGAAATCACATCTTGAACTCCACTTTCGTCTTCGAAAATTTAGAATGAAAAGCCTTGCATCCGGTGATTAATTAGATCATTTCGAAGGCTACTTTGGGTTAGGTTTCGTGATTTCATCTTAATCTTTCATCATTTAGTGTTAATTTTAGTTTTAGTATCGTAGATTTAGTTTAATTTAGATTAAATTTCAGCTTTTAATCGTTTTTCGAAACGAAAATTTCATCTAACTTCAAACTTCGATTTCTCTTCAAATTTTTATCCAAATCACCTGATTTTTGATTCCGTGGATTCGATTTTTAGTTATCTTTCTTAATATTCTAAAATCCCCAATTTCTAAACTCATTTCATTGTCCGATTTGACCAAAATTTAAAGATATCTCTCAAATTTCCCTAATTCTCCGTGGATTCGACCCTTAATTACTATTATACTAATTAATTACTTTGATTAATCATTAATTGGTAAGATTAGGACTTTATTTTGACACTAAATTGTGTGTAATCAATGACCATACGATTTAGTCTCGTCAATAGACACGTAGATGAGCTTGGTCAAGTGTGTGAGATCAATCAAATTCATAATGTGTCAGCATATGTGACGAAAAATGAAACTCTTTCTGGCTACCTTTGAGATAGAGCTAAAGATTAGTTTTTAGAGTTAGGGAAAGAATTCACCACTTGAACCAAAATGGAGGAAGAATTTCTTATGAAATACTATTCTATAGGAGAAAATAACCTCCGTTAGGAAGGCTATTCATGAATTTACCCAAGGTCCGAGTGAAATATTTTATGAAGCTTGGGAGAGACTTAAAGACCTCACTAGGGAGTGTCCTCACCATCGAGTGTCTAACCATGATCTTACACAAATATTTTATGATTGGTTATGCCTGCAAGATAGATATCTTTTAGATGCAGCTAGCGGCAGCACCTTCATGAGAAAATTTGAAGACGACATAATGGAATTGATCAAGACGGTGGCAAAAAATAGCCATCACAACCCGGAAAAACCATTTCGAAAGAGGTGCAACGCCGAAGGAGGGATTAATTGACGCAAAATCAGTAGAGATGGGCATGCTCCTTGAAAGGATCGATAAGATGGCGGAGGTTTAGCACCTTCTATTGGATCGGCTCCACATCCGCAACGATTCGGAAGGACTTGCACCCCTTACTCTACAAGAAGCGTTGCCATGCGCCCATTGCTCAAGACTTGACCATGTCGAGCTAGATTATCCCGTCATGGTAATTCAAGGGCATGACATGTATAGACAAGGCCCACCAAGAGGGCCAAGTCAACAGGGAAGATTGAATTATTTGGGTACATACCCAAATTATTATAATAACTCTAGTGTCTATAATAATCCTTCGCAACATGCAAGATTTAAAGACGAACACCAATCAAGTGTATCCTCTATCTTACAACTTTGGTCATCTACAAAATTCACAACCGCAACCCTACGCGAATACAGGACGGTCGAAGTATATCGCGTCACAGCCATCCTACACTCAAGCTCCATGACCAACCGCACCATCTGCAGATCCAATTTTGGGTGCGATATCTCAATTGATGGAACAAATGAACATAATGAACTTGCGTGTGGACGAGATATAGGATTTTGTCAAGACTAACATTCATGTCGCGGCTGATAATAAAGAAGGATAAACAAGTCTCTTTTTCTAACCAATTACCATTGCAGGCCACTATCAACTCAATGAATCAAGGGGCCTCATCGATTCAAATGCATAATTTGAATCATGTTCATGTTAACGAAGAGGCAGTGGAGGCTGCATCAGCTATATCGAGCTTTCGGAGCAGCAAAGACTTATCGAATCATCATGTGCACAAGAGCTCAATAGATGAAGAAACACCAACTGTCGTAGTAGAGCATGCCAATAGTTCAGAGGATGAGGAAGAACCGGTGCAAGCTGAACCGTGCCTTACCCTCGAGCATTAAGCAAGCTTAGAGCCAAGGTGAATGAAATTGACAATCAACTCGTAGAAGTCTCCCAAAAGGTAACCATTACCGTCCCTTTAATAGATGCCATTGAGCATATTCCTTCTTATGCCAAATTCTTTAAAGACATATGCACACCCTATAGAAGTCCCAAAAAGATCCAATTCAACGAAAATATTAATTCAATTATTATGAATTCTCTTCCGATTAAAAAGAGAGATCCCGAAACGCTCATGATCACGAGTAAAATTAGATGAATGACTTTTACTAGATCCTTTTTAGACATCTCATCGTAGCTCATGGTGAAGTAGGCGAATTGACATCTCATCGCAGCTCATGGTGAAGTTGGCGAATTGACATCTCATCGCAGCTCATGGTGAAGTAGGGTTAGAGAGAGAGAGAGAGAGCCTTAACAGAAGTAACGGTTTGGGTTTAGAGAAAGAAACCTTGTGTTTTTATTTGATTGACAGAATTTAATATCTGAATTATAACTGATATCCTAGTTATCTACAATCCAAGCCGGTATCGATGACTGGGATCGCGAATAGTATCCAAGACGGTATCGACGACCGGGATCGCGAATAGTATCCGTTAGCTAAATGGTCAAACCGTAGTATCTGAATATCATCATCATTTTATGAAAAAATTGCTTTAACCTGAGCAGTGCTCTTCTTTTTTAGGTAAGAAATTGGTGTCAAATCAGAGATCGCCCTGAAAGATAGCACTCCCATTAGCAAGAGAGACCCTCCAAACTCGCTCAGCATTTGCGCGCTCAGGGTCGGGGAGAGGAGAGAATGAGCAACAAGGTCGTGTGCGTCACCGGCGCTTCCGGGTACATCGCGTCGTGGCTGGTCAAGTTGCTTCTCCAGAAAGGGTACACCGTCAGAGGATCAGTGCGGGATCCCGGTGAGGAGAACTCTTTATTATTTCTTTTAAGTCACTCTGTCGGCTTCTGTTTCGATGAAATCCAGGAAAATTAGATCCTTTTTCGCGTCTCTGCATTGCGATGAGCCAATGCGTTGGGCAAGGAGTTACACCCTGTTTTAATTTACATTTTTTAACACTTATGAAAATATCTGTAAAGAAAGATTGGTGGAGAAAATAGTGATATCCTGTGACCTGTTTTACTTCGATTCCTTTAAAAGTTGCTCTTTGAAAGAATTGATGAAGAAAGACGATTGAGGGAAGGATTTTTTAATTTGATTTCTTTAAAATTTCTCTAATGAAGAAATTTACGAAGTAAAATTGACGGGTAAGGAGTTATATCCTGTTTTATTTTTCTTTCTTTAAAAGAGAAATATGTGAAGAAGGATGACTTGGGAAAGAGTTTGTATACTTTTTGATTTGCTTTCTCTAAAATTTCATCTTTTGAAGAAATTGGTGAACAAAGATGAGTTGGGGAAAGATTTTTATCCTCTTTTAATTTGCTTTTAAAAGTTTTCTTTGTAAGATATGTATGTATAGATAGAAAGATGGGTAGAGGAAGGAGTTATAAAAATTTCTCTTTTGATAATATCTATGATGCAAGACGAGTTGAAAAAAGAGCTATATCCTGTCTTTAATTTGCTGTCTTTGAAAGCTGTTCTTTTAAAGCATTTTTTGAAGGAGAATGAGTTGGGGAAGGAGTGATATCCTTTACAGATTTGCTTTTTTTATTTTTTTAAAGTTACCTTTAGAAGGTATCCATGTAGAAATATTAGTTGAGGTAGGAGCTATACCCTGATTTGATTTGCGATCTCTTTTCAAAGAAATTGGTGAAGAAAGATGAGCTGGGAGTGAATAATATCCTGTTTTAATTTGCTTTCTTTTAAAGTTTCTCTTTTCAAGAAGTCTGTGAAGAAAGATGAGCTGGTTCGTTGGATTTGTTGTTGAGACGCTAGCAAGTAATTCCACTTTTTATGCAAGCTCACAAATTTTGCAGCTCCTCTCATTTAACATTCATAGCATCTTTTGTCTAGCTATGTTTTATTGTTCATCGGTGCCATGGTGCTCCATAAATTTTCTATTCAACAACTTATTTTGAGATGTTTTGTTTAACTTCGTTTTGATCTGACAATGATGATAGATATGATGAATGCTGCCAATTGGCCACTTTTTATGAGGAAATTGGTGAATGAAAAGGAGTTGGTTCTCTTGAATTTATAAAGATGCAAGCAAGTAATTCATGCAATTTGTGATAACTCTGGGTTCCCATTAGAGTTTCAGCAGGAGGGGAGATAACTTCCTGCATTTTGCTCCATCATGCGATGAGATTTCCAGCTAGAAATGTACAATATCCGATGTTTGAGAGTGTATAGCATGATCGGGAATACTAGGTTCCCGAGATGGGGAGCTTGATCACGAGCATGAGTGGCACTGAGGCGAGGGAGTGAAGATTGGGAATCGGAAGGGAGAGATTCACAGGAGTCTTGGAGAATGTCCCGAGGGGTTCCGGAGTCACGTATGGGGTATGCAAATGCGATCGTGCTTACAATGGCATAGAGGAAGGATAGGCTTTATGGATTCCGGCAAGGGGGCTCCTGATCGCGAACAGAAATGGGATCAACACGGGGATGGAGCTCGCATTGAACACTTAAGTTGCAGTTCTTTGGATGGCTTCTCGTCTGAAGAAGACTTATGACACCCCCTGTCTACCCCCTGTCTACCCTGGACCCTGGACTTTTTAATTGAAAACCTCATCGAGCACTTCAAAAAAAATTTATACCAAATCCTACTATTAGCCTAACATTGATAAATGGAATATTGGGATTGCTAAAAGCACTGACCGCTAGATCACTGGGTAGGGATTGACAATTCGGATAACAGTATTGGTGGCAGTAATGGTATCGGATAGCATTAAGGTCCTCAATGGTATTCTATACTAAAGAGACCTGATATTAATATCCAGATGCTGGATATCAATAAGTGGATACTCATCACCATCATCCACTAATGTCCAACTGTAATCTGATGACAGTATTGGGCATGTCTGTCACCATCATCCATTGGAGAGAATTGATTAGGACCCAATTGATTCTCTCTATCTTCGACTCTCTTTCTCTCTCTAAGATTGAATTTCCTCTCTCTCTCAGGCTTTCGCCCGATGCCATCTGTTGTCCACTCATTGTCCCTCAAATCGTGGCATCCTCAATTCCTCACCTCAGTTCTTGATGCCTCATGGAACCTTTTATTAGGGTTACATTTAGGGGTTGGGGAAGAAATCAATGTCATAAAGAAATCAATTTCTGTTTTTCAAATCAAATTCTTTTTGAAATCGATTTCTCCTTTTCTTTCTGATTTCTAAGAAGAAATTGATTTTAAAAGGAAATTGATTTCTGATTTTTAGAAATTTATTTCCATCTGGAACTTTTGGTTCTTACTCATTTCATTAAAAATTCTGGAAAAAAATTAACTTCCCTGTTTTTTCCATTGAGATGGTGACTGCGAGGAAGCACAGCCGACTGTGGCCCTCGCATTCTTTTCAGGCATCGCATGCGAGAAGAGTTCCGATCAGGAATACCTCGCGAGTTCTGATATGGAATACCTTGCGAGTTCCGATCAAGTTCTCGAGATGGGGAACATGATCGAGAGCAGAGGAGGTGTGGGGACAATGGAGGGGAGATCAGGAATAAGACTGCGTCAGCAGATTTGAAAGTTCCACGGAACAACAGAGAGCGTTCTAAAGGGTTCCGAGCCGGCATATGGGGTGAGCGAAACAGATAGTGTTCACACTGGCATGGTGGAAGAACTATCATCGCAATTTCCAGGAATGAGGTCTATGAACACAAACAGAATCGGGATTGACACACAGGAAAGGAATTTGTGCTGGAACCTAATAAGACAACAGAACGGGCAAATGTACATCATGCATGACAGCACAGGAGAGAGAGGGAACGCGAGTATGCCTACTAGTTGGGTCCGTCCTGGACGGGAGAATGGTGCCATTTTACTGCAGGGAGTCATGCGCGTAGAGGGATGACAACAATGGGATTGGACAGATCAACCTTGGGGTGTCTCAAGCATTCGTGAAGAGGATGGAAGAGGCCTCTTGTGGGGTGTGGACATGGGAGGTGGACGGAGACATTCCAGCATCCTTAGACATCTACTGGTGCCAGTATCAATCAAAGTAGACGATGAGGACAGTAGGAGATATCGTCATCAGGAGGCTGATGATGAAGAAGACGGCTGGGTGAGGGCTGAACAATGCAGAAAAAGGGCAGATGGGATAACACATCCAATGGAGCAGATAGAATTAGATGGACGGTGCTTCAAATGTCTGACATTCGGCCACCACACCAAGGAATGCCAAGACCCTCTGGTCTTCTACATATGCTGAGGGGTTGGCCATCGACAATGGGACTGTCCACGGGGTACCTGGGAGGAAAACAGACAGAGGAGTCACACCTCAAAGGCTGTAGGGCCGAAGATCCCCCAGAGACATGGGATAGTAAAGAAGAGAAGGGGGAGGCAGAAACAAATAGTACTCTCGTGGATGGTCTCATTGGGGAAATCACCAGTGACTCCCCCAAGTTAGTGGAGATACAGCAAGGGCTCTGGCAGAAGCTTTCGGCAGGTGACAGGGTAGAGATGTGGGAGCCTGAAAACACCAATTTCTTCATCTGCGGGCTCACAATGGCATCATATATACAGATCAGGGGATCGATATAAAGAACTAACAAGGATGGCGAAGTTAATTGGCAGCGTACTCTCTTGACAGACAAAGCAACAGAAGGGGTGAGAGGGATAGTGATATTAGAAGCCAGAGGTGTACCCTTGGACTACAGATCAGGTATGGATCTGGGAGACATGGTTAGACCACTTGGAATGCTCCGTCAGATATTGTCAGATGTCATAAAGGCCGAGGACCCAAATATAGTGTTATACTGGATTGGACTTACTGGATGTCCACCACTGGTGACTAGGATTAGCGGCCACAAAGGGATATCCGATGTTCATATGGTAATGCACTCGCTGCCACTACCACCGCCATCTCAATCAATACATCCTTATAGAGGCACGAGAAGCACGGAGGGGCTTGAAAGAGACAGGGGACGAACAAGATTGGCAAGGTTGACCGAAGAGTAGAAAAAGGCACAAATCGTCCATGAATTGGAAATGCAGAACACAAACTGGTGCCACATCGAATCAAGATCATCATTACCCATGGAAGATGGAGGTAGTATGGGAGGTGTACAGCAGGACGAATCATCGAACGGACAGTTAAACCAAAGGATGGAGCAAGAACAAAGTTCAACAAGCCCACCAACAAAAACACTTGACGATCCAGCTCCGGCGGAGTATACTGCCCCAAAGAGCAGTTGTCAAGATAGGAGACGAGGGCACATACCAGAAGACATGTCACCAAGGAGGGCCTTGTATACAAACAAAGAAAAATAGGCGTTAAGTATGAGATGAAGGAATGGGTGATGGTAGGGAAGAGTGGCAGGCTGAGATTAGTGGCGGAGGGAAAAGCCAAGAGGACCAATAGAGAACGAATTATGCAACGGGGGTCATCGGATAGCCTGTTGAAGGCGAGGAAACAGGGAGCAATGAGGCACTGAAGAAAGGGGGAAGGAGACCAAAGGGGGGGAAGACCCTCTCACGAACCACCAGGCAAAGGCAATCGCAGTGGCAATAAGGCCGCAAAAGGTATAGAGCAGCAATGCGAGAGACAATGGTAACCCATGAGATGCATTTCATGGGATGTTTGTGGCATCTGGGATGAACAGAGAAGAGGAATAGTTGGACGGTATCTGGGAGAATGGGGAGCTATGGTGACATGTATATGGTGGGGCGTGGATTCTTGGAGGGTTTTTAAGCAGTTAATGCAATTGGGTGATCTAGTGGAGTTGCGGTTGCTTGGAACGAGATGGTGTTCGCTAAAGTGGCCTCTGGGATGTGGCAGTTCTCAGTGGTAGTCAAATTGAAGAGGGATAGTGATGATTTAGAGATGGTCGTGGTATCCATCTATGGTCCAAAATATGCCAAGAGGAGTGAGTTATGGGGAGAACTCGCGGAAGTGACTGTAACCTTTCAAGGGTCACTTGTGCTGATGAGAGGTAACTTTAATGTGACTGTAGAGGTGATGGATAGACCAAACAATGCTGGTGGTCAGGACCCTGATTGAGAGGATATCAGGTCTTTCATAACAGACGCGACGTTATAAGAAATGGGGCAGGTGAATTGCTTATACACATGGAGGAGCGCGAATGGCAATACCATGCCATTTCGATTGGACAGATTCATATGCTCGATAATGCTAGCAGAGCATTTTCTGCTAGCAGATGTTCGATGGCTTTCGAGACAGCTTTTCGATCACACACCAATTGTACGGACAGAAAATGAGGGTCAAAGGCAATCCTCATATTTCAAGGTTGATAGATCATGGGTAAGAGAGGTCAGTTTTAAGGAAGAGGTAGAGAGGGAGTGGTCCTCACAGGTTAGCCTAGGCTCTAAGACAAAGAGGCTTGCCGACAAGATCATTGGTCTACAGAGGCGCCTTATAGAGAGTTTAGAGAGCGCATTGGAGACGTGAGGGGCAAAAGGAGACAAGAGGCTCTAACTATGGTAAAGCAAGTAGACGATTAAGAGGAAAGAAGGGGTCTAGAAGTAGAGGAAGCAAAAGAATGTAAGGGTTGATGACATTTTCGTGGGAGAAGATTTGAAGTTAGAAATAGACTGGAGACAATGATCGAGGCAATTGTGGCTACATCAAAGGGACGCTAAAGATTCTTCCACATATAAGCCTATGGCAAGAGGCAACAAAACCAAATTGTGAAAGTAACTGTTGGAGATCAAGAACACGTTGGATCATAGACGGTGGGCCAACTGTTTGTGGCATACAGTTGATCTTTCTCCAAGAAGGGGAGTCAAAACCGTTAGAAATGGTGTGGTAGGGGGGCAAGGGAGGCAATCTAAGAATAGCAAGAAAAATTGGAGAGACCCTTCTTAGAATAGGAAGTTCGAGCTGCAATCAAGGGTCTCAATGGGGAAGGGTCCCTCATCCCAAATGGTATTCTAGTGTTCTTTTATAGGTTGCTTGAGGTGATCGACAAGCTAGTGAGGCCTTTCCAATCAGCATTTATCCCAGAGAGGCAATTGATGGATAATACAGTAATGGCAAACAAAATAGTAGCAGCACAGAGAGGAAAAGGGACTAGGGGCTTCATATATAAAGTCGACTTTGTCAAAGCATATAACTCTTTGGATTGGGCCTTTTTGTGGTAGTCTATGAGACGAAGAGATTTACCCACTAAATGGATATCATGGGTATAGAGATGCATTACCTCTCACTTGTTTTCAGTATTAGTAAACGAGCGAGCGAAGGGGGATAGGGTTCAACCGCAAAGGGTAGTGAGGCAGGGATGCCCGTTAGCACCGCCATTATTTGGTTTATCAGTGGATGCTCTCGTCACGTGTACGATCCAAGCATGCTCGCAAGGCATGCTTAGAGGCTTCCAGATACAGAGTTATCCTGAGGGTATCCCGCAACTAAAATACGCAAGAGACATTACGTTTTTCATGGAAGGCTCGGTGGAGGAAGCAAGGAACCTATCTATACTACTAGATCCCTTCACAAACTTTTCTAGCTTACAAAGAAATTGTGCCAAATCAGCCTTTGTGGGTTTCAAAAGTCACCCAAGAAGAGAGTTTGCAATGCTCAGAGGCCTGGGGAGTGCCAATTGGGAACTTATCTCTATGATACTTGGGCTTGCCCTTAAAAAAGGGTAAAGTGTTGAGGACAGATTGGATTCCAATGATTGAGAAAGTGGAAAGGAGATTGGAGGGGTGGTAGGCAAAACTATTGTCAAGGGGCGGCAATTGGTGTTGCTAAGGATTGATGTTGCAAGTTTGAGAATGTAGAGCGGGCTCGTGATGGATTGAATTGGATTATGGCACAATGCTCAATATGTGGGGCTTATAAGAGACTATATGGGGGGCATCATGAGGACATCTCGTCAATCATTAGAGCATACAGGTTTATATGGAGACAACGGTCCACCCTAAAGGTGTGGCTCTTTGGTTGGCTTCTCCTTTGACAAAGACATAAGACACGAGTACTCCATAAACGACTGTACCCAGAGACCTCAGCTGATTTCACTCTCTGCTTGGGGGACAAGGAAGTCTGCACAACATTTTTTTCAGATTCCCCTCGCCAAGACGATATGGAACTAACAACCCATATCAATGATAGACACGACCTTAGAGACGTCCTTCTGGGAATCAATCTAGAGGAGTGGCAGGAGGAAAGAGGAGGGGGTGCGCATACTTGTGGTTCTCTGGGCCATATGCCAACACCGGAATGACAAGCTGTTCAATGTGAGGGTGGCCTCCACCGATGGGGTCACCTATGCTGTGGAGGGTTTTGTGGCAGCCTAGTCCTCCTGACTAGGGGGGAGTGGTGGCTTATTGTAATTGATTTCCAATATTGTGGGTCGGTCACTGCTTCTTCAAGTGATTGTCCCTTGCACTTTTCAATTAAAAAGCTTCCCTGTTTTTCTTGAGAAATTCAGAAGTTGGCGCTAAATTTCCATTAATTTCTTAGGTCGCTTTTGAATGTTGGAAGAGCAGACTTATTATTTGACTCTTTATACTTGTCTTTCAACTCTCAGTAGCATAAATTATGAGGGTTGTGGAATTTATGAGCATGCAGCAATCCTTAAGAAATAGGAGACCTCAGAGCGGGATGCATGATAGATGGAATGGGTCGGCCCCACCATTTTTGTCTGAGGGGCTATGCCAAAATGAGAGAAGAGCAATGTGAGGAGGATCAGTGAATTACTGTGGCATGTCAGTTAATTTGGAGACACAAAGGTTCCATTGCAATGTTGATTTTTGAAGAAGACTAATGACTTGCATATATTGCAAGAGACTCTATCCAGATATGTCGGCAGAATGCATTATGCGCTCATGAGGTGAGGAAGACTACACTTGCCTTTTTATCAAGTGTCCTTTTGCCAGGACGATTTTGACCAGACAATCAATATTGTCAGTGGATGCGACCTTGGAGATGACTGTCTGGGACTCAATCTGAAGGGGTGTGCATAGGAGGGGGGACGCATACTTATGGCATTATGGGTCCTATGGCTCACAGGAATGAGATGCTGTACAGGGGAAGGGTGGCATCTTCAGATGGAGTTATCCATGATGTATAGGGTCTTGTGTTAACCTGGTTCTCCAGGCCATGAGGGGAAAAAGGACTCAAGAATGATAGACAGATAGTTGTATCCTTGAGTATTAAACCAGTAGGTTGGTCATTGATTATTGGCTGACGGTCCCTAAGCCCTTTCAAAAAAAAAGTTAGCATAGATCATTTTTACGTTGTTGCAGTTTCCATGCAGACTGTCATGCAGAAACATTGTGATCTACTGTTGTATTTTCTCTTCTAACTTTCATTATGATCCTTCCACAGATTATTTTGCCTTTTAAGCTTTGTTATTAATTCATCCATTTGTACATGATATTTCAGATGATCCGCAGAAAACAGTGCATTTGCGCCAACTAGAAGGTGCTAATGAGAGGCTTCACCTATTTAAGGGGAATCTTTTGGAAGAGGGTTCTTTTGATGCATTGATCGACGGGTGTGAATGTGTCTTTCACACTGCGTCACCTTTCTTTCATGCTGTCACAGATCCACAGGTTGGCATTTTACATAATTTTCATCTGCTTTTGTTTCGCATTTCCCCAAATCTTTAACAAAAGTGAATAAAATGTTGAGAAATGAATAGAAAACATGGTATAAAATAAGAAGATTGCTGTAAGTTGAAGAAAATATCTCTCTGTCACTAATTTAATTCATAATTGAAGGTGGCATAAGTTTTGAGGGATCACTGATCTCAGGTGATTTCCATTCCACATTTCTAGAGGAAATTTTTTTTTGGTGCATTAAAGTATACTGTGCATGCCCCTAGAATGGGATTTAAGTGAGGGGGTCAGCCTAAATGCCTTTCTTCCTAGAATGAGTGTGAGATGGTGGTTATCATCAAATATAGGGAGTGAAACTGAAATTTTATACCATTTTTGTTGATATTTCTCCTCTTAAGTTCTGGATAAAGATTTCTATACACTTTGAGTTGTATCATCTTGTAAATCCTTCGTAACTAGAAAAAAAAATGAAGCTCTGAAACAATCAAAGTCAAAGAAAGTTACAAGGAGCATAGGTTTAAGGGAGAGGTTGAAGGAACTGAAAGCTAAAGAAGTTCAGTGGTTTATAATCAAATCATAGAAGTTTCATGGTGTTGATTCAAATCCACAATTAACAATGTAATCTCGAACGTTCATTGAATCGTACTTTAGTCCATATTCTGAACTGCATTCACATTTTCATCGTCTCCAGATTTAGGTATAGGATTAGGTTTTGGGTTGAATTTATTACAGTTACTGAGACTGTTGATCCCCAGTTCTGGATCCATTTCATCAGGGGTCTGGGTCTGACTTCTTTGTAAACTGGTATGCAATATTTGGTCATTTTTCAGTTAATATATGCAAAAGATTTCAGTAAGTTTCATTGCATGAAGACCATATTGGCTGTCACAGATAGGCCCTTCAGATTCTTTCTAGAGAGTGTAGAGATATTTTTTATCGGCAGATTTTCTCCAACATATCTAATGATCGATTCTGTTTGAATTTATGTTTCAGGCTGAATTAATTGAACCGGCTCTGAAAGGAACTTTGAATGTTTTAAGATCATGTGCAAAAACATCTTCCGTAAGGAGAGTGGTTGTGACATCTTCTATTGCTGCAGTCGCGTATAATGAGAAACCACGGACCCCTGAGGTCACTGTTGATGAGACATGGTTTTCCAGTGCAGAATTATGCGAGAAAATGAAGGTAAATGCGAGAAAAGTAATCTTATTTTGCTTTGATGAAAACACAGAATAAATGGTTTAACTATTGTCATTCCTCACTCGTCCCTGCGTCCCTCGTTAAAGAACTCGTTTCTTCATCCCTTCTTCTCCAGAATCTTTTTATCCTGAGATTGCACCATTTCCAAGTGTTTGCTTTCAATGCGCAACAATCTTGGCACTGTCTCAGAGAGAGACTCGGTGAAATAGACATGTCTGTGAAGATATCTGGACCTGATTTAGCTCCTGAGATATCTGACATTCTTTATCCTTCCTTTTCCTGGTCTTCTCTGCTGGAATCAACAATGTCCCTCTAACTCAAGATCACTGGTGCAGCTTCAAATGAAACAATTACGGTTCCCATCTTGATCCTCCCTCCTTTCAATATCGGAAATAAATAAGAAATATGACAGTGATAACTTGACTTTGCTTCTTTACTGGGAATTGTTAAAGAAGAATTCTGAAGTTATGTGACCCCCCTCTGTTTATTTTTTTATTATATTATCAATTGTAGGAGCCTCTGTTAATTGTAGGAGCTATTGTCTGCCAGTGTGCCAACAGCTACTTGACGAACAGATAACAGCAATCTGCCAGTGTCTTGGAGAACACCCTTCCAAAAGACTCATGTCATGAGACGCCACCTAAGGAGCACTAAACCAAAAATTTTCCACCTTAAGTAGGACTTTCTTCCTCCTTATTAGTCTGCAAGTCCGGATGATTGTCTGCTCCTCGTCAAACTCTCCCCCTTCTAATCGTCAACCTTGACAGAGAAAGTTATACTCTCCCCCTTCTAATGTGTCCTGCTTGACAGTCATGAGTGTATTTTTTTTTTGAAAAATGCATAAGAGGCACCCTAAGTGGTGCCCCCTGTTGACAAAATACACTCATGAGTGTATTAAAAGCATTCTGCATAATCAGGAGATCCTCCACCCTCTGATCTGACAGAGCCCCTTCCAAGATCAGCTTCTATGTGCTGTCCCAACATTCCCTATCTGTTCTTGAGGGTTCCATATGAGAGCAAACATGTGAGGAAATTCCACACTTATCATGCCCCGAGTTGACTGGTTATCCAGCTAATATGAAATAGGGAGTTGTCCCCTTGTTTGGCTGTGAAGAATTTTTGGATTTTAGGGAACACATATCTTAGACTGTTCCAAATTGCTCATGCTCCTCAGTCCAGAGCTACCCACCTCTCCCAATCCAGCCACATGCTGCAACTCTCTTTTAATACCATCATAACCAAATCGTCCAAATCCTCCCACTTGATTAGAAGTGTCAGGTTTATGGTGTCTAACTTCAAAACCCTGGTCCTCCCAGCTTGATTGGTCTGCATACCATGTCCAAAGAGATTGTGCCAAACCTCTGATTTCCCTACCTGTAGCCTTTCATAAAAACGTTATCGTCAGCCCATCCAGCCACTTTTCAATGGCCCCATATAGCTTATAGAGCAAGAAATGAGAAATAGATATCGCGGAAACACATGTCGCGCTGTGTGGAGGCAAAGGTTACCCCATAAGGTGGCGTTGTTTGCATGGAGGATTGCTAGACAGCAGGTACTGACTCGGGTGAGACATAGATATTTATTCTCAACCAGATCAGCCCTATGCATGTTGTGTAGAGAACATGAAGAAGACTGTGAGCATTTGTTCTTCAAATGTCCCATTGCTATAAGGACTTGGGCCAGTCAAGGGCTTTCCGGTATTACGTCAAGTTCAGTTTTCTGGGCTACAATACCGAGGCGGAGACAAGGTCACAAAGCAGATCAGGGAAAAAGAGTTGCGGTGGTATGGGCCATATGGCTACACCGCAATGAGGTGGTCTTTGAGGGGAAAACGGTATCAAGTGAGGGAATCATCCATGAGGTGGAGAAGTTTGTTGGTTTTTGGTTTGAGCATGTGTGAGTTGGAGGTTATGGAGGGCATGATGGGCCATTTTTTGGTCTCATTACCCTCTTCTTCCATTGTATGGCGGTTCACCGTTATGGGTGATCTGCTTTCTTATTCAAAAAAAAAAAAAAAGCACCAAACGCCCCACCCTTGACAGCAATATGGTCTTCCTACCATTTCCACCTTCTCTATCACTAGTTGCCCTTCAAGGCGGAGAGCCAACCCCTTGTTCATGGTAGCCTCAAATAACACATAGGACACATCCCCACTAGTGTCCCCTCTCTCTGCCATGCCACTAGGATCTCTCTTGCCACCACCGTGCCATCCACCAACTGCCTCCCCTGAATGAATATTGTCTAAAGATTCTCTGCATGCCATAATTCCTGCTTCAAAATTTATGGTGTGTGACCTTAACCTCTGACTTGACCATTGGCCAGAACTCACTAAAGAAGACCACCAAAAAAAGCCATCTGGACCGGGAGCCCCTTCCCCATTTAGCCCCTTGATGGCCACTCTAACCTCGTCCACTGAGAATGGACTCGCCAAATTCCACTGCTGTTCCTACATCACTGGTTGTCCCTCTTCCACATCATCTCCACCATCTCTAGTTCCTCCGCCTAGAGAAGGTTTCAAAATAGGCAGCCAAAAATCTTTAAATAACCTGTGGCTTGACACACTCCTGATGTCCCACCTGCACTTTCGATATTTGATTTGATTTCCTTCTGCCTTTTTCTGTGAGATGGAAGAATCTCGCGTTAGCATTGCCTGTACTTAGCCACATCTGCCTTGATCTTTGTCTCTTGTCCATCTCCACCTTCCTGTCTTCCTCCTCCACAAGCATCCATCCCCTTCACTCCCTCGCCTCATCTTCTAGTTGGGATCTTGTGTCCCCCATGTCATCAAACTGCTATAGTCATGTTAAAACTTCATCCTCCTGATCATGTCTTCCTGAATTTGCTTCCTAACCTCTATGAGTTCTCTGTGACCCTTGAAGCTTTTTGGCTTTATTATAGCTGAGCCCTGTCCAACTTGTGAGGACCACCACCTCACTACCTCTGCTGTGAAGCCACCATCTCTCAGCTAGGATTTGTCCATCTTGAGGTAAGTGGCTCTGTCCTAAGTCTCATATATTTGCCACACAATCAGGGTGTAATCTGACAGTGGTCTAAAGAGTGACCGTGTATGTGTCCATGGGAAGCACTTCAAGATTTTCATCGAGCACAAGAACTTTTATGAAAAGTCTATCGGACCCATTTGCTTTAAGGCTGCTCACAATATGAAGGCCGAAAAAGCCTTTGAACCCCCTCCGTGCCTGCCCAGTCTTTAGGCACGATGGGGGTTCTAACGATCTATCCTGTCTCCAGGGTCACGTCAAAATCCTCCCCAAATAACTATCGGAGCCCCTGAAAGACTTCTAGCACCTTGAACATCCGTCCTCATATATTGTCTCTCAGCAAGGCATGCACTGGGACATAATTCGAGATGACTACCCATTCAAAACTGTCAATCTGCCTCTTCAACCTTACTGCCGCTGCATACCACCACGTCCATTCCTCCTCTTTAGAAAATAGTGTCTCCTTCCAGGCAATCTCCAGTTCGTTCGAAATTTCAAATATACTTCAGCATGTAGCTTTTCAAATCCAAAAAATTCTATACGTAGGTTTTCAATTCAGTATTAGCTAAAGAAGAATATGCGTTTTATTCTGCTTTAGGAAATGTTTATTTTGCTGTCCATACGAGTTTTGTGTATCAGATTAAGTATCAACTATGCATGTGTGCTGTAATGAGGACATTAAATGTTAGATATCTTGCCAAGTATTTTTTTTTATTGATCATGCCTTTGATGAATATCTTTTAGTCCTGGTATGTGCTATCAAAGACCCTTGCTGAGGAAGCCGCATGGAAGTTTTCGAAGGAGCATGGCATTGATATGGTCACTATAAACCCTGCTATGGTCATCGGCCCTCTTCTGCAACCTTCACTCAATACTAGTGCTGCAACAATTCTCAATTTAATTAATGGTAAGGGTTAAAACATTACTGTTCTTTTTTTTATGGGTGGTTGTCCTTGCATGACTTAACCTGGTCAGAATTACTTATATCATGGACGGATCATTAGAATGAGAAATCTCTTTGAAATATTTAGAAGTAATAATAATATTATTTTCTTTTTTTTTAAAATAATTTTTTATTTATTTTCCAAGCATCTTCACTGTTGAGCAGAAACTTATCACATGTATGGTTTATGAATGGAATGATAGTCAATTCGTGCTACGTGAACTGAAATTGTTCATGCACACAGTGAATCACCATAGTGCAGCACAAATGTTATGATGATTTTTAAGCCACCGGATCAATCATTGCCGGTGGATGATGAAATTGACCAATTGAATACCCTCTGTTGCCCTCTGTCTCTCCCCCCTATCTTATTAGAGAGATAGAGTGCAAGAAGAGACAGACAGATTTTTTTTGTTTGGGGGGGAAAGGGGGAGGGGAGAGAGAGAAAAGAGAGAGATCAGTAGAAATACTGAGAAAGACAGATGAGATTGAGAGAAGATAGAATTGATCGATAGAGACAGCAAAGGAGTCTTATAGATCGGGGGCAGAGAAAGTTTAAAAAAGAGGGGAGAGAAGAAGAAAAAGAAGATAGAGGTAGAAAGGTAAGGAGAGTGAAAAATGGAAGATTGAAAGAGAAAAATAAGATAGAGATCTAAAGATAGGGAATGTGAGCAAGTCAAAGAGTGACAGGATTAAATAGATGATAGAAATGAAAAGATAGGAGGACACAAAGTCAAAGAAAGATATGAGAAGGGATGAAGAGATTGATGGGGGGGAGACACAGAGAGAGAGAGAGAGAGAGAGAGAGAGAGAGAGAGAGAGAGGTCGCACTCTCCTAGTTTTCCATTAGCAAACAGATCAGATGCTTCAAGAGATCTTTCCCAGTAAGATGAATTAGTAGAGCCAATGGTACGGTCAATGATGTGCTTGCATCCTGGAAACCTTCTTGATCCTCTTTTTCTTAAAAAAAAATACTGATAAAAGTTTGAGATTATGTGTGTATTTTTTTAGGAGTTTACTTTATTTTTTAATGAAAATAATAAATCTACAGAAATTCTAAACTGAAACTGTATACTTAATGTTCCCAGGAGCTTCAACTTTCCCCAATGCAAGCTTTGGTTGGGTCAACGTGAAAGATGTGGCCAACGCACATATTCTAGCTTTTGAAGTGCCCTCGGCCAGTGGAAGATATTGTCTAGTTGAAAGAGTTTCCCATTTCTCTGAGATCGTGAATATTATTCGACAACTATTCCCAAACATAAGCCTACCTGAAAGGTAATATATCTTTCCAGTAAATTGAAAGATAATTAATATTTTCATGAAACTGAAAAAAGTAATTGAAAGTAGCTTTTATTCTCTTCCATCTGCTGTAGCTTTACAGTGGCCATCACAAATGTCATCTATCTGATTTTGATTATCCAAAATGTCAATTCATACCTATGCACTTGAGATTTCAATTGGGTCTTCATATCAAAAGCTTAGTTCCAATGAAAATCTGTTTCCAAGGTGTAAGAGAACAAATGCAACTTTCATAGTAATCTATTATGTGAAATTCATAAATTGGATTTAATTCAGTTTGACACTCTCAGCAAACTAGAATGGAACATAAACATTTCCTCTCATCAAATCAATTTGTTTTATAATGCCCACATTTCCTTTTTCTTTTAGCTGGGCATGTGGCTGGTATTTCTGAGATTACTTATCATTCTATGCAAGTAGAGTTCTTCTGATGATATACCCTCGCGTAGGGTCAGCTTGGGATTGAGCTGGGGATCCAATACAAATCACCATTGTCTCAATCTGCGTCTGATCAATATCATGGGTGGCGGACTCCGGGTGCATCAGTGAGAAGTCAGCAGGAGGGAGGGATGAGCATAGGAATGGAGAGGAGGCACTGGCCGCAAATGGAAGGAAGTTGATAATGACGGGGCTGGGGGCAGAGAAGTGGAGGGATAGTAGGAGCGAGAAGGGAGAAAGTTCGAGGTGGTCGGTGGATCCTGTTGTGAGTGGGGAGGTGTCGATGACTTTCAGGTCTAGTAAGCCTCAAGGGGAGGGGAGGAAGGAGGACAAGCTCCATACAAACAAGAACGCGGGGCAAGAGGCTTTTAAAGGGCGATCTTATGAGACGCCATGTTCATTATGAGAGGAGGAAGCTTTTTATTAAGGGGGATGGGGGGGGGAGATAATATGGCTGGCAGTGGGTAAGGGTGGGAAGATGAGGGTGCCTACCAGGTGGAGGATGGTTCGTGTGGGAGACTTACGTCTCAAGCAGATGGGGGGTACGGAGAAGTCGGGAGAAGGAGGTAGAGAGGTGGGAGGGGAGGAGAGTTCAACAGCTGTACCCGAGACTAACCCAGCAATCGACGAGGTGGAGTCGGACATCAAGAGAGTTCACTTGGGCGAGTGTGGAGGTTTCATAGACAGTCAGATGGGTGGGAGGGGGATGCAAGGTTCTCCATGAAGTGCATCTCATGAAATGTGCGTGGGCTCCGTGACGTGGAGAGGCGGAGGATCGTGGCCAAGTATCTGAGAGAGTGGGGGGCAACGGTGGTATGTTTGCAAGAGACATGGATGGAAAAATGTGAGCCATAGGATTAGAGGGTGGTCGGAGGAGATTTTCTGGAAGGGTACCATGCAGTGAATGCAACGAGTCGATCAGGCGGAGTGTTGATTGCCTAGAACGAGGGACTATATGATAAGGAGGAGGTGTGGGATGGGCAGTTCGTTGTCGCTGTCAAGCTGTCGAGAAGGAGTGATGGTTTGAAGGTTGTGGCGGCGTCAGTTTACGGACCGGTGTACGCAAATCGTCGGGAAAGACTATGGGAGGAGCTTGACGAGGTGGTGACTAGATTCAATGACACACAGCTATTGTTTGGAGGGGACTTCAATGTGACGTTGGTCTCAGACGACAAGCCCGATGGAGCCGGTGGACGAGATCAAGGTTCAGAGGAGTTTTGGGATTTTCTAGCAAGGGCAACTTTGCAAGAGATGGGGCCTCAAGATTGCAATTATACTTGGCACAGTGAAGCAAGTCCGTCTTATAGGTCCCATCTAGACCGATTCATGTGCTCGGTGGAGCTGATGGAACAGTTCTCGGAGGCAGACGTGTTAGCATTACCCAGACCGATATCTGATCATTGCCCGATCATTTAGCAGAGACATGAGGGTCATGGCCGTACTACGTATTTTAAGATGGACAAATTGTGGCTGAGGGAAAGGGGTTTCAAGGAGGAGATGATGGAGGTGTGGAGGTCCCAGGATGGGCTAGAAATGGGGTCGAAAAGGTTGACGGGATGCATTGAAAGGGTGAGGGGACACTTAATGAGTTACAGGAGGATGATTCGAGAGTCACGAGGCAAGGTGAGAGTGGAAGCTCTCGCAAAGATCAGAGAACTGGATGATGCGGAGGATAGGAGAGGACTCATATACAGCCAAATGCAATACTGAAGGAAGTGGAGATTGGTGGTGGCAACAGAGGATAAAAAAGAGGAGATGGATTGGAGGCAAAGGTCCAGGCAGCTGTGGTTGAAATAGGGAGATTCAAATACACGTTTTTTCCATCTCGTAGCCAATGGGAGGAGGCGAATGAATCAGATCACAAGGACAAGAGTTGGTACACAGCAACATAGCGGACCGCAAGCAACCGGCCGAGCTCTGGCAGATCACTTTTGGGCAATGACACAACGAGGTGCACCAAGTTGACGGAGATGGGCCGGACAGGGGGGCGTCGCAGCTCATACCAGAATAGAGGGACATCTTGGTACGACCTTTCACGGTGGAGGAGGTGCAGGCCGCCCTTGCGAGATTGAATGGAGAAGGCACCCCAGGGCCCGACGGATTACGGGTATTGTTCTACAAGGAATTTTGGGCTCTGGTCAAAGGAGATGTTATGGCTACACTGGAGGAGTTGGGATCCCCTCAAGCCAATATGGAGAAGATTAATAAGTCGTACCTATTTATATTGCCGAAGAGACATGGGGCCGAAAATGTCAATGACTTCCGACCGATTTCACTCTCTAATTCCATATATCTTATAATGGCCAAGGTATTGGCAAACCGGCTGAGAGAGGTGATCGAAGTGCTTATCGAGCCGTTTTAATATGTGTTTATACCAGGGAGACAACTACCGGATAGTGTCGTCATGGCGGGGGAGATTCTTGCAGCATGGAAGGTGCAAGGGACGAAGGGGTTTATGTGGAAGGTAGGCTTCGCGAAGGCATATGACTCATTGGACTGGCGATTCCTATGGGCGGTTCTACGGAAGAGGGGTTTCCTTGAAGAGTGGATCAAGTGGATGAAACGGTGTGTGACGTCCCAATCTTTTTCAGTTTTGGTGAATGGGCGGCCTACACGAGGGTGGATTTGGCCACAAAGAGGTATTAGGCAAGGGTGCCCATTAGCCCCAATGTTGTTCACCCTGGCCGCAGATGTGTTATACAGTAGCGCAGCCCAAGCCTGCGCAAGGGGGAGTTTGAAGGGGTTTCAGACACATAGCCAACCGTTGGGCATCCCGCTGTTGTAGTATACGGATGATACTTTGTTCTTTATGGAGGGGTCGGTGGAGGAGGCCAAGAATCTGTCGGCATTGTTGGACATTTTCGCAGATTGCTCTGGGCTTCGTCTCAATAGAGAAAAATCAGAATTCACGGGGTTTAGGCTATCATAAGACGAGGAGAGTCAATGTTTGCGTGCACTGGGCACACTGATGGGGACTTTGCCCACTCGATATTTGGGGTTACCCCTTTCTACGGGCTAGCTCCGCGCTGCAGATTGGCAGAGTATAGTCGGGAAGGTTGAGCATCAGCTAGAGGGATGGAAAGCTAAATTTCTATCGAAAGGGGGAAGGCTAGTGTTGCTGAAATCTGTACTGTCAGCAGTACCCACTTTTTACTTATCTGTCTTCAAGATTCCAGCGAGCATTGAGCATCGTTTAAGCGATCTTATGCGGAGGTTTTTCTGGAAGAGGTCGAAGGAGGGAAGAGGGTTGGCTTTAGTAGCATGGGACGACATTTGCAAGCCAACTGGTCAGGGTGGTCTAGGGGTACCACAATTAAAGACGATGAATGTGGCACTGCTGACGAAATGGGTGAAAAGGATTATAGGCCCGGAGGAAGACGTGATTAGAACTGTGATGAGGGATAGATATGGAGCAGGCGTGGCTTAGGATAAGATGAGAACCAGAGTGAGGGGAGCCTCGGCGTTCTGGTGGGGGCTAGGGAAGGTGGTCCCTATCATAGAAAAAAAAATTTCAACCCAAGTGGGGGACGGTGCTCTGTTTCGATTTTGGCTGGACGAGTGGTCAGATTAGGGGTGCCTAAGAGGGAAATTTCTAAGGCTGTTTGTGCTAACCCGACACTCGCAAGGTATAGTCAAAGAATGTTGGGACGGAGGGCGGAACCCGTCACTTGCGGCGCATCTATCAGATCAGAGGTTGGGGGAGTTTATGAGTATGCAACAGATGTTTGAGGGGTGGAGGCCTAGGGAAGGGGCCAGGGATGGTTGGATATAGAGGAATGAGCCATTTTCAGTTCGCGAGCTGTATCAGCAGTTGAGGACGTCCCAATCCGAAGACCCCGCAGTGCTAGATGCATGTCGTGCTCTGTGGAAACAAAGGTTACCCCATAAGGTGGCGGTGTTTGCATGGACGATCACTAGACTGCGGGTATTGACACGGGTGAGACAAAAATATTTATTCTCAACAGAATCAGCCCTATGCATGTTGTGTGGAGAACATGAAGAAGACTGTGAGCATCTGTTTTTCAATTGTCCCATTGCGATCAGGAATTGGGCTAGTCAAGGGCTTTCCGAGATCACGTCAAGTTCCGTTTTCTGGGCTACAATACCGAGGCAGAGAAGAGGTCACGACGCAGAACGGGGAAAAATATTTGCGGTGGTATGGGCCATATGGCTACATCGTAATGTGGTGGTCTTTGAGGGGAAAGCGGTATCAAGTGAGGGAATCATACATGAGGTGAAGATGTTTGTTGGCTCTTGGTTTGAGCATGTGTGAGCTGGAGGTTATGGAGGGCACGATGGACCATCTTTTTGGTCTCGTTACCCCTTTCCTCCGTTGTATGGCGGTTCATCGTTTTGGGTGATCTGCTTTCTTATTAAAAAAAAAAAATATCATGGGTGGCGGATCTCGGCAACCCATCATTGGATTGCCAAGATTGATGGGCTTCTCATCTTCGCTGCCTCTATCCTGGCTTGATCTCCCCCTTGAGAGCTCTTTCCTGTCCTTCTGTAACCTTCCAATCCTATGTTTATATCGGATCGATAGGGATGTAATGTTGTCCTGGTCATTTAGAAAGAAAGTGATTAATGATAGTACTCAAGAAGATGAACTGAGAGAGAGAGATGGCCTTCCATCATGTGTATTTGTAGAATATATATTCACAAGGGATATAGTTTCTACTCAAGGCACAAATGATCTAGTTCAATATGTTATTCCTTCACAACCCTGTCACATGTGTGTTATTGGTACAACCCGCTATAGGTATATTACCAGAATAACATGGCCACTTATTATAGTACTGAAGGTTCCATCTTAAACCTGATGATTAATGTTTTTTCACTAAGAACAGAGACACTGACTTCTGCCCTACAATGATTCCATCTTTTTCATTTTTTTATGGATTAACAGGTGTGTGGATGACAACCCCTTTGTGCCAATATACAATGTATCCAAGGAGAAGGCCAAAACCTTGGGCATCAGTTTTTATTCCGCTGGATGTGAGCATCAAGGAGACAATTGAAAGCTTAAAGGAGAAGAAATTTCGCATGATTTGATGGACTTTGTTCATGCTTACAAGTAGAATCTTTTTTTGAAATAAGGTGGTCTTGCAAACTCGTTGAAGAACATGAGTGTGACAGTGATTTCCTTGAACGAAAATTTCAATGTTATAAATAATGGAAAGTCAAGAATGAAAATTTTTATCAGATTAAAATAATAAAAGTTAATGGTAACTTTCCAATTTGCAGTTGTACACAGCGGTATCATTCAATTGCTGTAATCATACAAATAATCAATATAAATGCGCATGATTAAGATTAAAATTACCACGGATCATGTGAATGTACAAATCCTAATGATAGTTTTATCTCTTTTCAGTTTGAAATCCCCGTATTTTCTCTATTGACTGAATTCCTCTTGAAAGAACACTTCAAATTTACAAAGTGTGGAAAATCAAATATGATTTTTATCATATTTAAAAAACATCAGGGTTATTGATAACTTTGCACTTTGCATTAGTTTTTTCTTTTTTTGAAGTACAAAAGGGCTGATCACCGACGACGAGGTGGTGGTCGACCCGGTTATTGGAACATCAATCCCTATCTTTCAATCTAAACCTGTCCCAATTGGCAGTAGTATACAGCAGTATCACTCGATTTCTGTAGCTCCAATCCTAAAATTTTTGATATAAATTAAAACGAGTACTATGGATCATGTGAATATACAAAGGAAGATTTCTTCCGATGGTTGATTTCTTTTCAGTGTGAACTTCCCTTATTCCTCCCTTCAGCGGATCCCCTCTTCTGGCTTCCTGAAGAACCGTACTTCTTTCTCTTCTTCATACTGCTCGTCACCTGTCCTTGGCCAGTTCTATCCAGATGCTCTATGGATCTTTTTCTGTTGTTGCCTTGCTGCTTTCCTTTCTGCCACTTTCGTGTCCCCTCAGAATGGGATGCTCTCGAGGACTTCCTGCTCCAATGATACATAGGGCAAAGGATGAGATTGGAATTCGTTACAAGCCCTCAGACCCAAACTCATAGCTTTCATTTCACAAGTTCAACAACTAAATCAGTTAACTTTTAGTACAGATAATCATTCAGAGACAGGAGCAAACCTTGAATTGAATGAATCTTCTGGACGAGATCTGGTATTAGAAGGAGCAGAGCCTTCTAACCTTGCCTTCTGCTGGAACTTACATAAAATGAGAAATAATGAGTCACAAATTTGGCAAATGAATCAAGTACTTGAATAAATTCCAGCTGCAAAGTTTTTATCATGCTTCCATGTAAAAAATGAAAAATAATAAAATCCAGACGGGTTTCATTAGGTTCTTCAAAGGTCAGCAATTTTCTTCGCCAATTATATCAAAATAACAAAATAGAATAATCAGAGAAAAATTTTCTTCATTAATAAAACAGTATTCAGGGATAATTGAGAGGACTTTCCTTTTAGTGATTGTCAGTTTCAAACAAATTGACCCGGTCAGGTCAGATTATGGAATCTACACATCTATGAACGTGATCTGTCCTCTTTGCATCCAATGATTTCATGTCTCTGATAGGAACCAATTCACCCAAGTGATTTGGGCCAGAAGATACCATGTTTGGAGGTTAACTTCTGATGAGGTCTTTTGGACATTGTTGAGGCATGACACTCCAAGGAAGGAAACAGTGGGGAAGAATCCTGGCCTTGCCATGGGCAATTTAACTACTTTGTAGTGAGTAAGTTTTAAAGGGAAGGGATGTGCCAACTGATGGAGTCATTAAGTGGAAGAATTTCTGTCATGGTAGTGCAACAGGATGAGAAGCAGGGAAGGGAAGGGGTCCTTTGCCACCATTCTTATATATATGACACATATAATACCATTGGTTGATCATTGGTCTTGGCTGATCTTCCTCATCCTTTAAAAAAAAGAATCTGACAGGAACCTTGATTAAGGTCCTATGGCGATGCAACTTGAAGCTGAAATAGATGAGAATAGATAAGGTGTAAAGGACGAAATAAGTGAGACAAGATGAGGTGTCAGCAGAAAAAGAAGAAAGTGGAGCACTGCCAAACTCAGAGAGTGCCTGGGAAGAGAAACACCCTTGAGGACTGGCAGGATGAGAGAGGGTAGGGCTAAAACCTAGAACCTGAAATAGATGAGAATAGATAAGGCGTTGAGGGTGAAATAGGTGAGACCAGGTGAGGTGGATCCCTGTTAAGCATCTATGGCTGAATGGTAAAAGTGCCCAACTCATAATTGGCAAATTTGTGGGTTCAATTCCTGCGGGATATACGCCAATGGGAATGTTCAATTCTATGAGATAAGAAAATTCGCTCTGTATCAATGGAATCTCATCATCTATACATAAGGGGTGTAGGTATGAATAATACCATAACATATGAACTGTAAGAACTAGAAGGGTAGGGCTGCGAAGCTCCTTTAGTGCCTGTTGTGAAGAGAACGCCCTTGAGGGACTGGAGAGGATGAGAGAGGGTTGGGCCAAACCCTCGGAGAGAGAGTGACATAACTACTTGATTCATGTCCTCACACCTTCCCTCTGGTAAGGGGTTCATATCTGAATCTAGAAGGATAACATCAACTTGATATGAGGTCAAGTTTCAGCTATCTGCAATGCTAGGCGACCGGCAGCCACAAACTTGTCTACTGCCATATTACGAGCTCTTATAGATCCAAGATTCTATAGGATCTAAGGACATACAGGTACTCATCTAACACGTCTCAAGGGAATTGTTAATAATTTAGGGAATGGCTGACATAGGATTTCCATGAAGAAGCCCAATGAAACAAAGTTTTCACGTCCAGTTTTGAATTAGAAACTATAATCCCGGGCTTTCCAATCTGGCAATGCAAGTTTGATTTCTGCTACCTGCCGCCAATAAAAATGACTTGTAACTGAGAAATTGCACCCAAGGAATCTCCTCCAATTTGATGAACATTAAGATGAATACTCTTTTCGGAAAACAGACCCAGTCATGCTATGTATACAGAAGTTGTGAGGCTATGAGGTAAAAATTTTACTAAGCGAATTTATGAAGAATAAGGTTCAGTATTTAATTTTTGACATCAATTGGTGCATTCAGGGAACAAAAACTTCTTGCATAGGGACGTAATTCTAATATAACATCTAATTTTTAGTTGCCATCATCATTACCACATTAGAAGTGGAAAAAGAAAACTATGATTAACAAGATACCCAGAATAAAACAGTAAATACCTCAGTAACCTGCATGATGAAACCTTTGTAATTTTCAGGCACGTGATGGAGAACAGTATCCACGCCACATTTTCTACTCAAAATTTCAACAAGGGACTTGACCTGCAGTCGTTTTTATTAAATCAATGAAAAGGATTTAAACTTTGATTTCTAAGTATAGGAAAATAGTTGAAATGTACTATGAAAACGACTTGCCTTTGACCGAAAATGATTCTTGGACACAGATGACCAGGGTAGAATCCCATTAATAAGATCAGGAAGTAAATTCCTAATCTCAGCTTTCGGTAAACTCGTCACCAACACCTTGATCAGTCCCAAAGTTGCCTGCACATATCAATTCATGCAATCGATGAATTCAATAATAATAATGCCAACTACAACAAATAAATAAAGGTTAATTTAGATTGCTCACTCACTTTTGTAACCTCAACAGCCTTGTTCTGGAGCAAAACCAGAACAGTTGGCATCAGATCAGGCACAAAAGAGTAGAGATGGGCGTCCTTGTATATAAGCAATGAAATTGCAGCTATTGCCAAACTGATTATTTGTGGAGGCGACGCAGAAAAGTAACCCATAATCTGGCCAAAAAAGAATATTGATTATTCAAGAGCAAATTGATTATTCGTTAGGCTTACAAATTAGAATGATTGTTCCAGATGTTCAAGCCATTCGGCGCATCGTACCTTTCCTTCCCTCCCCGCTCACTGACTGCATGGTTTCTACTCTCTCCTTCCCTCTCTCTCTCCAACTGTCTGTGCACCCTATTCTCTATTTCTTTCTCTCGGTTTTGTATATTTCTCTATTGACTGGTCAATATGGCCACATGACATGGCACAAGTGCTCCTCAAACGTGCTTGACACAACTGTCTGCAGGTAAGTGGGAATACACATCTGGAGGGATCCCTGTCCTTTTTCAGAAGATGGGCTATCCTTACAAATGATCTATTGTTCAAGATGTTTAAGATGTTCAAAACGTTTGACACATCTGAGAGGGAGCCCACAAATGATCAATTTCCAAGGTGAAATACCCTTACAGCTGTACCCCTAATCACGGTCATTGTACAAGTCATTGGGCTATATAACAAGAATACTTCTTACACTCTTCTTTTTTTGAAAAATTATTTAGTTATTAGTCATTCTACCTTGGTATAGTGTCACTGGCATTACTTAGGTATATTCAAGGAAAAAATTTGATAACAGATGGAAGGACTTGAAAGACAGCAAAAATGTGTATATGTATAGTTCAAAAATTAATGGAGATAAATGACAAATGCAGAATCATTAAGATATGCAACTGCATGACATTTTTCATAAAGCATGCGGACACTGTTATTCTAAATTCTTCAAGAACAAAAAAACTAGATAGAATCAAACTTGGCAATGAATTACCATCTGGAATAGATGCTGAAGATGTAGTTCTGAGGTAGAATCGTCCAAATTTTTTAAACTCTGAGTGATATCAAGTAGTGTATCAAACGCTGACTTTCTTACTTCTTCACTTGACTGGACAAAAAAATGGGCAAAATAAAGCCAGAATGAATACAGCGTACTTACAGAAAGATAAATAGCAAAAAAATACTAAGAAAAATGCAATGTATCAGTTGACCCATGATCCAAATGGTTGAAAAAATGAAACAGCGAAAAATGGCACAAGATAATGGTGCCAGTGATGCTTTAGAAACAAATAATGTTTATTTATTGAGGCCATTTAAGTCATCACATATGTGATAAAAGCAAAATGAGAAATTACAGCATAACACCACAGGTTTTAGCTTGGTAGCTGAAGATAATGCTAATTGTCAGATGAGCTCATGTTAAAGTTTTATTTTTATTTTTGAAAAACAGAAGGCCCAATCAACTAACAAAATGGTAGTCAATTTGGTGATTGGATTGTCACCAAATTGCCCATAGCAATTTGAATGCCCTTTTGCAATAAACCTATCAGAATGCCGATACATGACCTCTCCCACAAAATCCCCACTAAGTCTGATAAAACAAGCATGCCATGAGTCCCTCTATGTCTTGGATCACCCCCTTCATACAGACGATCCTACTGCTGAATAGCACCTCGTTTCAATGCACCCATATTGCCCATAGCATTGCAAGTATCTTCCCTACCCCCTTTCGACTATAACTGCCTCGCCATGATGGCATATAGATTCCGCTGCAGCCCCCTCATCTTTGTGGGCTTCTAATAACCACGCCACCACCTCTTTAAGGTGGCCTGTGAAAAGGTCCACAATGGGCTTCCTCCAAAAGAAATAACTCATTTGCCAAGTTCGGTTTTAGACATTTAACTTCTCAATTGCTGACAATGAATCTGTGCAACTCACCGCTGTCTTTCATCCTGCCAATGGATTTGCCATGTTGTGCTGAAGATTGTGCATTCTGCTCTAGTACAGATCTTTGCCTTTGTTTCTTAGAGTGAACAATCTCACCAAATTTTCCCAATGGCTATTGACAATTTTCTAGAACACGGGCTTCCACCTATAATGCAACCACCAAGTAGTATCTCTCCCTCCATCGATCTGAAAGCTGTGGCTGTCTCGTCTGTATCCCATCTCCTCAGAAACTAATTTGTGGGAACCCTACCAGAGCTGACAAGATCAAACAATCTTCTTTGTAGAACAGTAAAGCTTATTCAAACTTTCAGCAAAAGCTCTACCAACTTAGGCTTCAGCACCATCATCAACAGTACCTTCCGCTGATATCTCCCCTCCACTAGCTGTACAGCCCAAGAATAAGGTCTCCTCTATATAAGGACTTCTAGAAGACCACATAGAAGGAAGAAGCATCAACACTTGACTTTATCTCATTAGGTTAGTTTAGTCTCTTTTCTCTGTCTGCATTATGTCCTCCCATATATCTCTAGAACTTTTTTTATTTTTTAAATACAATAGGGCTGATCACCTGACAAGGCGGCGTTTGACCTGGTTAAGGGGTTATCTTTCAACAAAACTTAATCCATCTCTATATCCCCCTATGAGACGCGGTGAAACTAGGACACCATCAGGCCCTCCACATCATAGACTACTCTATCTGTGGATACTGGCCTCTCCCTGAACAGCACCTCATTCCAGTGTAGCCATACTGCCCATAGTATGGCAAATATTCGCCCTCCCTACTTCCTCCTAAGGCCACATCGCCGGATTGAGTCCCAAAAAGTCATCTCACAGATAACATCCTCCGATGCGATCCCCTGTGTGGCCCAAATTGTGCAGGCGAAGGGGCAAGCAAAGAATAGATGGTTAGAATCTTCTTCACCATTGGGACACAACACACGCTCAGCCGGCAAACCTGGGTAGATTGTTTTCTGGAACACTCAAGTCATTAGCCTTCACCTCAGGAGAAGCCATCAGAACATCTACACCTTTAACTGAAATTTTTGTCGCCAGATGATCCTACTTGCTCAGAGGATTGTTGATGTCTCCACTCCTTGTCTTTCTAGGATTCTAGTATAAGCCTTACGAAGTGAAAAGGGGTTGCTTTCCCATTCTCAGGCATCTCTTTCTCCAAACCTTGGTCTGATATGGACTAATAACTGTTCCATGCTTATGAACTCTGTGACTCTTTGGTCGGACACCTCTCCGTCAAAGGTCAGGCTCCACTTGCCATCCAAGCATTCCCCAATTGTAGCGTCAAGGCCCTGTCCAAGCGCGAATAGGTGAGGAAATGCCTCCTTCAAAACTCCTTGCGGTGACCAACCATTCAAGTAGTGAAATATTGAGCTGTCCCCTATCCTGGTGGTAAAGAACTCGTGTACCTGAGGGAAGATCTGTATCAGGCCCTGCCAACATGGTGATACTCCTCTAGATCTGTCCTCCTCATTGGGCAGAATTAAGAGTTTCTTTACAATAGTTATACTCTCCCTAATGTTTAACTGCTACCCCAACCCTATCCACACCAAGGAGCTTATAAATATCATCAATATAAAACATATTACGTAGGAAACAAAGGAGCTCTGAATTCAGCCACTGTACTTGATTTAGAAAAAATATTTTGTTTCTTACTTCTCCACGTGATTAGGTGTCCTCCTAAGAGGGTACAATTGCCCATAGTTGATCTGCGATCAATAAAAGAACTTGCATAGTCAGAGTCCGTAAAAATAACCAAATCCAAATTACTTGTTTTCTTGAAGGTTAGGTTGTGTCCTGTTGTTCCTTTGAGATACCTCAACCCTCAGAGAGCTGGTTGAAAATGAGATCTACATGGACTATGAATAAATTGACTCAGTACACTAACTGGGTAAGAGATGTCAGGACATGTATGAGCTAAATAGAGCAGCTTACTGATTAGTTTGTCGTTAACTTCAATAGGTTAGATCGGGTGAATGGTGGGTGCGTTTGCTACCGCGCGGAGGCCGGCTAGTTTTGATGAAGGCAGTCCTATCCGCCATCCCGACCTATTTTATGTCGGTCTTTCACATGCCGACAGGGGTACAACACCGGCTTGAGGGGGCCATAAGGAGTTTTTTCTAGCATAGGACAGACATTGCTGGGGGGGGGGGCCCTTGTCGCCTGGAGCACGGTATGCCGGCCCGTCGCACACGGTGGCTTGGGCATACGCCATACACCAACATGGCACTGTTATCTAAGTGGGTCAACATCCGCCTTCGAATTGGAGAACATGTTCTTAGTCACCAGGCAGCAGTCGCCCAGGCCCTCGCGCAGCATTTCAGAGATTTCTACCGCCGAGGGCCGCCAAATCGATGGAGGTGGCTAGCTACTGGTGCCTCTGTTTTAACGCTATGTCAGCAGCAACAACTGACCACCCCTTTCTCTGAAGATGAAGTAATAGCGGTTGTGCGAGGGTTAAACAACGAAGGTGCTCCTGGACCGGATGGCATCCCGATGTTCTTCTATAAAGACTGTTGGGACACAAAAGGACACAGTGGGACACGAGGTCATGGTGGCTCTGGAGGACTTTAGGGTCAGTCGATGCCACATGGACAGGCTTAACAAAGCATACATCGTACTTCTGCCGAAGGTGCAAGAGGCAGAGCAGATCGAAGATTTCCGCCACATTTCTTTGTCTAACTCCTTGTACCTGATATTTGCAAAGGTGTTGGCGAATCGGCTCCGAGGGGTCCTATCATCGCTGATTAGTCTTTTCCAGTCTGCTTTTATTCCGGGCCGGCTGGTGACGGACAGTATCGAGCTGGCGGAAGAGATCGTAGCAACATGGCGCCGAGAAGGCACCACTGGCTTTATGTGGAAGGATGACTTTGCTAAAGCCTATGACTCATTAGACTGGCATTTTCTCTGGAACGTCCTCCGACGTCGGGGGTTTCCGGAGTTGTGAGAGCAGTGGATGAAACAATGCGTTACAACTTCCACATTCGTCGTCCTGTTGACCGGTCAGCCGCAAGGGGGATGGATTCACCCCCAACGAGGCATCAAGCAGGGATGCCCCCTGGCCCCCCTATTGTTCATTCTGGCTGTATGGAAGCAGGTGTGCTCGCACAGGGCCCTAACCGGATTCCAGTCGGCTAGCCTTCCAGATGGCATGCCCTTGCTACAATATGCCAATGATACGAAATTTTTCATTCAGGGATCTATGGCGGCATCACAAACACTCTCGATTATGATGGACATTTTCTCGAATTTTTCTGGCCTCCGACTGAACCAAGTCCACTTTCGTCGGATTCGGCTTATCTGAGGAGGAAATGAGAAGCTACTCTCAGATTCCTGGCGACGCCCATTGAAGTTTTATCGATCCGGTATCTTAGGGTGCCGCTGGTTGATCGCCGCCTTCGTATTCAGGATTGGCAGCTCGTCTTCGAAAAGGTGGAGACATGTCTGGGAGGCTGGCGAGCACGCCTACTATTGCGCGTGGGTCTCTTGATTTTGCTGAAATTGGTCTTGGCCACTATACCGATCTACTACATGTCAATTTTTACGATGTCGGTCAGCGTAAGGAGACGTCTCGAGAAGATTATGCGGAGTTTCATGTGGAGAGGGTCCCAGCCTGATGAAGCTCGGGGGACGGCGCTAGTTGCTTGGTCTACGGTGTGTTGGCCTTTAAATCAAGGAGGGCTAGGCATACGTCACCTTCAGTATACCAACATGGCCCTCCTTACTAAGTGGGTGTGTCAGATGATGCAACCGGCGGGTGATTCAGTGACGGTGGTGCTACGAGATGGGTATGGATTTTCGCTGGATTGGGAGATGTGGCGGACCCCGAGGCGCGGCGACTCTGCATTAATGTCGAGTGTACGGACGTGTTTCCCGCAGGTGCAAAGTTTCTTCAAGCCGCAGTTGGGGGACGGGGAGACATTCTGATTCTAGTGTGACAACTGGTCGGGACACGGCCGACTAGATAGGCTCTTCCCTCGCCTCTACGCTCTATCCACGGATCAGGGGGTTTTGGTGCAGCAGGCTTGGAATGACGCATGGGTCCAGCCCCTGCCCGAGGCATTGCGTGACCAGCAGGCGGCTGAGCTGATTAGCTTACAGGAGCTCCTGACAGATCTGTAACGATTGACTTGTATCCTTGCATCATTATATCAATGGCATCAGGGGCACCATTTCGGGTGTTCCCCTCTCTCATTTAAAAAAAAAAAACTTCAATAGGTGCACGCGTCTTTGGGTATCAATCAATGACAAAAAGGGGCACCACTTAGGGTACCTTTTATGCATTTTTTTTAAAAAAATCATTGATATGACTATATAATAGTTTAGTTTCTTCTAAAATATCTAGAATATATTTTTGTTGAGTCATAATTAGAGTATTACTAGATCGAGCTACTTCCATTCCCAGGAAGTATTTTAGAGGTCCTAATTTATTTATTTCGAAGTACTGAGCGAGAAGTTTTTCGAATTCCGCATTTGTTACTTTATCAGTACATGTGATAATAATATCATCGACGTACACGGTCAGATTTGAAACTTTCCCTGAAGTTGAGTGCTGGTAGAATACAGTACGGTCCCCATTCCACTATTTGTACCCAAGTACCTTCATTGTTTGATTGACCTTTCCAAACCATGCTCATTGTTTGGGGACTGCTTTAACCCATATAATGTCTTCTTTAGTTTACATACTTTAGTCATATCGCCTGTTTTTTTATAACCTCAAGGAATTTTCATGTAGATCTCCTCATCTAGATCTCCATGTAGGAAGACATTTTTAAGGTCATATTGCTGTATATCCTAGTCTAGGTTCTCTGCTAATGATATTAGTCTAATTGTGTTCATTTTAGCTACTGGTGCAAAAGTCTCTTTATAATCTATTCCATAGGTTTGAGTATACTCTTTGGCAACCAATCGAGTCTTTTTTTTTTTTGTTGAAAAGAGAAAGAAGGGCCCACGAGATGGAGCCCCCCCCGTTGTCATTAAATTAATGATAGAAAGCCGAGAGGCCGAGAGGTTATAGGGGTACAAAAGCCGAGAGGCCTAAGCCACCTCGGTTCCATGAGATAACAAGTCCTCTCGCTTCGTGCACGACTGCATCAGCGGAGGGGGTTCAACTCCTAAAGACAACCTCGTTTCGATGGTTTCATATGACCCGGAGCGTGGCAAAGATGAGCTGCCACTCTGCCCCCCTCCGGTAAGGACCGTTCGCCATGGATCTCTAGAAATCCTCCAGCAAGGATAGCCTAGGTCGGACAAATCTGGTCAACGTCCAGACCGCTTGAGCGACAGGGCACCTAATGAAGAGATAATCGCAGTCTTCCAGTATTGTTCTGCACATCGCGCATTCAGCTGAAGAGTTGAGGACCATTCGTTGTCGAAAGGATCTCGTCATCAACCGCCGCCGAAGGAACTGCCACACGAAGACCCGTATCTTCAACGGAATGCGGCTTCTTCATATCCATCGCTAGAGTCCCGAGAACAGCGGGTCCTCCGAGCCCGTCTGTGCTCGGAGGCGGCAATAGGCTGCCCGAACAGAGAATCTCGGCTCGCACCAAGTCCACCCGTCATTGCCCTCAAACGGTCGCTGGTTCGCCAATAGCTCCTGCAGACGTAGGAATTCGAACGTCGGCTAGTCAGGCAGCGTTGCAGGCATGGGTGGGGCCCACGCGTCGTGCCATGCTTCACGCACGGAGCACTTCGGGTCTGGTAGGAGAGCGAACAGCCAGGGGAAAGACTGGCGCATACATCCATTCCCCGACCACTCGTCCATCCAGAATCGGAACGACTCCCTAGATCCCAGCTTGGGTCGAAAATGGGGCTGCGCTGCCGAGAAGATGGGGCGAAGGGAGGACATGAATGCTGAGTCACCTCTCTGTGGGGTCTGCCACTTGTGCCAGTCAAGCGAGGCTCCGTAACTGTCTTGAAGAATCCCAGACACTAGATCCCCCGACGGCGTCGGCAGACGACACACCCACTTGGTCAGAAGCGCCAAGTTGGTGTGCTGCAGGTGATGTACTCCCAATCCGCCTTGAGAAACCGGGCGACATACGGTCTCCCATGCAACCAATTGAGTCTTGTACCTCTCTAATGTTCTGTCAGATCTATACTTGATAGTAAAGACCTACCTACAGCCCACAAGTATTTTGTCGAATGGTTTTTGAACTATGTGTAACATGTGATTTTGAACTGGAGCACACATCTCTTCATTCATTGGTTCCGTCCAATGAGTATACTTGAGAGCTTCATCTACTGTTTTTGGGATCGATGTTTGATTTAGAGTTGTAAGGAAACTCTTACACCTTTTGATATGTAAGGAAATTTGTAATACTACGGGAAGATGGGAAGGATAGGCCCTCCTCAACGTTGTTGCTCCTGAGTTGTTGCTTTCCTTCTGTGTTGTTGTAGTCTGGTCTATTGATTAGGTCAGAGGGATTCTTTGTTGTGTCTTGTTGCATCTGACATAGTATTTGGGAAATGTACCAACAGTTACAGGGTTATAGTTTGATACATCTTTCAGAATTGTAAGAGAGTCAGGAAGAGGAGGCGAGTTATTTTATACTGGTTCAGCTGTATTTTCAATTGTCAAAAACTGAGGGATAGGAATGGGCATTACCTCCTATTCTCTCGCTACCTCAGACTCAGATATATTGTTAGATTGATAAAAAAAAATTCATCAAAGGTAGCATCTTTGGTAATTAGGACGTTACTTGTAGTAGCGTGGTAGAATTTATATCCCTTTTGGGGTTGAGAGTATCCAACAAATACACACTTTAAAGCCCTTGCAGAGATTTTATCCAAGTAGATATTATGTGAGTGGACATATCCTATGCACAAAAAGACTCGGGGAAGTAATCCGTTTCATAACCTAAATGTCGGGTGTAAATTCTCTAGTATCTCAATTGAACTTTTACACCCTATAATCTTGGATTACAAGCAATTAATAAGATGTGCTACAGTCATCACTGCAAAACTCTATAAATGCTTTGGTAGGACTGACTGAACTATTAAGGTTCGACCTTTATTCATGATGCCCCCAATTTTCCTTTCGGCCAATCCATTTTGTTGAGGGGTATATGGACATGATGTTTCATGTCAAATTCCTTCCTTGTTGAAGAGTTCCTTTAATTTGTGATTACAGAAGTCTCTAACATTATCTATCCTAAATCCCTGAATATTTACTCCAAACAGCCTCTTTATTAAGTGGCATAAATTTTGTAGGATGTTAATTACTTCTGTTTTTTGTTTGAGTAAGAGTAACTAACAGAATCTGCTGTGATCATCGATGCAAACTAGGAACCATTTAAATCCATTCATGTCTTTATGTGGAAATGGTCCCCATATATCACAGTGAATGAGCTGAAATGGTAATGTGCATCGATTATTTTCAAGAAGATAAGTGTTCTGCTTTAGTTGAGCAAGTTGGCAAGCCTCACAGATAAATAGTTTCATGACAACTTTCCAAAAAAATAGGTTACATATTCTTCAAAGTAGCAAAATAACGGTGTCCTAGTCTCCTGTGTAGCAAGTGGATCTTCTCTGCTATCGAGTTCGTTGACACTACTGTCACCTTTGCTACCACCGCCTTTACTGTGTCTACACGTGTATCGTGGAGATAGTAAAGTCCATCATGGAATTTAGCAAGTCCAGCCTTCCAGCTGTGAACCTTATTGTATAGAAAACCATCAAGATCATCAAATATTATTCTATATTCATCTAATTTAGCTATCCTCTGTACTGATACAAGATTCACGAATAATCTGGGAACCTGAAGGAAATAATGTAGAATTCCTACTGACTTTATGTTTATACTGCCTATTCATGCTACTCCAAGGAGCGTTCCATCAGCAGTCTGGACTCTTTTAATATTGATGCATGGAGTAAATGGATGTTTTTTTTTGAGGAAAAGGAAGGGAGGCCCCCTAGTCTGTGGGTCCCTCCGTTGTCATTAAAAAAATGACGATTTACAAAGTCAAATTACAAGGGTGCAAGAGTCGGGGGGCCTAAGCCTCGTCCAGACCATGATATCTCCAGTCCTCTCGCGTCGTGCTGAATGGCATCGACTGCTGAATATGACTTTGTTTCGATGACACCAAATGGACCAAAGGATGGCCAAGATGAGCTGTCACTCCGTTGTTAGCCGATATGGTCCGTCTCCGATAGAACTCCAAAAATCCTCCCAAGATGAGAGCTCAAGACGGGCGACACTGGCCCGTTGTCAGACAAACGAGGCAAAAGAGCATGTGACGAACAGATGTTCACAATCCTCCTCTGCCCAAGCGAAGAGTGCACACTCGGCCGGGGCGTCTGGAATCATACGTTGGCGTCGAGACCTCGTCAGGAGGCGCCTACAGAGCAAAAGCCAGGCGAAGACTCAGATCTTCATCGGGAGGCAGCTCTTCCATATCAGTCTCCATCTTCTCAAAAATGCAGAATCCTCTGGCCCCACCAGGTCCCGAAGGCGCTTATAGACAAGCTCGAAGAGAGAAAAGAGGCTCGCTCCAAATCCACGCATCTGGCTTATCCGATGGTTGCCGATCCGCAAGTAGCTCCTGCAGCCGGAGAAGATCCCCTGCCCGCTGGTCGGATAGTGCTTCGGGTAAGGCCGGGGCCCATGCATCGTGCCAGGCCTGATTGACATTCCCCTCCTGGTCCAGCGATAGTGCGAACAGGCGGGGAAACGACTGACGCAAGCATCCCAGGCCCGACCAGTCATCCGCCCAAAAACGAAAAGACTCCCCCGATCCCAGTCGAGGACGGAAGAAAGGCCGGACCGCTTGGAAAACGGCCCGAAGTGAGGAAATGAATGCAGAGTCTCACCTCCTCGGGGTCTGCCAGAGCTGAAAATGGATGTTGATTCTATGACTACTGAGGTAGCTAATAGATTCATCAAATACACATCAGTCAAGGCAATTTGGGATGCTGTCCACAAATTTCCCTCTAAAAAGAATTGCTCAGTTAGTAACTCAAGTAGCATCCTTACAGCAAGGAGAAAAATCAGCACTCACATATGCGAATGAGCTAAGTGATATCTTAGAGACAGTATTTGCAGAGGATTACTTAGAGACAACACATATTTTTGACATATTCTATACTTAAAAAATTTGTAGGATATCTCTGTTGACGCCATACAAAGCCTGTAAGTTTTTTTTTTTTTTTATCAATTCTGCTACCTCACACATGCATACTATCAAGCTTTTATTTTCAATGTTATGTGTAATTTTTTCTTCAAAGGTTTTGTCCTTTGGACAAATCTTCACTTTTTGAGATATATATCAGGCCCTCATTGTAACCCTTAAAGACACAAGTAAAGTTATTCTCCTTTGCAAGCTTTGCTTTCATCTCTCCAAGTGTTCTCTTCCCATTTGAGAGTTCTCCAATGTGGATACAAGTACACCCCATAAGGATTTAAGGGTTGAAGAGGTTAGAATCCTTCTTCTTTTAGAGCAAGGCTTATGGATTCAAGTCATTGTTCTCTATTGTTCCCGAGCTAAGGCTGCAAGAACAAGGGGAGTATTAAGAAGTGTTATGAGTACATGTATTAATGATGTATATGTAATAGTTAGCAGTGATTAATAAGACTCATAATTAGTATGACTAAAATTAATGGGCCAAAGATAACCCATTAATTTTAGTAACTACCCGATCTGTTAAGTTTAACAGATCGGGTAACTGCTAGAAAACTAGCCGTTACAACGGCTAGTTTTACTAGCCATTAGAGCTAGCCGTTATAAACGGCTAGCTTAACTTCTTCTCATATAAATAATTCCGTACTCCTCATTTTATATAACTTCTTTTTGCCTACTTCTGCGTCTGTGCCTATCTCTCTTCTATTCCTCTCTTCTTTCACAACTCCTTGGCAGAAGCTGTAATCTCACAAGAAGCAAAGGTAATTATAAATTTACCCTGCATCTTCTAATAATTGTATTTATCCTTATTTTTAATGGTATTTATGTCCTATTACTGGTGACTGTTAGAAAAGTGATCATTAGAATGAAAGAATCACTTCTTGTTATATAAATAGTTATCATTTCACTATATAGACTATCCTTCTTCCTTATCTGTTTCTCTGTGAAATGATCTTCTTCAAAGATACTTCTATCTCTTTGAGCAGTAGCATCTATAGATTATAACAATGACAAGAGCGACAAAGTGCTGTAAGAGCATTATTTTTTGGAACATCAAAGCATGACAACTTGAACTCAGTGATTTCCACACAAGAAGTCACCCATCCCTACAGTGCCCAAGCTTGAGCATGCTTACCTCGGGAGTTCCTCTACCCAGTGCCCCTCTTACCAAGAGGTCAATCCTACACAGCCCAAGCCTCAGACACTTAAAGAAAAAAATGGAGTTCCTCTCCACCCCAGTGCCCCTCTGCCCAAGAGGTCACCCATCCCTGCATGGTCCAAGCTTGAGCACCCATAACTCTGGAGTTCCTCTACCCAGGTGTCCCTCTTTATACTTAAGATAGACAAACATACATATTAAAGAGATGATGCCCAACGATGATACCCAGAGAGAATGTTTGTGAGAGTCCTAGATTCCACGTAACATAAGTAATATGTCTGTAATTGCAAATATTGATATTATGAATGTCAGAGAGCATACTACAAATGATTAATGACACTCCCAAATGTCAAGAGGGGTTCGCTAGACATGCTCCATGAAAATAAGTTGAGATATTTCAGTCATCACAGAATAACTTTCCATGAAATGGTGAAAGAACAAATTAAAGAAAAGATATGGGAACTGTAATATGAAATTTTTCTATAATTTCTTCATTGACAAAATTTTGAAAATTAAAATGGTCCAGGAAGAGGAGCCATACATCTTTTATGAACCTGAGGATCTCATTCAAGATGAGCAAAGCATTATCCTTTTCTTTCTCTTCATTGCCCTGAACAGAGACACATGCTTAGTATAACCAATAAACGATCACTGCTCTTATTTGTTTCCTAAAAATTTTTAAAAGTGAAGTATGAAAGCATTTAAACACTCAAACACATGATACGCAGAGAGCTAAACATGTTTTGCAAGTGAATTTAAACGAAAAAATATTCTAATCTTAACATACCCCTAAAGGTAAAAATGAATAATTCTCATCGTTCTATTTCAAGGAAGTGAGAGAGAGAAACGAACCTTCAGTAAATGTACCAACATAAAATGCAAGCATGTGAGACGACATCTCAGGATGGGCAATTCCACAGTTGGCTCAAGACCAATGAGTAGATCCATCAACAGGTCTAATTGGGAAGTGACAAACCATGAGTTGACCTATAGAAACAGTGATTGGATGAGAGAGAAGAGCAAGATAACAAAAAATGCAAAGTATATCATCAGACCTTCAAAATTTCACTCAATGTTTGGAACGCCTCAAATTGACAAAACCCATCATCCTACACAAGATAAAAAAAAAAGATAGCTTTATACCCTGGGAACTGACAGATATCACAATGGCTGAGCAGGGTTCAAGGTGGTGACTAAAACTATACCAGCAGATAGGGCTTAATATAATCAAACAACATGATAGTGAGGTCTTGGTCTGCTCCTCCAACAAGAGCAGAAGTGAGTTCCACCAGAAGGTGCCTTCACAACAAACATATATCTATTATTCGTTACATGTAATAGAGCAAATCAATCAAAAAAATGCGCAAACATGAATAAATTAAATTGGGATAATTCGGATAGAACTTCTGGAAAAATCTAGCTTGATATTGTTGTAAGCTAATGCTTAAATTGGGTATTCTTCCATGCAAACCCAGAATATTAGTTCACGACAATGTAGCATTCTCTTGACTATGAAGGACAAAATATCTCTTTTTTCCTTAGCTCCTCTCCCCACCCAAGAAATTAATCCTAGTGGTTCACCTTCAGCTTTTATTCAATGTACATGCATAGACAGTAACAGGTAATAGCCATTAAAACAAATAAGAACAGAAAAATATCAGAGCTGAAAGATCTTGTCTATACAACTCCAAGTGAAAAAAATAGCAAATAAATTTTCTACCTTTACCCAAAAAAATATTCAGTTCAGGTAGCAGAGAAATTGTTTTTGGAAAAGGAAAAGGAAGATCACCCACGACCAATGATCAACTTGATAGCACCATGTACATGTATCATATGTACAGGATTGGTTGCAAAGGACCCCTTCCCTCCCCCCTTCACATCCTTCTACACCAGCATGAAACAAATCCTTCCACATCCAGAAGGATCCCATCAGTGGACACAGCCCTCCCCTATGAAACCTGCTCATACAAATTAGCAATTGCCCATAGCGCGACCAAGATTCCTCTCTGCTTCATGACCCTCCTGGATGCCTGAACGATGTCAAAAAAGCCTGATCAGAAGTAACCACCAACAATGGTATCTGTGGCTTGCCCAAATCACCTGGGGGCAATGGGCATTTGAAGAACAAGTGTGAACAGTCTTCTTCCCCGCCTGTGCAATGTATCTGGGACCATTGTCCTCTGAAATTCTTGACCTAAAGAGAACACCTGCCTCAGACCTTTCCAGAATACCAATTTCCCAGACTGGAGACAGTTGTCTCTTCCAATCCAAACATGTGCAATAATAGTCAGTAGGTACCATCCTAACCAAATTCTCCTCCCAGCTCATAATCCTACTCACCTATTTTGTCAAAAGTGCTAAGTCCTTAGTTTGTAACATAAAAATCTGAAACCTCCCATCTTGACTGGTCTACACACCACGTCTCAAGGGACCGCCGTCAAAGCTTTGCTTACACCTGCCTCTAAGCGTTGCCAAAAAAACCTCCTCATCAACCCATCCATATGTTTTTTGACACCAGCATATAATTTAAAGACCGATAGTTAAGAAATCGGTATCACACAAAGCACTGAATGCATTAGCATTGGCTGCCCTCCCCTCGACAGCACTTGAGTTTGCCATCCTTCCATTCTTTATAACCGGTTGACAATCTGATGCCACAAGCCGACCACTGCCAGAGGCAGCCCAAAATAATGCATAGGACGTGTCCCAATTGGCTTCTTCGAGGACCCAAAACATTGTGTCTCCTACGGTGATATCCCAAAGCCAATAAATGCTGATTTCGCGCAATTTATCTCTAGACCCAAGAAATCTGCAAAAAAAGTCTAATAACGTGGAGACATTATTTGCCTCCTCCACAAATACCTCTATTAATGACACAGTGTCATCTGCATATTGTAATAATGGGATCCCTCTAGGTAGCTCTTCGTCTCAAAACCTCAAGATGAACCATGGGAGCAAGCTTTAATCATGCACATTTCAAGAGTCTCCACAGCTAGAACAAACAGTAGAGGCGCACATCCCTATCAGACCTCCCTTTGTGGATAGAACCTAGAGCCCCTTCCCCATTTAAACCCTTGATGGCTGCCCTAACCTTGTCTTTTGAGAATCACCCACCAAATTGACCTATTTGAACCTGCATCACCTCGGATGCCCCTCTACCGCACCATTTCCACCGGCTCCAACTACTCACCAAGAAAAGGTTCAAACATGGGCTGCCAATGCTCCACCAAGAGCATGTGCCAAACATTCTCTTGCCTTCCCATTAGCACTTTAAGTATCTAGTTTGATATAATTCTCTATTTTGCCTTCAGATGGAAGAATCTTGTGTTTGCATCACACTCCGTCAACCACATCTGCCTTGATCTCTGTCTCCCCTCCATCTCCATCTTCCTGTCTTCCTCCACTACTTGCTTACATCCCCTCTGCATTGTCACCTCATATTTTGGAAGGGCTCTCAAATCTTCCATGTCATCCAATTGCTTTAGTCATGATAATGCTCCGTTCCTACTGTTTATGCCCTTTCAAATTTGCCTTTTGACCCCAATGAGGTGCCTCCATAACCCTTCTAACATTTTAGCACACCTTGTTGTAGCTGAACCCCTCATAGATTGAGGGGACCATCACCTCATCACCTCCTCAAAGTGACCCTCCCTCAGCAAGGTTTTGTCCATTTGAAATATGTGGGTCTGCCCTGACCCTGGTGCATCTACCACACGATCAGGGAGTGATCTGACAGCAGTCTCCAGACTGACCATACATCAGCCAATAGGAAGGGGTCCAAAATTTTCACCAAGCACAAGAACCTGTCTAGTCAAGATAAAGTGGTAGGACTCACCGTACTTTGCCATGTGCATATCTAATCTATGTTACCAAATTCTTGTAATGCTATCCACGCTAAAATAACCAAATTAGGCGTCAGACCCTGGGTCACACCTGCTGAACTGTTAGGTCTATCCCCTGTCTCCAGGGTCACGTGAAATCCCCCCCAAACAATGGGTGCCCAAGCAAGAGATCTACCATGATGGCAGCTCCTCCCATAGGGCCTCTGTCAAAAAGGCCTGCACTGGGCCATAAACCCATTCAAAATAATTGCTCTGCCTTTTCAAATTTATCGCAGGCACATATCTTCCTATCCAAACTTCCTGGGAGAATAGTTTCATTCCCGGACACCACCGGCCCCCCAGAGTCAGGTAGCTGTAATAATAATTACAATAAATGAAAACTGGATCCCTAACGTTCTACTAATATTTTTTTTTTTTAAAAGAGGGAGGGGAACACCCAAAATGGTGTCCCCTAATGTCATTGATATAATGACGCAAGAATACAAGTCAATCATTACAGGGGCACAAAGTGCGAGGGGCCTAAACCGCCTCTATTCCAAGAAATGACATACCCCCCCGCAGCGTGTATCATGGCATCGCCGGAGGGAGTTACACCCCTAAAGATGATCTCATTCCTATGGATCCATATCGCCTATAACATGGCGAATGCTCGCCTCCAGTCTTGCTCCCGTCTAAAGGAGCCGTCTATAAGGGAGCTCTCTAATGCCTCGTCCGATGACACAACGAGACGAACAACCCCCGCCACCCGCTATGCTTCCTGTACTATCGGGCACGTGTAAAACAAATGTGGACAGTCCTCGTCCTCCCCAATACATAGCGGGCAACACACAACTGCTCCTGGAACCATGCGACGGCGTATGATTCTCGTCATCAGGCGACAACGCAAAAGTAGCCAACCGAAGATACGGATCTTTAGCGGAAGCTGTTGCTTCCATACTACCCGGCAGCGCCGAACAAGAGGTGCTGCGTTGGGGCCCTCCTGCCCTCGAAGGAGGGGATATACCTCCCTGGTCGAAAATCTGGAGTGGCGCCATATCCAGGCGTCTTGAGTCCCCGCCAATGGTCTCAGGTTGGCGATGTGGATCTGCAGAGACGTAAAGTCAGCCAACCTTTGGTCGGAGAATACATGGGGTAGGGTCAGAGTCTAGGTGCCAGTCCACATTGTCCGGACCGTGGCTGGCAGGTCCGGTGCAAGGGCGTAGAGGCGGGGAAAATCGACACACAATTGTCCTAGTCTGGACCAGTCATCCTCCCAAAACTAGAAGGAAGCCCCATCTCCCAGCTGCGGCCTAAAGAAAGACTGGACAAACGAGAAAATCCAGCGGATGCCCACCAACACGAGGGAATCCCCTCGGCGTATGGTCGCCCACGCGTTACACTCAAGGGACTGCCCATACGCCTCACGGAAAAGAATGGAGACCATGTCATTTGACGGCTTCATCCCCCGAATTTCCCACTTAGATAACAAAGCCATGTTGGTATGTTGCAGATGACATACGCCCGGGCCACCGTGTGCGACAGGCCGGCATACTGTGCTCCAAGCGACAAGGGCGCCCCCCCGAGCAATGTCTGACCCACTCCAAAAAAACCACCTCATAGCCCCCTCGATCCGGTGTGGTACCCTTGCCGACATGCGAAAGACCGACATAAAAACGTCGGGATGGCGGAAAGAACTGCCTTCACCAAAACTAACCGGCCTCTGCGCGATAACAAATGCAACCGCCATCCACCCAATCTGGCATCCACCTTGTCAATCATCGGCTGCCAGTCTTGTACCCGAAGACATCTGTCCGTCAACGGTACACCCAAGTATCGGACAGGGAGCGTCCCGATCGGAGTCGCTAAGTGGCTGGCAAACCTCAACTCCTCCTCTGTGGAGAGCCCGAACCCAATGAAAATAGATTTGGCTCTATTTAGTTGTAATCCCGAGAAGTCGGAGAAAATGTCCATCATGCTGGAGAGAGTGCGAGCCGCAGCCCCAAGAGCCCTAGACGAAAAAGTAGTGTCATCCGCATATTGAAGCAGCGGTATCCCCTCCAGGGTCCCCGCCGTCTGGAAACTTGAGAAATAACCACGGGAGCACAGCCTCGTCGTGCAGATAGCCAAAGCGTCAACGGCCAATATGAACAGCAGCAGTACAAGCGGACATCCTTGTCTGATGCCCCTTTGCGGCTGGAACCATCCCCCATGAGGCCGTCCAATCACAAGGACTGAGAATGAGGCCGTAGTAACACATAGCTTGAGCCATCGCACCCATACCTCTGGGGATCCATGCCGCCGCAGAACATTCCAGAGGAATCACCAATTGATGGAGTCGTAGGCTTTTGCAAAGTCCACTTTCCACATGAATCCGGCGGTGCCGGATCGACGCCACGCTGCCGCCATCTCCTCAGCCAACATTATACTATCTAACATCTGCCGCCTCGGAATAAAAGCCGACTGAAATGGGCTAATCAGGCCATCTAGGACCTCACGGAGGCGGTTAGGCACTACATTGGCTATAATCAGGTAAATCGAGTTGGATAATGATATCGGCCGAAAATCGCCTATACATTCGGCTCCAGGTGTCTTCGGGAGAAGGACAAGATAAAATTTGTTTAAACTCTCCATCTGGCATCTGCCGGCATGGAACTCCTCCATGACTGACATCACCTCTAGTCCGATCACGTCCCAGCATTCCTAGTAGAAAAATAACGGAATCCCATCCGGACCCGGGGCGCCCTCACTATTCAAACCCCAAACGGCGGCTTTAACTTCTTCGACTAAGAAGGGGCGGATCAAGTGCTGCTGTTGTTCTCGGTTGACCATGGTTACCGTGGTGGGCGCCCACTTCCACTGCTTCGAAGGACCTCATCGATAGAACTCCCGGAAGTGGTTTGCCAGTGCATGTCCCACTGACATTTGGTCGCTATGAATCCGGTCACCGATGCGAGGCAGTCGTATATGGTTTTGCCGTCGACGCCCATTCGCCACCTAGTGGAATAAACGCGTGTTGACGTCTCTAGCCGCCAACCATAGCTGCGTGGACTGCTGACGCCGGACCATCTCAAGCCTCCTGTCCAATTCAGCTACTTCGTCCCAACAAAATCTCCTCTCCTGTAATTCTCCCTGTCCAAGTGGATTGCTATCCTCCATGGCATCCAGTTCCTGAATGCGGGCCACTGCCGCGTCGCGATTGCTAGTGCAGTCGCTATGAATCTGGCGTCTGATAGCAAACAGGTGGTGCCTAAAATGGAGCAACTTCTTGGCTAAATGCGTCGCTGTCGTCCCGAAAGTGTACCGAGTTCTCCACCATCCTTCAATGTCCTCTTTGAACCCATCCTACCTGAACCAAGATCGGTCCATTTTGAAGTATATAGGTCTTGCCGGTCCTCCCTGTGACGTCCATAAGAGTGGAGTATGGTCAGATAACGGCCGAGGCATAGATGTCACCTCTGCCAAGGCATGTATGTCGAGGAGCTCAGGCGATTAGAGGAATCGATCAATCCAGGACTGAGAAGTAGGCCCGAGCCACTTGAAACGTCGGTCGGAAAGCCCCCATCTCTCCTAGGCCGACCTGGGCCAGCACCTCTCTAAACCGCGCCGATCCTTGATCCTTGCGGCCAGTGTCGTTCGGCCAGTCGCAGTCGCCAATTTCACATTGAAATCGCCACCGATGAGTAGGGGGAGATTCGGGTCCATATGCCGACGCAAACAGAAAATGGCAGCCATCCGCGCGACGGAGGAGGCATGCCACCACTGCATGTCGCCCTCGCTATTCCGTTATCTTGTAAAATAGCATCTCCTTCCAAGCCAGTATGACTCTGGCTGAACGCCCCATGGCGCCGATGCAAACTTGCGACGTCTCGCCGCCCCATCCAAGATCGGACCATATACGGTGGTCCGTGCATGTGAGTAGGGTCTCCTGCAAGCATATGATGTCTGCCCCCCAATCCTTGAGGTATCGTCCAATGACCCTCCGACGGCGGGAGTGACGGAGGCTGTGTACGCTCCATGAGACAATCCTCATGGGACAAGGGCAACAGCTCCCGCTGCGGGCAGTCCCTTCCACACGTGGATCATCTCTAGGCGGGAGATGTCCCGGTCCTTTGACGAGGCCTGGGCGGCTATGCTAGGGGCCCCTGATTCAGCCTCCCAAGTCGGGATGTGGGCAGTCCCATTTGCATGTTCCTCGTATTTCACCATCCAGTTCTGATGTTCTCGGGGGGTGGCTGGAGCCGACGGGTATCAGCGTCTATAGTGGGATACAATGGTCTTGGACTGGGGCGTGGCCTGCTCGGGGGCTGGGGTGGCCGTCAGCAATGAAATTGTGCCTTGCACAAGTGAGGGGTTATGTTCCACACCTTCCGGCAGCCTTGGGCATGGTAGGGAAGCTGAGGGGTGGCCGATTGTGCCCCAGCTGGAGAGATGGAGGCCCCATTTACTGACGGTTGCGGGCATACATGAATTACAGGAGGCGCTGTCGGTTGTGCAGTGGAGCCGGATCTAGAGGCAAACTGGGGGGCAACTAGGCAACGGCGGGGGCCGAGTAGGGCAGCAATGTGAAGTTCTATTCCAGCCCAATCTCTGAGTTCCACTGGGAGCTTGCGCGGGACCATCGTATCTCGTCCCATCTCCACGTCCATGCACATACAGCTTGGGTCGCCAGTCTGGAGCCCGTCGCATACAATTTTCCAAAGTGTGCCCATTGATTGGAGGATTTTTGCCACGAGCTCCCATGAGCGCATTCCAAAAGGGATCCCACGAATCTCCAAGCGGCGGGTTTCCGTCGGGACTGCTATGGCCCTGTCCGTAGGCTGAGAACGACGCCATGTTGTGACCGGCCATGGAGAAGTCGCCAGGCCTCCTTCATAAGCCTGCGAAGGAAAACATATCCAGATATCAACCTATGGCAGTTCGGGTCTTTCAAGTCAGGCCTCAATTCGCGTAGACCATCGATGATGTGCGACCATTCCAAATCAGCAGTCCGGATTTCCCCTACCAAGCACGCGTAGAGTCCCCTGGTAGCTGGTAGCGACGACGTAGTCACCTGCAGCGGGCAGGAGGCTTGGCGATAGCCTCCTTGGAGGCATAGACGACACTTGATGGGTTCTCGGCATGTCATAATTGTGTGATCCCGTGCCATGCATCTTAGGCACCTTCCCTCTAGGCGGGGGTCGACAGGGCGCCTGCCAGTGTTTGTGTTTGGTCCGCCCACTCTCCGTCGACGGCCCTGCGTCGCCCACTCTCCAGCCGGTGGCATGTCGGCAGCAGGTGAGTGGTCCAGTACCGCCACCTGTGCATATGTCGAAGCACGACCAGCTGGTGGCGGCATCAGTTCGGGCAGTATTGGTGATATCCCCGTGCTAGGACCTGGCGAGGGAGGTCTGCCAGCTCCAGCTTCAACAGGGCAGCCCTGAGGATGCGTTGTGCAGGATAGTCGCGCGGTTGTTTGGTAGCCTGATCCTCCTTGCTGGGACTGGGCGTCGCGGAAAAGAACCCCTTGGCGGCGGCAGCCCGGGATGCGGCCAACGTGGCAGTGCGAGGCGTCATGAGGGCATCCATCTTGCTCTCGGCGGTGTCAATCTCGCAGTCGGCCTCTGCATGGTTTCACACAGTAATCACACAATGTCCCACAGTGTGATCACAGTGTCCCACCTGCACCACCTCTCCTTCGCATGGCTTCTCCGTCGTGGTTGCGTTGTACCGAGGGTGAAATATCTCCATCGTGCCCACGAATCGTTTGCAGGTACTGTCTGCGCCAGCATGATCGAAGGCCCAGTCTCCCTCTCCAATGTCCATTCTCCTCGACTGACTCTCGCGGTTACGCGTTCGCGATGCTTCCAATTCACCATCTCGGGAGCGTCTTGAAAATCGCGATTTGATTGCCTTCTATCGTCGCGACAGGGATCGTGAAGCCCTCGATTGTCCTCGCGATCTCTTATCCTCTCTCCCCTTCCAGATTGACAATGCCTCGTCTCCATTCCGAAAGTGCATTCGCGAAAAAAGATTCCCTCCAGATCTATCAGGATTACCTTCCAGATTGTCAATAGCGCGCAAAGGCCCTCGCTATTGACATTCCTCACAGCATCGCGAAAACAAAAGTGAAACCCTCGCTCGCCTTCTCTGGTCACGTGGCCTCAGTCTCTGTTGAAATTCACCGCCGCATCGCGGACGCGATCGCACTCCTCGATTATTGGAAATTTGTTCACGTGACGTTCGCGATTGCGATCGCGACAGGAATCGTTCTCCTCGGAAAATTCTCCTCGACTGACGAGCGCGCCTGAGCTCTTGCTGTTGGCCTTCCTCACGGCGTCGCGAACGCGATTGCGAAGCCCTTAATCGCCTTCTTCCATCGCCTCTCATTCGGTGCCTCTCCCCTCAACGTTGCACTAATAATTGGAACCACCCTCCCTAGGTTATTCACTTTCTTTCTTTGCCTTCCTCTGTCCCTCCATTTGTCTATGTAGGTTGCTCACTCTCTAAATCTACACCCTTCCTCCCTATGTCCCTCTCTCTTCATTTCTTACTTGCCCTCTCAATCCCCTTCACTCATCTCTCACTTTATCTTGACTTCATCACATTCCTTCAGATTGGAATTTGCTTGGATTGAATTGCAGCCATGTTTCACAAATGTCAGGATTACACTGTTTCTATGACTGAAACAAGGTCACATTAGCAGTACACCTTTGAATACTCTCAATTATTAAGTGGAAACCAAAAATCATATAAAGGCACTATCAGTATTTTTTATGAAAATGTAAAATACACTTAAAAACAAAAAATTGTACTGTATACTCTACTTACGTCTGCTCTTGCATGTTATCCTCAAGTGGTTGAACATTATCTTCTGATTCTCCCCCTTTATCGCTCTTATGAACAAGCCCTAGTTTTTACCAATAAGGAAGAAAATAAATTTTGCAGATCAAAGCAGGGCCGGATGGATGCTAGACAGCCTATAATTTCCTGAAAATAAATAAAAGCCATTCACAAAATTTTTTTAAAAATTTGTCACATTCTGGAGCATTCACCACCAATTATAATAAGCACCTGAAAAAAATAGCTCTCACAATACTTTGTACAAAGGATAACACACATTTTTCATCATAATTCAGAGAAAAGATGGAGAAGTTGTACAGTCAACATAAATAACACAAGGGAAACTGGAGAAGCTGGCCTAAATTACCGTGATGCAATAAATCGTGAATGGAAACTCGTTGAACTCCAATTATTATGCACAAGCATAAGAGAAGCATGTGGACTAAAGGCCATGGCCATGTGACATCACAAGAGTTATTTTTTTATAGAAAAGAGAAAGAGGGTCACCCTAAACAAATGGTGCCCCCAAGTCATTAGAAAAAAAAAAGAATGAAATACAATGGCAGGATGGCTAAAGCTATCGATGCCAGATGCAGGCCAATGCTCGAGCATTGTATATGATAGCCATGGCCTAGGGTTGGTGGCCCCGGAAGACGACCTCGTCTCTATGAAGCCAGATAGCCCATAGAATCGCAAAGAGTTTTTATCACTCGGTTATCAGTGCCCTAAAGATAACCAATTCCCAAGGGCTCCACCTACAACGCATGGGTCGCATCAGGAGGCGGCTCTAGAGAAGGAGCCACCTAAAGATCTTCACCTTGAGAGGGAGCTTTCTCTTCCAAATGGTCCAGCATGCTATCAGAGTCAAGGGCAGATCCAGAGGGGATCCGGTACCTAGCCCATCGTAGGCTGCCCTAGCTGAGAAGCATGGGCCAGCCCATACCCATTTGTCAATCTCCAACACAATCAGTTGAAAATCTGCCCAGGAGAACTGGAGGTCTAGGAGTTCTTGAGACCGAGAGGCTGACAGTCTCCTACGACACTCTAGCCGCCAGGTGTCTGACCAATACTGAGGGACCATGGTTTGCTAGTCCCGAGCCAAGGGCAAAAGGCGCGGGAACCTAGCCTACAGCACCCCACTCCCCGTCAGGTCATCCAGCAAGAAGCGAAAGTGCGAGTTATTCCCCAAGCTTAGACAGAAGCATGCCCGCCCTACAACGAATGTGGGCCGAAGTACCTTCCAAAATGCCGAGGCCCCTTGGGTAGGACAAGTTCTACTCTCCCAATTCATTGAGAACCCGTAATTGTCATTAATGACTTGCGTCACCAGGTCTATCAGCAGCTAAATCATTCTGTATACCCACTTGATGAGGAGGGCAAAATTCGTGCATTTTATATCACGAATCCCAAGATCTCCCTCATGGATAGGCTTGCACGCAATCTTCCCGTCCACAAGAGCTACCCCTTGGACATCCCCTTGTCGGGCTTCGTGCAAGAAGAATCCACACATACTCAAAGTAAGCCTATTTAGAATGGTACTCGGGGCCCGTAGGATGGACAGGATGGTGGAGATGGCGGAGAAGACTGGCGTGATTAGGACTAAATGGCCACCCCTCGATAGCATGCGAGCCTTCCACCCTCCAGCTGTCGATTCACTTTCTCGATCACTGACTGCCAATCCTGTATTGAAACCTGTCCAGCTGATAACAACATGCCAAGGTATCTAATGGGAAGAGACTCGCGCGGTGTGGCCAGAATAGCCGAGCATTGCGCCACCTCCTCTTCCGGCATCCCGAAGGTCACTAGTGTAGATTTGTCTCGATTGAGGCAAAGACCCGAGAAGTCTAAGAAGATGTCCAGCATTGCAGACACATCCTTTGCTGCCACTAAGGTTCTCTCGAGCAGAAACATTGTGTCATTGGCGAACAGGAGAAGCGGAATCCCTTGTTGACTGTTGATCGTCTGAAAACCTCGCAGGAATCCTCCATAACACATAACAGAGTTGTGGGGTGCAGATGGCCTAGACACCAACTACTAGGACGAATAGTAACGGCGCCAGGGGGCAGCCCTATTGGCGCCACGTTGGGGATGGCTCCACCCCCGACCTTGCCTATGGGCAGCCATCCACCAAGACTGAAAAGGAGTGGGTGGTGACGCATTGCCTAACCCATTATACCCACTCCTTTGCAAAACCCCTCCGCCAAAGCACAATCCATAAGAACCGTCAATATAGGGAGTTGTATGCCTTAGTGAAGTTGACCTTTCATAAGAAACCTGTGGTGCCCTTGCGCTTCGAAGCAGCGATAGTCTCCCCTGCAAGCACCACACTATCCGCCATTTGTCGGCAGGGGATCAATACCGATTGAAAGGGGCCAATGAAGACATCGAAGTTATCAAGCTACCGGTTCGCCAAGAACTTTGTCAGGATCAGGTACAGTGAGTTGGATAGGGAGATCGGTCAGAAATGCCCAATATCCACTGCCCCTTGACGTTTGGGAATGAGGACGATGTGTGAGCGGTTGATCCACTCCATGTTTAGCTCCCCCCCGGCAAAAGAGCTCCACGTCGGTTGTGACCTTTGTCCCGACAACATCCCAGCAATCGCGGTTGAAGAAGACGGGAAGACCATCGACTCCTAGAGCCCCGTCTCCATTGAAGCCTTGAATGGCCGACCTGACTTCCTTCGCGAGAAAGGGTTGCACGAGCGTCTGCTGTTGCGATGAGCAAAGCTGAGTTGCCATGCAACCTGACCATCGCCAAAAGTTGCGAGGAACTTGCCTCAAGGCCGCAAAAAATGGCGGGCTAATGCTCGGCCAACATCTTGTGGAACCAGAACGATGGCACCGCCCATACCAACTTGATGAATTCGGTTTAGTCACTTCCTAAGTGGAAGAACTTCGTGTTGGCGTCGCCCGCCTGGAGCCACAATTGGCGGGAGCACTTCGTGTTAACATCACATGAGTTGTCACGATAGCAAACAGAAAACAAGGCAAGGGGGACACTCGTCTTCCATTAAAGCATAAAGGAGACAAATCAACTAGGGCATCAAGAAGCTGATCAAGGAAATGGAAGGCATCAGCAAGCACTCTCGAAACATTCTTTCCACCTGTATAAAGGAGAGAGACTCCTCCCTCTCTCTCTCTCTCGTTCTTGTTTGTTCTCATCTTGAAATAGACAATATCAGGGAATCTCTTCATCATTTACCACCAATGAAAATCAAGGTAAGTAGAACTTTACCTAAAACATTATCCAGATTAAAAATTATGATTTTAACATGCAACAGCTTAGAAGAAGGAACTTTTGCCCTAGTTTATGATTTTAAGGCTTGGTATAGAAACATGACCAAATAAATAATGAAACGTATCTTCCCTCCGAATAGCACTTATTTCAACAACGTTTTACTGATTGTCTGTCCGGATTCTTTAGATAATAAGTGATAATTCAGAGTTCAGTGCATAATAGAGATTAAGAATTCAATAAATTCAGGTTTCAGACATGTGACCCCAAAAAAAGGTACAACTTCATAGAATCTTCTTGAGCAACCCATTCAGCTTATGGGAGAGGCTATAAAGAACCCGTTCAAGACATGCATACTAAATGAATATCATGGGTACGGAGATGCATCAACTCTCACTCATTCTCAGTATTAGTAAACAGGCAAGCAGAGGGGGGCTGGGTTCAACCGCAAAGGAGAGTGAGACAACGATGCCCTTTAGCACCACTATTATTGGTCATAGCGGTCAATGCGCTTGCCACATGGGTGGCTAGGCTTATGAGTTCCCGAGATGATCTAGTAACTAAAGTGCTGAAGGAGAGCTACGGCAGGGGGCAGATACGCAGCCCCAACGCAATGGGCATCACCCTTTTGGCAACAACTGAGACATATTTTCCGTCGGATGAGAGCATTCTTTGTTGCTCAGCTAGGAGACGAATCCACATTTTAGAATTGGATAGATGATTGATCGACTCGAGGGAGCCTAAATGTGACATTTCCCCATTTGTTTGCATTATCCACGAACCCCGGGGCCACAGTGGCGGAGTGTTGGGATGGCACATGGAACCCGACTGTGGGTGGAGCCTTATCAGATCAGCGGGTGGAGGAGTTATTACGCATATTACATAAGCGACCACGGAGTGGGGTTCAAGATGCATGGGTTTGGATTGGGGCACAATTCTCAGTACGAGAGTCATATAAGAGACTGTGACGAGTATCATGAGGAGAACATGTCAATCCTCCGAGCAAGCAGGTTTATATGGAGACAAAAGGTCCCCCTAAAGGTGCGGTTCTTTGATTGGCTTCTCCTTCGATGAAGACTTAAGACGCAAGTAATTCATAAAAGATTGTACCCAGATACTTCAGCAAAGTGCACTCTATGTCTTGGAGACAAGGAAGATTGTGCACATTTGTTCTTCAAATGCCCCTTCACCAAGCTAATATAGAACCAACAACCCATACCAATGATAGACAAGACCTCAGAGACATCATTTTGGGACTCAATCCAAAGGAGGGACAAAAGGGAGAAGGAGGAGGGGGTGCCCATAATTGCGGTTCTTTGGGACATATGGCTATACCGGACCGACAAACTGTTCAACTAGATGACGGTGTCCACAAATAAGGCCGCCTATGTGGTGGAGGGTTTTGTGGCAGCCTCGTCCTCCAAACCAGGGGGGAGTGGTGGCCTACTGTAATTGACTTTCAATCTTGTGGGTCGGTCACCGATTTAATTTGTGATCGTCCCTTGCATTTTTCATAAAGAAATATTTTAGGGACAGTAAATATCATATGATAGACTGCGTAATTAGTATATAAGTTTTTTGGGCACCTTAACGAACATAAAAATTCCAAGAAATGTTAATAAAGCTCTATGATGTAAAGAGTGGAAAAAGGCTATAGATAAAGAGATGGAAGCATTGCAAAGAAATGAGACATGGACTTAGTTTTCCTCCCTCAAGGAAAAAAGATAATTGATTGTCGGTGGGTCTATATGCCTAAATTTAATGCAGATGGAACCTTAGAGAGGTTTAAGGCAAGACTAGTTGCAAAGGATATACTCAATCCTATGGGATTGATTATTTTGAAACATTTGGCCCTTTGGCTAAGTTCAATATAGTGAGGATCCTTATTGTACTGACAGCAAAATATGGTTGGGATATTCTCAAATTTGATGTGAAGAACGCACTATTGCATGGAGAGTTGGAAGATGATGTATACATGTCAATTCCTCCTGGATATCAACTGAGTAACCACCCGAATATCATGTGTAAGTTAAAAAAGGCTCTAGACAGACTTAAACAGTCTCCAAGAGCTTGGTTTGGAAGGTTTACTCGAGCTATGAAAGACAGTGGTTACAAGCAGAGTATTCGAGACCATACATTGTTTATCAAGCACGCAAATAAAGGTGGTATGGTTTTTCTTATTGTCTATGTAGATGATATACTCATTACTCAGAAAGATGAGGGATTGGCACAAAAAATTGACATTAAGTCCTTGAGAACATTGAAATATTTTCAAGAAAGTGAGGTAGCATATTCTAAAGAAGGCATTTTTATTTCTCAACATAAATGTATATTAGATTTGCTAAAGGAAACAGGTATCCTTGACTGCAGAACAGCAAGCACTCTTGTCGATGTTAATGTGAAACATGGGAAAGGTGAAGAAAGTCCTATTGATAAGGAATCATTTCAGAGGTTAATTGGACAATTAATTTACCTGAACAATACTCGCCTAGCTTTTCAAAAAAAAAAAAATACTCGCCTAGACATGTCATTTGCTATGAGTTCCCTGAGTCAATTCATGAGTGAGCCTCATGAGAATCATCTCCAAGCAGTTCTCTGAGTCCTATCCCACCTGAAGAATACAATAGGCCAGGGTTTCTTGTTCACACTGAATGGGAATTTGTCTATAAAAGTTTATACAGATGCTCACTATGCCACCACTTCAGTGGTGGATAGAAGATTCACCTAAAGATATTGTACTTTCTTGGGTGATAGCCTCATCATTTGGTGCAATAAGAAACAAAGGGTGGTGGCAAGATCCTGCGTAGAGGCTGAGTTTCGTGCCATGGCAAATGATATATGTGAAATTATATGGGTGATTAAATTTTAGAGGAATTGAAGTCACTTCCTTGGAAAGAAATTCAATTGTATTGGGACAACAAATCTACTTTACCCATTGCTTCAAACCCAATTCAGCATGATAGAACTAAGCATATTGAAATTGATGATATTTCATCAAAGAGAACATTGAAGAGGGAATTATAAATCTATTATTTGTGGGATCTTCGGAGCAAGTAGTTGATATCTTTACCAAGGGACTGCCAAACCCACAGATTCACGAATTATCATCCAAATTGGGCATGACAAATATTCACACCCAACTTGCGAAAGGGTGTTAGTCTGAAATTAACCTTATTTCCCTTTCAGATGTAAGTGGGCCACTGTTTATAAGTGGCCCACCCCTCTCTTACTGTATTCACTTATATAATAGTGAGCCACAAATTATGTAGCCTAATATGACTCACTTAAGTTGTCTATCTCTTATATAAGGAATAAGTGACTTATGTTGGCCCATCTAGAGTAAGTGACTTATGTTGGTATTTAACCAGCCTCATGTGTAATTTCGAATTAGGGTTTTTTACTTGCAGCCACCACTTGCATCTCATCTCAATAGGAATGAGGAGTGGGAAGGGAAGCAAATCTTTTAACAGAAATCTTTTAACAGAAATCTGCTTCAAAAAAAAAAATCTTTTAACCATGATAGAATAAGAAGGATAGAATATAGCACTGAAAAAGCCCTACACCATGATCTTGAGGACGGTTAAGAGGCCCTAGGTTTTTCTTCTCCAACAAAACCCAAGACATTAAATGCCAATGTTCCTTCCCCTCTTTCTTTTCACTACCATCCTCGAATTCTAGAAGGCTGTTGGATCTCACTTTTCCCTTAGGCAGTCTTCATGCCCCTGACCAATTCTAACACAAAATCTCAAGATTTACGATAATATCTGCTTATTTGTTCTAAAATTAATATTGAAATTAATATACAAGTAAATAGTGGGAGTGAAAGGTTTAAATAATTTTAGCCAAAAAGAAAACCTTCAGAGATGCCCTTTTCTCAGGAGAAGAATTGAAGAACATATCAATTAAGAGGTCAAAAAGCTCCATGGATTTCGAAGCCAGTACTTCAATGTTCTTCTGAGCCACTTCATCACGGTAACCAGGCTCATTTTCACATTTATCTTTCATGATGACAGATGATCGGGAATAATTACCCTTGAGATGATTTTTGTTCTCCATGACAAGCTCCTGAAAAAAGAAAATGCTGAGTATCTAAACAGGAACATTGAAAATGACAATTGATTATGTTTATAAATTCCAGGTGCTGTTACCTCAATCGCTGTAAAAACAAGATTGTGGCTACTAGGATCCTTTTTAAGTTTTTCTACAAGAATATTGGTCAACAAACCAAAATTATCAATGAGATCTGTAGGACGACGACAGAAAGCGGGCAGCAAGCTCCACAGAGCATCAACAAGTGCTAAGTGTTTCAATTTAGCTGATGACTTGTGCACTAGTAACAAAGACAATAGATTAAGAATAAGAGGACTGCCGAAAAAATTGTACAAAGTTAGGAAGAAAGTATGACGCAGATATACCTCTGTTACATTTATCCTCAGTGGATCTGACAAGAGGCACAATATGCTCCAAAAAAAATTTTAACGATGCTCCAGAAGTGTGTTTCTTCAAGATGGGAAAAAGCCACATATTTGAGTAGGTTTTCTTTTGTGGGTCAAACAAAATGGGAAATATTGAGAGAATGATCTCTGGTCCCATTGATACTATGGCAGATCCAAGGCATTGCTGAACCTGTACATAAAGCAGATAGGTTGATGTGAGAACATGCAAGAAAAACATGGTTTCTGTTTGTCTAAAATGTTGATTATTTCTCTGTTGTGTAAGTGGCCCATGGTTATAAGTGGTACACTCTTTTCCATCTCTAAGTTATTTACTCTATGTAATAGTGGACCACATATTATACATGGCTCACTATGAGTTATCACTGAAGACATTTCATATTTCAAAAAAAAAAATCACTGAAGTCATCAATTCCCCAGATTTTTACTCCATGTAATAGTGCACCACAGTTAATAAGTCACCCACTATGAGTTATTATATTCCCACCAATTTCCTAGGTGGGAAATTAGTGACTTCAGTTACCAGAGTTTGGTCCATATTACGTAAACCGGTATTTAATCAGTCTGTGGGTCATTCAAAATTAGGTTCTCTGCAGCCATTCTTTCTTTCTAAAAACCCCAAATAGGAACAAGGGAGGGGACTGCAGGAGGGAACAATGGCTTCTAACGGTTTCTCTTGCCTCAGTACACATAGGGTCCAGAAGCTGGAAAATCACAACAATTTATGTGGCTGGAAAATCGCAACACTGGAAAATCGCAACACGCTATCAATTTTACAAAATTTGCATTTTCAGGATTGTCCATTGGAGGCAAGATATTTCATGCCTAACAAAAGTAAACTTGAATCTACAACCGCAAGTATCTATTTTGCACTGAAGTCATCAATTCCCCAGAGTTTTACTCCATGTAATAGTGCACCACAGTTAATAAGTCACCCACTATGAGTTATTATATTCCCACCAATTTCCTAGGTGGGAAATTAGTGACTTCAGTTACCAGAGTTTGGTCCATATTACGTAAACCGGTATTTAATCAGTCTGTGGGTCATTCAAAATTAGGTTCTCTGCAGCCATTCTTTCTTTCTAAAAACCCCAAATAGGAACAAGGGAGGGGACTGCAGGAGGGAACAATGGCTTCTAACGGTTTCTCTTGCCTCAGTACACATAGGGTCCAGAAGCTGGAAAATCACAACAATTTATGTGGCTGGAAAATCGCAACACTGGAAAATCGCAACACGCTATCAATTTTACAAATTTGCATTTTCAGGATTGTCCATTGGAGGCAAGATATTTCATGCCTAACAAAAGTAAACTTGAATCTACAACCGCAAGTATCTATTTTGTTGGTGACTTAGAAAGGACAAGGGGATATAAACCATTGCAGAGGTCGGAACGCCCACCTACTTTAGGTCCCTGTATGCACTTAGAACTCAAGCAACGGCGCAAGAGTAGCCAACCAAAGTTTTGGACCTTTAGCGGAAGTCGTTGCTTTCATACAACCCAGCAGCGGCGAACAAGAGATGCTGCGTCTGGGAACTCCTACCCTTGAAGAAGGCGATATACCGCCTTAATCAGAAATCTGGGATGTCGTCATATCCAGGTGTCTTGAGTCTCCGAAGGCGGTCTCAGGTTGGCCAGGCGAATCTGCAAGGCCATGAATCAGCCAACCTTCGGTCGAACAACGCCTGGGGTAGGATCGGAGTCCACGTGCCAGTCCACATTGTTTGGACTATCGCTGGCGGGTCCGGTGCTAGGGCGTAGAGGCGGGAGAAAGCGTCACCCAAGCGTCCCAGTCTAGACCAGCCATCCTCCCAAAAATGGAAAAGTGCCCCATCCCCCAGCTACGGCCTAAAGAAAGACCAGACAAGTGGGAAAATCCCTAAGATGCCCGCAACCACAAGGGAGTTTCCTCAGCGTGGGGTCGACCACATGCTCCAGTCAAGAAAGTGCCTGTACGCCTCACGGAAAAGTATGGAAACCATGTCACTAGACGGCTTCATCACCCGAATCACTCAGATAACAGTGTCGTGTTGGTGTGTTGCAAATGGTGTGCGCCCAGGCCACCGTGTGCGATGGGCCAGCATACCGTGCTCCAGAAGACAAGGGCGCCCCCCCCCCCAAGCAACATCTGTCCCACGCCACAAAAACTCCTCATTGGCCCCCTCAAGCCGGCGTCATACCTTCGCCGACATGCAAAAGACCAACATAAAATAGGTTGAGATGGCAGATAGGACTGCGTTCACCAAAACTAGCTAGCCTTCGTGCAAGAGCATACGTGCCCGCCATCCTCCCAATCTGACATCCACCTTGTCAAATACCGGCTGCCAGTCTTGTACCCAAAATTGCATGTCCGCCAATAGCACACCCTAATATCGAACAGGGAGCATCCAAATCGATGTCGCTAAATTTCTGGCACACCTCGACGCCTCCTCTATGGAAAGCCTGAACCCCAAGAAAATAGACTTGACACTATTTTATTGTAACCTCGAGAAATCCAAGAAAATGTCCATGCTGGAGAGAGTGCGAGCCGCAGCCTCAAAGCCCTGGACGGAAAAAAAATAGTGTCGTCCGCATATTGGAGAAGCGGTCTCTCCCCTCCGGGGTCCTCGCCATCTGAAATCCTGAGAGATAACCCCACGAGCACAGTCTCGTCGTGCAATTAGCCAAGGCGTAAGCAGATAGAACGAAAAGCAACGATACAAGCAGACAAACCTAATTGATGCTCCTTTGCGACTAGAACCACCCCCGTGGGGCCGTCCATTCACAAGAACTGAGAATGATGCCGTAATAACACAAAGTTTGATCCATCGCACCCATTCTTTCAAGAATCCATGCCGCCGAAGAACATTCCAGAGGAATTGCCATTCAGTCAAATCAGCTGGAAATCCCCCATGTATTCTGCTCCAGCTGTCTTTGGGAGGAGGAGGAGGTAGACTTTGTTGAGACTCTCCAACTGGCATTTGCCGACATAGAACTCCATTACTGACATCACCTCTTGACCGATCACGTCCCAACATTCCTTGTAGAAGAATAACGGAATCTGATCTGGACCGGGAGCGCCCTCGCTATTAAAACCCCAGATGGCAGCTTTGGCTTCTTCATCTGAAAAGGGGTGGATCAGGTGCTGCTGTTGTGCCAGCATGATCGTGGATACGGTGGTGGGCGTCCACTTCCACTGGTTCGAAGGACCTATTGGTAGAGAAGTCGCCACACCTCCTTCGTGAGGCCTCGAAGGAAAGCATCGCCACATATCAACCTATGGTACTCGGGGTCTTCCAAGTCAGGACTCATTTCACGTAGTCCGTCGAAGATGTGCGACCATGCTGGTTCAGCAACCCAGATTTCCCCTACCAAACACGCGTAGCATCCCATGTTAGCCGGTGGCGATGACGTAGGCATCTTCATAGGGCAAGAGGCTTGGCGGTGACCTCCTTGGAGGCATAGCCGGCACTTCATGGGTTTCTGGCATGTCATAATTGTGTGATCCTGCACCAGGCATCTTAGGCACCTTCCCTCCTGGCAGGGGTTGACCAGACGCCTGCCAGTGTTTGGTCCACCCATTCTATGATGGCAGCCCTGCAACGTCAATTCTCCGGCCGATGGCATGTTTGCGACAAGTGGGCAGTCCAGCATTACCGTTTGTGCATATTTCGATGTACGAACAGCTGGTGACGTCGGCGACACAGGCGGTATTGGTGGTATCCGCGTGTTAGTACTTGCTGAGGGAGGTCTGCTGGCTCCAGATCCAACATGGCAGCCCCGAGGAGGCGTCATAACGAGGCAGCCGTGCGGTGGTATGACTCTCCGCAACAAGACAAGGCATCGCGGAGGTGACCACCGCAGCGGCCCGGGATGCGACTAACGTGGCGGTGCGGGGCATCGTGAATGCACCCATCTCACTCTCGACGGCGTGTCAAGTTGCAGCAGGACGGAGCACCGAGCAGCGGCTCGAAGTCCTCTTCCTTCGCTGACGAGGGATGGCCTACGACGAGGAAAGTAATTCTTATCATTTACGGCCCCCGTGAGGCGCCGAATAGAGTTTTCTGTCGGGCAAACTCTATTCTGATGGAGTTTTCACGGACGAGCAAGCCTTGTAACGCGTCCTTAGCCGTCTTGGTGTCCCCCGCGCATTTGAAGTACAAGAGGGCGAAATTTCTCCGCGCACACATCTCACATTCCAGAGCCATCTGCTTATCGAAAACATAAATCAGATCGGAAGACAGGGTGTCCTCAACAAGGTTCCCCACCCTGAGAATCGGGTACACCTCCTCCGTGCCTTTGTGAGATTTGCTTTCATCCTTGCCCAGTGTCAGTCTTGCAATCGGGCATTGTCCCAAATGCACAATTGCTCCATCGCGGTTGCATGGCTTCTCCATCGTGGTCACACTGTCTCGAGAATAATTTGTCTCCCTCGTGTCTACGCAATTTCTTGTTGTGCTCGAGAAAATGTCGTGAGTGGTGTCTTCGCCAGCGTGATCGTACGCCCATTCTCCCTCTCCATCGTACAGTCTCCTCAGCTCTATCGCGATTTTGCGTTCGCGATACTTCCATTTCTCCATCTTGGGAGCGTCCTCAATCTCGTGATTTGACTACATCGTGTCGTCGCGACAGTGATCGCGAAACCCTCGACCGCCATCGCGAGCGTTCATCTGCTCTCCCGTTCCAGCTTGAAAATGCCTCAGCTCTATTTCAAATGTGCGTTCTCAAATGTACTTTTCCTCCAAATCGAACGCTCCTGGGCTCTCGCTGTTGGACTTCATCGCGGCGTCACGATCGCAATCGCGAAGCCCTCAATCGCCTTCCACAATCGCGTGACATCCTCAATCACCTTCCACTATTTAAAAAGAAACAACCTAACCCCACCAAAATGAACTATATTTATCATATAAGTCCAATCAAACAATGTTATTCTTTGTGAATAATTTGATGTCTTTATCGAATATCTTACGGATTAAAATATTTAGAATATTTATTTAAATACCTGTGATCATTTTATTATGATCTCAACATAATGTACTTCATCACTACATATGCTCATCGACTCCATTGCAAACAAGGTTTGTCACAGCAAGGATACAAAGTTCGAGGGGCCAATGCCACCTCGCTGCCAAGAAAAATAAAATCCCTCAGTTGTACGCATAATGGCATCGCCGGACGGGGAGATGCCCCTGAAGATGACCTCGTTCCTGTGGATCCATATCGCCCACAGAGTGGCGAAGATCCGCCTCCCGTCTAAAAGAGCCTCCCAACAAGGAGCTCCCGAACTCCTCCTCAGAGGTCACGGAGAGTCGGGCCACCGCCGCCCCCCGTCATGCCTCCTGAGCCAACGAGCATTGGAAGAAGAGATGGGAGCAGTCCTCTGAACCCCCGCCACAAAGAGGGCAGCTCACTGGAGAATCTGGAAACATGCGTTGTCGCGCCACCCGGGTCATGAGGCGCCGCCATAGGAGAAGCCATCCGAAGATTCGAATCTTCAAGGGGATGTGTCGCTTCCAGATTAGCCTACATCTCTGTGTAATGTATACGTTTTCCGGGGGAAGCTGCCCACATAGGAGGCGATATACCGCCTTGACCGTGGATCGAGATTGACGCCAGACCCACGCGTCCCTGGTCGCCTCAAGAGGTCGAATGTCCACCAAATGGGACTGTAAACTCAGGAAATCAGCCAGTCGCTGATCCGACAGAGCCTGGGGTAGCGACGGGTTCCAGGTGCCAGTCCATGCAGAACGGACCGGGACATTCTGAGCCAAGGTCAAGCCGTAGAGACGATGGAAGGTGTCAGTCAGCCGCCCCTGCCCAATCCAGTCGTCCTCCCAAAATCTAAAATTAGTCCCGCCCCCCAGTTGGGGCCGGAAAAAGGGTCGAACTAGGGGAAAGATCTCCCGAAGACCCGCCATGACGGGAGAATCACCGCGCCGAGGGGTGGCCCATACGTCCCAATCCAAAGTAGACCCGTATGACTCCCGGAGTAAGTGGGATACTAAGTCATCTGAATGCTGCATCACTCGGGTGACCCACTTGCATAGCAAGGCAGAATTGGCATGTTGGAGGTGGTGTATGCTAAGTCCACCATCAGCGAAAGGCCGGCACACCGAACTCCAAGCAACAAGGGCACCGCCCCTCCCAGGGTCGGCCCCACGCCAGAAAAAACTCCGCATGGCACTCCGCATGGTATACCCTTCCTGTGGGTATAACTCTTCTGTAATATGCAGATGCCACCACATTCTGAATGGAGGGATTAATGCAGGAGACAAGGAAACTTTCCACATAGCAAGGAAACTCCAAAGCTCTAACAAGCACAAGGATCTATTCGTGATAGTCACGTAGGACTCACCATGCTCCTCCATGTGTACCCACAATTAATTTTCTCCATCCCTTGTAGAGAAGCTCCCGAGATAAATGCCCAAAAGGCCTCTAAGCCCAAATCCTGCCCGCCAGCTCCATAGGGTTTTGTCTTCCATCTCTTGCAGAGTAGCTCCCAAGATAAATGCCAAGAAGGACTCTAAGCCCAAATCCTGCCCACCAGCTATATAGGGTTTGTCCTTCATCTCTAGTGTCCCCAAACAATAATGGGAGCCCTGGAACCACGTGTGTCAACTCCCACCATAGGATCTCCCTTAACGATGCATTTACCAGACCGTATACCAATATTTCGACTAGTGACTAGTCCTTGCTCCTCCTTTTCAGTTTCACCACTACTGCATACTGCCTTACCCACTAGTCCTCTTTACATAACATTCTCAGCTACTAGTAAGCCTCCAGACCTGCCACTCACTGCCAAATTTACCCTCAATAAATCCTTGCCCCACCAACTGCCAATCTTGTACATCACAATTCTCCTACATGGTCTCCTCCATACACTATTGTAGCACCCCCGTCTTGCAAATACCTCCCTATAATTCCTCCCTCCATTCGTCACGAAGTCCCTTAACATTCCAAGATATGCACTTTATGGGTGACACCACTTCTTGTCTCAGTTCCTAATAGAAGTCTGTTATCACATTCACAGCATGCTCAACTATCCTTGAGCAAGTCCTCTCCCTTGTGCACCCCACTTCACCTTGGTACTTTTTTCCAGTTTTGTGGCCTTTTCCTATTGACCTTGACCTTGCCCACCTTGTCTTCCAGACCTCTCTTTATCCTTGATCCTCAGCCTTCTTGCCTTCCCCACTAATATCCACATCTTTGCACCATCTGATGTCAAACAAACCACCTTTTCCTTATATACTCTATGCATCGGCTCAGGAGGTTCCCCTTTATGATCTGCCTGCCCATTTAGGGTTTTCGTGGTCCTTATCTCATGACCCCACCCAATCAAACTGTCTCATTTTTTACCATCGCCAGGTAAACTATATCACCTAAGAATACCCAAGTTCAATTCTCAGAATGCCCTCATCATGTTTTAACTTCTCAAATCCCCAGACTTTCTGACTGAATAGAAAACATGTTCAAATATTCCTTTTCCTCGCATCTCTCTCTCTCTCTCGTCAAACCACAAAAGAGAAAAAATAATCACAGATGTCTACCAAGAGATACAGAGAGAAATGGTACTATGGATGGTGAACAAAGAAAAAATAGACTGGCATTGCCATGAGTTTTTACAAACACTCATGGGTCTTGGGAGGTATTTTCTACCAAGTAGAAGAAATATCAAAGAATAACAGCATGGTACCATCTTGTAAAATAACACAACACTGAGAAGAAAACTCACGTTTTGCAGCTCACTTGTGCTTTCATCTAGTTTTGTCATCCATGATGATAGTATTTGCACTATTTTACTCATATATAAAGATGAATGTTTCCCTGCAAGCAAATTGTAAACAGTTCTGAAACCAGTATCAAGTAGGGAGTGTGCTAAGTGTGAAAAAGTAGAGGAAGAAGCTCACACCAATGGACTTCTGGATAGATAAAACGAAGTAATTCAGTTGTCAAGATGAAACAGAAAAGGAGAAGTTCAACAAAGACACAACTGAATCTTTTCGTGGAACATCCAAGATGATGAACAAAATAGAATATTCTGACATTTACAGGAAAAAAAGGAAAGTTTCAAAGAATCTCTAAAACTCTGTAATCAGACAAATTTTGAGCAAAAACAAGATAAAACCCAGATAAAAATTTGAGCAAAGATAAAATGATGGTCAATTTTGGTGATGAACCAAAAATAAAATGATTAGAATGAATGGTTTTCAGGACAGAAGAACAAAACGAATCATGAAACACCACCCACAAGATATCATCAGAAATACTTTTTTTCTAGATATATCAGCAGAAACATTAATGCAATACAACTGACAAACTAACAATGCTAGACTACAGATTAGAGACATACCAAGTTTAATGAACAAATCTGAGATGACTGCTAGCGTATAATCATTCGGTACTGTACTGGAAGCGGAGAGAATGTTCTCACATGAGGAACACACTGTGATAATTATACCTTCTCCTGGTGTCTCCACAGAGTTCCTGTATATTTCATCTATATCCGTGAGATCAACGCTGATCAATGCTCTCAAAATATCAGCGCAATGTTTTCCAATGCTAGGGGATGAGATTAACCGACCTGAGAAACAAACAACAAGATTACAAAAAATAAAAACACTTTAGAAAATATGCAGAAACATTTTTTAAAAAATCCACTGTAGTCGAGTCAGAACACATAAGAAGCTTAGAGAATAAGTTAGTGAAAAGGAAATTTCAGGCTGATAAGAGCAAAGATCCTTGCATGAGCATGAATTGTTTTCTTTTTCTTAGCAACGGAGAGAGAGAAAATGATATTTTTATTTTGATCAGAGAAGACTAATAGAAATTTTTCATGATTGCAACTATAGAAAAGCGATTTTGAGATCGATGACTGACCCCGTCCTAATGTCCATATATGCCAGGAACCAAAAATCAGCACATTAAAAAAATGTAACTCTAAGGATAAAAAATGCTGCCACTCTAAGGATCAAAAAACACAGGTATAGAGTAATGTTAACAAAATAGGGCCTCAAATCGCCAGAGCTCAACAAGACGTTGGACACAAACTAACTCCCAATGGTCTGGTTGAACCCCAATTCCTAGGAGTCCGGTCAAATAAGGGAATGAATGTGTAATACTCTAGAAAAGGCAAAAGGAATTATTTGAAAAATTCCTTTTGCCTTTTCTAGAGTATTACATATTCATTCTAGAAAAGGCAAAAGGAATTGACAAAGGAAAACAATTCAATCACATCACAAAAAGGGAAGTAAAAAAGTGACCACTTATTTAACACTAGAAGAGAGAATATATTTGGAAGTAAAAAATATAATGTCATCCTTGAAATAATATTCGAGAACTGATCACAATAATGAATTTTAAACCAAAGATATTAAATATCTTCGAATTAATCTTTCAGTACTGAAAGAATGACCACTATAATCATGCAGAAAACAAACCTGCCACCACTTTGAACACCAGAGGAAAATGTTTCATCCACAACCCTGGTAGTGAATTATGTAGAGTGTCCATGATATCCTTCAACAAAGTTGATGCAGAACAGAGGGTATCATCAGGATTCTTTGCATTGAAAGACAAATAAGATGAAAGGACACACACAACGGTCTCTGCTTCTTTCTCTAAAACCTCATCAGACAGTTTTTGCCAGATAATTTCAAGTAATGCAATAACATTCCGCGTCAACAGAGAAAATTTTCCATTAAATAGCTTGCAAACATCTGAGAGACACATCCGGGAAATTTTCTTGGGCATATGTGCAGTTAGAAGTTTAATCATATTTAGAACATGAAGAACCTCAAGATCATTTGCCACCTCTGAGTCTTTACTTTTTGAATCATTCCTCATAGAACTTAATTTCATTGCTGAAGGAATGTGACTCTGAAACAAAGAAAGCACGACCTTGCTGGACTTTTTAATGACAACCGGGCATTCTAGAGCCTTGAACACTTCCACAATTGACAATTGAGCACATTTACGAACCTGAAATAAGCATGAAAGGATCAAGACATGTACAATTATAGCGTAGAACTCAGAAGCTGGATGGCTTGTATTAACTTAGTGAGAAGAGGACTGACGTATTCAAGAAGAACATGAATTAAAACAACAGAAATCTAGAATGCTATGAAGCCCAGCAATTTCTCATCGACACACAGAGATAGAATACAATACCCAACGTCAACAGCCTTCTCGAAAAAAACTACCAAATGCAAATGTATGAACATTATCATGATGTGAGAGGCCACTGCGGAATGAGATGGAACATATATGGTCTGGCGATCCATTGGAGACGGCCCATACCGGAGAGTAGCAGAGTGGCAACTCATATTTGCTACACTATGGTCTATCTGGATCAACCGAAACGATGTCATCTTCAGGGGACGTACCCCCGCGGTCGATGCAATTCTGCACGACGCGAGAGGACTGGCAATCTCTTGGAATCAAGGCGGCTCCGGTCCCTTGACTTTTGTACCCCTTTAGCTTGACACTGTACTTATCGTCATATTCTGCAATGACATCGGGGGGGGGGTTCCAAGCTAGTGGGCCTTTCTCCCTTTTTTCAAAAAAAAAAAAAAACATATATGGTCTGCTGGAGGAGACTAACACCACCAAGTCATCACATCAAAGGTCACTGAAAACCAAGATGAAGTATTTCCGTTTTGCTAGAGGGAGACTTACTATCCACATGTTAAAAACTACTTTCGTGCACTTATGATTCAAAGAAAGATGCTTTTACCTTGATGAATCACAGTACAAGATGAAACCAAGTGGGTCTGTTGGCTGGAGAACTAAAAATCCAAAAAAACTATAAGCTACTATTCAGACTTTCACGATTCAAAGAAAGAAGCTTAATCTGGTGAATCGTAGTCAATGCCAATCAAGATGAAATGTTGTGGGTCTGCAGGGTGGAGATTAAAAATCCATGAGATGCCAATTAACATTCATAGTTTTATAATTCAAATAAAAAGCTTTAATTTTCATTGAATCGCAGTAAACAGCAAACCAAACTCAGGAGAAAAAACTTCAGAATAGTGTATCTCGTGAGCATCCTAGAAAAGATGCGGAATAACGTATCTCAGAATACCTACGCAAAGTCTTCAAATACCCAAAGCTCTATCCGGTTAATCAGGGTAAACAGCAACCCAAACTCAGATATTAGTCCACTTTTATCGCAGACATTGTTTTTCAAATGAAATTACGAATAATTCAGCATGATCAAAAAAACAGAAGACTACTATAAATAGAAAAATACCTTGGGGCGCTTGTCCACAGAGAATCTGAGAAGCATTTTAAGAGGCAATTCCACAGCAAGCCAATCCTCCAGATCGACAGACAGAATCAAAATTCCCAAAGAACCGACTAGGGACCGAACAACTGGTGCCCCCATGGCATCCGAGTTTTCCAGAACAGAAACAACAGAATTAGCAGCTTCTATGGCTTTACCGGGTGAAATTGACCGTGGCGGAATATTCGGAATAAGCACCGATAAAAAAGCGGACACAGCAGAGATAGTCTCGCAATCTTCAATACTGGAATCGCAGATAGAGCCGACGGCGAAAGAGAAGTACGCGGCGGGAGTGAGAGGTGCACCTTCCTCCACCAGGAGAGAGCGCATCGCGGCGGCGGATGCGCAGAGGTGCCGATGCTGCGGCGCCGTCGATCTCGCGTAGCGCTCTATCAGTGATTCGCAGACGTCGCCGATTTCGAACTCTGTCTCTGTAATTCCGTTATCCATGAGGACGGATTTAGGATCTCTGTCTCTTTTCGTGTGCTTATTGCGGGTGATTTTAGGTTTGTTCAGTGCGCCTGCCGCCATCTTGAAGGCGGGGAGAAGGGTAGTGAGCTTGAACCCTAATTCAATAACAGCTTTGTAATGTAATTGAAATTTGAAAGTCAAGAAAGTACCATGGACGACTGACGAGAGAAAAGCAAAGTACAGATGATATTGGATAAAATCGGTTGGAGATTAGATGATGCACCGTCTTGTAGGGTTTTCCGGAGAGCGGGAAAGCATGTTTAAACCCTAGCTGAGGAAGCTCACGGTAGGCTTTCTAATTCTGAGGTTCGACGATTTTGGTCGAATCGACTTCGACTTCGATAAAATAGAAGTCGTTTTGAGGAATTTATTTTTAAAAAATCTTTAAAATTGAATGACACCAAAGATTTTGGTTTGACTAAAATTGATCATGTAATCGATGATCATCAATTTTCTCCCATGATCAAAACTGAGTTATAGAATTCTGATTAGAGTTCTCCGGTTCGGGTGTCGGTACCAGTTTTTTGTGAGAACCTAAACCTATACCTACCTTCGGTTCTGTATCGCTGACGGTATTTTTTGGTGTCGGTTTGGTTAAACATGTACTTTCGATGACTTGTAATTTGAACTGAACATAAATTATGCAAGATTTTTGTGACCCTACAATCCGCATATATATATAAATACGTACTTCATAAACGAAAGATAAGAAATTACCATATCCTACTAGCATTCATACAACACATCAAAATTTAAGATAAAAGCTTTAAATATGTAAAATTTAACCATTAAAAGTAGTAATAGAAACAATAGAGTTTTAGATAATCATCATTTCACGAGTCCAATTTCTTCTATTTCTGACTCGATTTCATTGGTTTGGGTGGCATCCTCATGACTCCAAGACTTCAATGTCATCAAATCGGATATAGTGTCGGGCGCCAACCTTCCTTTCCTAAATGTGACAATCCCTCTACCTAATAAAAAAAGACGCTCAAAATGAGAGCTAGATGCACAAATAGAGAGGAACTCCTTTTATGAGGACTGAAATGCAAGGATATTTGTTAAACCCAATCTTGCACCATGACTGGAAAGAGTTATCACGTAAGCGATCAATACAATCATGTAAGTAATCCTCTAATTCAACCTTTGCTCATTTCTCATTTGATGTTATGCTCATCTGTGGTTGTTGTTCCATGAATTGGATCATTACTTTTGAACGTTAGAGACTCGATGAAGTCATGAGATCAACATTCGGTGTAGTACACAACTTCTACGATATGCGCTAATTTAAGGAAGTTAAGTAAAGTTTCTGTAACAAACTTATAATCCCCATATAGAATATACCCCAACTTGAATCTAGGGTCTAGAATCTAGGGGCAGTAGAGAGCATTGACTTTCTCCTCACCTAGGTATCATATTTTAACAACTTTTCCTTTATCACTATATAAAGGCTTGTTCATTGCTCATTTTTGTGCCTTCGAAATCTTGGGGAAGATGATCTAATTCAAAAATTAATGTGTCTCATCGTTTAACTAGTAGTCCATAAAGCCTTGATACATCTAGTGATGTAATTGACTTTGACATGGAAAATATCTTAGTTGCTTCTTGGAAAGCCAAGAGTTCATATGAAAACATCTTTAAGAGCTCTCATTCTTCATCCTTGATTGAATAGTTTGCTTTGTTTGTGTTTAGATGGTCGCTCGCCATTGCCTTCAATACTTCTCTTTTTTCCCAAGCAGCTTCAATCATGTCATGTGTTGAACTCCACCTAGTGATAAATCCGTTTAGGAGAATGATTAACTGTAATGATAAGTTTTTCGAAGTCTGTGGAGAATCTCACCGAATGGTTTTTGATTGGTGGCTTCTTGTCCCTCAACAAGTTCTTCATCATCCTCACTATTTGAATATGTCTCGTCATTACAAAGCTCCTTCAAGCCATGTTGGATAGCTATGTTGAGAACATGGGCTATGCATGGTGTAAGATAATTCTTAGTAAACCTTGACCTAGAACCCTTCAACAATTTCTCCAAGCTTGCTGCCATTGTATTGTTATAGCTTGCATTATCTGCAGTGATTGCACACACCTATACAAAATAAGAGGAAAAAATTATTTAGTATGAAAAATTATGCAAAAATAATAAAAAAATTTATTACCTTATCCGTCAAATCAATGCACACCATGAAACACTTTTGCCATGTGTGCACTTGCATGGGATTCACATAATTCTTCGACCCCAAGAACACGTTCACAAAGGTTTCATGTGTCGTCCATCCAATGAATTGTGATGCCAAGTATTGCAATACAATTTGTGGTAGTCCAAGTGTCCATCGTGAGTGACACTTACTCAATCGATTGAAACAACTCTAGTTTTTTTACCTTTTCACCATCAAACTTGGCAAAGATGCCTCATTATAGCTTGTTTCCACTTGGAATGGACACATCACATTGTGCAAAGTAGGAGCAAAAAGCTTCAAATTCTAGATTTTCAAGGGTTGCAAAAGGTGTCTCAGTCTTGATTATTAAATCAATGCATCTTTCCTTAGTGAGCTCTTGAGTCCCTCCTAAATATTTACCTATCTTGGATAAAAAATTGGTGAATAGATTTTGATTACTTGAAGTCTTGATGTTGACGAGACGAAACCGCGAGGTCGTCGATTTCACACGGTCTCATGTCAAAAATAAAGCCTAATTTACCAATTTGGGGAATTAAGAGAGAATTGAAGGGTATAATGGTAAATAAGGGTCGAATCCACAGGGAATTTAGGTATTTTCGAGATATCTTTTAGAATTTGGTCAAATTGGATGATGAATTGAGGTGAGAAATTAGGGAAAATGGTGTTTTTAGAAAGATAACTTCAAAACGAATCCACGGAATCAAGAATCATCGAATTTGGACTTGATTTTGCGGAGAAATCGAAATTTGAAGTGGAGAAAAATTTTTGGGCGTTTAAAATCGTGATTTTAAGCTAAATTTTATGAAATTGAAATCTAAAACCTAATCTAAACGAAAATTAAAGATAATAGGAGGATAATTAAGGTAAAACCGCTTCCACTAAACCTGTTTAGCGATCGAAATGTCGCGATTAAACAAATTATTCGTGAAGAACACCAAGATCCTCACGCCGAGCTTCAAGCGTCAATTTCTCCCTCAATTTTCCACCAAATCTCGACTTCTACCCCTCCGTGGATGCGGAATTGAAAGAGGAGGAGGAAGAACTCAAGAGAAATGAGAGGATCGGTGTCTATACAAGTCAATTTGATTGAAATCCAACTCGAATGCATACAATCGTGAAGAACAAGTCTATTTAAGGGCAATTTGGGCGTAACCGTCCGATCGTTTCGATCGACGGTTACGATGAAACGGTCCATCGTGGACCGTTTCGATTAAGTCCCAACCATCCAATCTGGATCGACGGCTCTGATCTTCCGCGTGGATTAGCGTTATAAAAATGCTTCGATTTCGCTCCTTGGATCACGTTCCGATGGCTGAGATGCGATCCGCGCCGAAGCATCTCAGCCGTTATAACTCTTTTATAAACGCACGTGCTTGATGATCTTCCCGTGATCCGGCGTCCACGCGATCGACGCATCTCGTTTGATCGCTCGTTTGATCCAGCGGTCCTCATCGCGCCACGTCGCTGAAATCTAGCCGTTATAACTCGCCCAATCAAGCACGTGTTTGATCAAGTCCGGTGGTCCACGCGTCCATTTGATCGGCGTCCTTTGATCGCGATCTATCGCTCCTCGTCGTGCCACGTCACCTTCACTCAGGTATGATTAGTCCCACATGGAAGATATTTAGGAAACCGTCGGGTTTATAAGACCCGACGGTTTCTAAGGGTATGACCCTCCCCATATAGGGCAGGCTAAAGACCCCTTTTATACTATATAAGTAATAAATATATAATATGTATAAAACCGCGCCACGTAGGCGCGCTGCGCGGGTCCGCGTGGCTCTGCCACGTGGCCTTGCGTGCCACGTCGCACCCGCGTGGGCCCCGCGTGCTTTTTACATTTTTTTATATTTATTTTTAACGTTTTTAAATAGAAATTAAATCAGAAAAATAAGGAAAAAAATCCAGAAAATCCCAAAAAAAATTGTAAAAATCATATCTTTTAAAATACAACTCCAAATTAATCCAAATTTCTTTCATTTGATCTGAAATTTAATTATCTATCATTCTAAAAATTTAAAATATTTAAATAACAAGAGATTTAATTTATATTTCAAAAATACATCCATTTCTTTAAGATTTTAAATTTAGAAAATTAAATGAATGTTTATAAAAATGATTTCTCTTATTATTTAACTTAAAAAACCATTTGTAATCTCAAGTAAAGATGGGTTATAAAATTTTTAATCTTTAATTCTTCATAATTAACCCTAAATTAATGCATTTTGAGATTATAACATAAAATTGCATAGAATGATAGAAATGCACTCAAATTATGATAACATGCACATAAATGTAATGTTTTATGCCTTAAATTGCACTAATAATCATGTTTTATCATGTTAAGATTGCATGTTATCAGAGGTCCCTATAAAAAGGGTTGTGACACCTTTCCAAGTGCTTTGATAGACTCATAGTGTTTCCCATATTATCTCTCTTGATTATCACCTCTCTTGAGGGGGTGCTTTGCTTACAAATGTTGCAACAATAATCATCATTGACATTCTTTGTAAAATAGACCAATACTGAGGAGACTTTATTACGTTGTGAGGAATTTGCACAGCTCATATTTGCATAAATATGTGTCTCTAAGTCATTTGAGGCAATGTGAAAAAAAGAAATGAATGGTGTTGTCAAACATTTCATACTGTTGAAGTTAAAAATATTTAATAAAATATTATCAAGAAATTATGTATACGAATAGAATATAAGTTACCTCATCTCGAGGCATATCCATTTGAGGTCGTGGATATTCAATGGTGTCACAATCCACAAATCTATAACCTTGAATTCTCCTTGACTATAACCTAAGAAACAAATTAAATCATAAGCTAACATTCATTAAAAACTAAAGGATGTCAAATAAAAAAAATTAAATTTTGTCGCCAAGTTCAAAATTAACAACAAAAGTTGAGCTATGTGTGGAATAATGGAAGGAATGTGTAAAGAAATCATTATCATTGTCAACATTCCAAAATAATTTTCATTAAAAAAACTTACGGCAGATCGATGTAAAAGCAAAATTTCGTAAACACTTCAATTCCAGAAACTCAATGGCAACATAAAATTTCATAATCTAATCTCCCTACATTCAAAATCAATACTCAAAAACTTGAAGTTGGTAATGTTGTCGAGAGGGGAGAGAATTGAAGAAATCTAAATATAAACATTGAGCTCAATTTAATTGAGAAAAATATATCTTGATCTGTCTATATGCAGATATGTATGAATGAACCTATATAAGTTGATATATTGACTCTATATATCAGGTACTTATATTTTTTACAATAGAATGCAGAAAAATAAATAATATATACTTATTTATCAAGAATTATTTAACAATACATAGTATGTACTTATCTATTGATATAGATAGGTTGACCAACCTAGAATATGAACTGCAAACTAACCTAATTGCTGCCCCAAATTTATCCTTGGATCTCTAACCTTAAATGAGAGCTTCAATACACCTAATTCTAAGAAAATATCAATCGATATTCCAAATCTTAAATCAATTTGTAATCAGGTGAAAATTTAATCTAATACAAATCTCAAATGAACTTAGATACAAGAGATTCTTCATTCTATTTATAATAGATCGTAACTAGAATCAATATAAACTAGAAGTAAACTAAAATAGGAATTAGTTTGAATCAGACCTAAAGATTTCAACAATATGTCTAACTGATACCCCTAATCAGTTAATAAATGAATCAGATTTAATAATATTCTAGAATCAGATCTCATCCCCAAAACGAAATACACTCCAGCCAACCCTTCAAAAAATCAAGAAAAATTAAGGAGCTATAGGATAGTTTTGCTTTCCGTTCCTCTGCTACTAAAATCATATGTGACGAATAGAGACTACGAGGTCCTTGAAAACACATAGTCAAGAGTCAAAACAATTACCAAACTCACCAATTTTATCAAATATTCACGAATTAAGGAGTATAGTGGTGAATAAGGGTCGAATCCAAAGAGAATTAAGGTAATTTTGAGGGATCTTTTGAAATTCGGTCAAATCGGATAATAAAATGTGGATAGAAATTAGGGATTGTTATATTTTTGGAAAGAAGACTTGAAGACAAATCCAAAGAATCAAAAATCACTGAATTTGGATCAAACTTTGCGGAGAAATCATCTAATAGACGAGAGAAATTTCTGAACAATAAAATTACGAAAAACCAAAATAGAAATAGAAATTGGCTCAAATGATAATTCACAATTGAAATCTAAAGCTTTACGAAGGAAGATTAAGATGAAACACGATCTCTAACCTAAGATTGCGCTAAAATTGATCCAATTATTCGCCGGATTCAAGGCTTTTCAGTCCCGAATTCGAAAACACGATCGTTGATGTTCAAGAGCCGATTTCTTCTTATTCTCTTAATAAAATCTTACTCTCAAGCACTCTGTGGATATGGAAATGAGTTTAGAAGCGATTGAAAGCAAGAGATTCAAGGGATTTGGTGTCAAAATAGTTAAATTACTCGAATTGCCATATAATGATTTACAATGTGGAAGAACATCTCAATGTCTAAGATGAATTGGGCGTAACCGCTTGATCGAGCATTTAATCTTTGATCAACGGCTCAGATAAAATGCACGATTGTAAATTGTTACTATTAAGTCATGGTCGTTCGATCTCCGATGGACCATTGAGATGATGCCACATTGCGCGCGTTTTAAGTAACGCATTGAACCGCTGACGTTTGATATCAATCAGACGCTCCATATGCGTTTCGTCAGTTTTAATCTCAGCCATTATAACTCCTTAAATCGCTTGAAAATGATTCACCAGCGAATCAGATTGTGCCACGTACCCTCGCCTTTAAGTGATGGTCAACAGTCACGATTTAACGCGCGATCGGACACTATAGATTGTGCATGTCACCTGCGCACTTATAAAATTGATTTTAAATTAAGTAAATCGATCTTAAATTTAGAAAATTTTAGAAAAAAATCCAAAAAATCCCTAAAAATTAGAAAAATTCATATCTTTCAAAATATTACTCCAAATTAATCCAAATTTGTTTCATTGGATCAGAAATTAAATTATCTATCAGTATAAAAGTTAAAGGTAATAAATAACAAGAGAATACATTTTTATTTCAAAAATACACTCATTTCTTTAGATTTTAAAACTTAAAAAAATATATGAGTGTATATAAAATGATTTCTCTTATTATTTAACCTTAGAAACTAAAGATATTCTCAAGTATAGATGGGTATTGAAAATATTATCCTTAATTCATCAGAATTGATCCTAAAGTAATATATTTTGAGATTATAATGATTGTTCATATAATGATAGATAAACACTAAAAAAATATGGTAACATGCATTAGAATGAAATGATTTATGCCTTAATTTGCATTAATAATCATGTATTTTCATGTTTAATTAGCATGATATCAATAGGGTTATATGTGCATCTATCTCTCTTATGGAGCTCCTTCAATGTTCAACATAGTAGAAAGAGTTTTTATTCGATTTTAGTAAAAAAACTCGCAAATAAATAAGCGATAATTTATTATTTAGAGATATTAAATTTTTATTTGCATATTTGATCATTCAAATAAAACCAATTTTGAAGGATAATAAGCTAGATGAAAAATTGAGGGAAAATGCATAAAATTATTGCAATGACAGACGGGATATCTCATTTTCACATTTTTTGGATACGTCAACTAGAATCTAATTTTATGGGGGATCGAGAAAATTGGCGAAGATTTATTACAACGATGAGATCTTTCATTTTTTTCTTCACAAGATTGACGAGACGAATCCGCGCGTCCTTGGATACAAGTGGAAACTTGTCAAAAAAAGTTCCAAACTACCCAATTTTGTTAAATAATCACAAATTAGATAGTATAGAGGTGAACTCACAAAGAATTATGGTATTTTTGAGGTGTTCATCAAAATTCGATCAAATCGGACAATGAATTGAGGTAAGAAATTAGGGATTTTGATAATTTTAGAAAGATTACTCAAAGACGAATCTACGGAATAAAAAATCACTAGATTTGGATCAAGATTCGTGGAGAAATCAAAGAGCAAAAATTAGGTAGAAAATTGATCGCAAGGGGAGAGTAAAATTGAAATTAAATTTAAAACTAACTTAATGTATGATTCGAAATAGAAAAATAATGATATAGGACAAAATATTAGGATGATAACGCATAATCTTACCAGAAGTCGCTCTTGAATTGATCCTACTGATCGCCGGATCAAGGGCCTTTCATTATGCGAATTCAAAGACAAAAGTCAGCCTTCAAGAGGTGATTTTTCCCTATTGTTTCGATAAAATCTTGATTTCAAACTCTTACTCGACGAGAAAATGCGTCTAGAAGAGGAAGGAATCAAGAGATTCAAGGACTAAGTTGTCTAAATAGTTTGATTTACTCGAAACATCCAAGATTATACTTCTTGTCAGAGAGAGAGAATTTATAATGTTTTGAAATTGGGCGTGATCGTCAGATCTTCTCGTTGATGAGATCAACAGTCACAATGGAATATGAAGAAGGGAATCGTTATGATTAAGTCGCAACCGCTGGATATTCATCAGAGCATCAGGATCGCGCCATATTATTGCGTGAAAGGAGAGCATTGTGAGATTTCATCCATCCGATCTTCAATGGACGTTTCAAATTCTTAGATGACGCTTTAAATCATGGCTGTTATAACTCTTCAGATGAACAACGAGGGGTGATCCATTTTAATAAAACGAATCGTAGTCCATTCAGATGTTGCCATGTACCCCCTTCACTTATGTGAAAATGAGAGGAAGAGATTTTTAGTTTAACCTAAGTTTGATAATTTACCTTGGTGCGCTCTTAATGTTTATGAAATATTATATTAAGCAGTGTTTAGATTTTGTTATAGCTATTTTTCAAAATGATTTGAGAAGGGTATGTTTGTGTTAGTGTAGGTGCCGATGGATTGAGAGATTGACCCACATCAACTTCAAAACATAGACGTTGCTAAGAATAAGCTCTAGATTACTTATTTTCTAATATGCTACTAAAACATTTAAATAAGAAATTCTAAATATAAGATTATTATTATTATTGTTTTAGTATTATAACAAGACAAATGTTCCTAAATACACAAATACTTAAGTTTCATCCTCATAAAACTATTAATTAGAATTATTATTTCTGTTATTTTAGATTACATGCTTCATTTTTTTATTACCAGTAGTTTGGAATATCAATGATTAATATCCATTGTTAAAAAAAGTTTTTGTTCTTTATCTTATTATTACTGATTCTTTTTCATAGTTGAATTTTCATTTTAGTTACGTTAAATTAATTTTTGAATAATTTATCTTTCTTTTATTTTTAGGTACTCATTTTACAAACAAAATATTATATATATATATATATATATATATTAAATGCATCTTAACTGATCGACGGGTATTGTAGCACCCACCGGGATGGTGCCCAGAGGCATGCCAGAACGCATGTCATAGCGCTCCACCTACGCGCAGCTCGGTGGGTACTGTAGCACCCATCAAGCAGGCGCCTCGTGGCGCACAGAGGCATGCGGGGACGAGCTCCAGCACGCATATGTAGCGCACAGCCTCGGCGGGTACTGTAGCACCTGTCGAGCCTGCGCCGCATGGCGCGTGTGTCGGGGGGACCCTGGGCGCATGATAACATGCATTTATAACTTGAATTATTATCTTAATTAACTCATATTTATGCTTATTTTACGTGAATATGATGCATGTTATCATACTTTCTAGGAATTTTCTCTATTGGCATGTCATTTCACTAAAGTTGATATTTATGCATAAATTAGGGATAATTTCATGCTTAATGGATGATTAATCTTTTTAAAATGAATAGAA
>CM044115.1:10650988-10778884 GCA_024174645.1 Lemna minuta | reverse complement strand
AAGAAAAGAAACAAAACAAATTCTAAACCTAAACCGATTTCTAACAAACCTCTTTGCAGCTTCGAATGAAAGTCATCAACTCGATGAGCTACTTGACGTCGTCAGAAATCTCAAATCGATCTTAATCCTTGCTTGTGTCCTCCAGGCCAACGGTTCGTCGGAGCGAAAAATCAAGATAACATTTCCGACCGTCTTCCCCTTCCTCTTAATCTTTTTTGAAATCGCGATGCTCCCCCCTTTGGCAAAGTTGTTACATCCTTGGTGCGCATCGCTCCGCACGCACGTCTGTGCTGCACGCTGCGATTGCACGACATCTTGTCTTCCTCCATCTGATTGGTGGAGAACTTATTGCGCCCCTTGGTGCTCGTACCCCACAGGTAAGTCCAAATTTGACTGTGTACACATTGATGTGCATGCAGTCTTACGCTCCATCGTGTGATTGGCTCACACCAAGCGCCGTGCATTTCCTGTCCACATTGCCTCAGCAACTAATTAGTACAAATCGGCCCATTAAGGGCATGATTAACATAAACCGAAATTTAAAGATAATTTATAAAGGCAATTATTTCTGTTAAAAGAGATTTAATTCTTTAAAGTAATTGCTGTTAAGGTAAAGGATTATCCTATCCAATAATGGCTGTTAAAGAAATTATGTCTCAAATCCTCTAATAAGAGCCCTAATTATTTGAACTAACTCTTCAAATTGCAAATGCAATGAAAGTCTTTATTCCTAGCATAACATCATGATAACTTGCAAAATACAGAGTGATTCATGGCCTTTAATGACAAAAATGCACTAAAATAGATAGTCTAGAGTACCAATTTTGCTTGTTATCATAACCCCCCACTTTACCTATGGCTAGTCCCTTAGCAATGATTGAGGATTCAGTAGTAGATACATCATGTTGCCCGCACTTTGCATCATTATGACAGGTATTTTAAGTTTCCCCTAGCAGTGCCAAAATATTATTTCTTTGCAGAAATGAGGAAAAGAAGATACGGATGACAAGCTCATGTAGGGTCATCATTTATCCAACTTTGATGATGAGGCTCTGCTGCTAAAACTAAAGAGAGCAGAAAAGAAAAGAAAAAAAATTCCTCCATCCACATGAGTTTACTTGTGTTTTCCTGGTGTTTGCCACAGGGGTTTAAAAAAGAACTTCCCATCCCACTCATGTGCAAGAATTTTAAAAAAATTCAGAACATAGTTCCTTTTGTGGTATTCACCCACTTATTTGATACAGATAAGTGTTTCTCACTGCTGCGTGCAACTTATTTGCGGCAGTAGCTGCTTATTTCAAGTGTGGTGTTGCTCTGCAGCTTATTCCCCTCTTTTTTTGGTCTTGCACACGAGTGAAAAAGGGTTTAAATTAATTGCTCCCCTTATTTTCACCATTGATCCACAGTTGCTCATGGGTTGGAGAAACGATTTGGTTGGGATATGAAATCGAGACATTAAAAATTTAGCAGCAAGGCACTCCTAACCATGTTGAATTTTTCCCACTAAACTCACCTACCGAGCTTCTCTACTTCTTTAGATTGCACTAGCACCGTAGGTTACCTGATTTCATTCAGCCAGTAAATTGCTAGTGTATTCTAACTTTCACCTCAATCATAAGCTAAAGACCAAGTAAACCTGATTTCGAGGGTAACAGTTCTGTCCCCTTATTAATTTTCTCTAAACCTCTAACTATTGGCTCTAATTTTTGGCAGAATGTTTTTTACTATCGATGTCTAACCCTGGTATACAGATTAGAAATCCTTCACCCGAGTTGTAAGCTATTTATGCATATATCAGCATGATTTAAGAGTGAAAGATTTATCCCTTTTTCTTAATGCATTCATAGGTATAAAAGGCAATAAGATTGAAAATAACAAAATTGCAAACCGTCATTTTCTATAGGTTAGCAGAACCTTCTTGTGCACTTTGGATCAGTATTCCACTGCAAGTTTGCCTTGTACTCCAAAAGATTATGCTCCTTTTTTCTTTTTTTAACAGAATTGTACCTGCAAAGTAAAAAAACGAAATCAGTTTAGCTTTGCTATTACTGTAGAATGTCATGTAAATTATAACAGTTTTTTTTTTTAACAGAAAACAGAAACCATTAACATAACTACCCTAAGCTAGGATCTCGCAGGTTGTGAATTTCAAAAGTTGAATTTGAGGGACAGTTTTGATTTTCAAATTCACAATCTGCGAGATCCTAGCTTAGGGTAGTTATGTTAATGGTTTCTGTTTTCTGTAAAAAAAAAATTGTTATAATTTACATTACATTCTACAGTAATAGCAAAGCTAAACCATGAACCTAGCACTTCTGACGAAGTAGGTGATTAGGATTGTGAGCCCGAGGAGGATTTAGTTACAACAATACTTTAAGACTATTATCGCACGTGTGTTGACTGGGAGAGGCAAGTGGCCCCAGACCAAGGGGCACCGGTGTTCTAGAAAGGTCGAAGACAAGTGTTCCCTCTAATTCAAGAATTCTTTATTGCCAAACTAGGAGATGACTCCCAATTCTGGTACTGGTTGGATGATTGGTCAGCTTAGGCCCTTCTAAGTGTGGAATTTCCACATCTATATGCTCTTACACCAACCCTCAAGCCACGGTAAGGGATAGTTGGGACAGTGCATGGAGTTCAACACTAAAGGCACACTGTTGCATCAAAGGTTGGAGGATCTCATGAATATGCAAAATGCCCTAATACACGTGCAACCATTAATCGGGACACATGACAGCTAGGAATGGGAGGGTAGCACCTTCTATCTTCCAAGGGTGTACATGAAGATTAAAGGGGTGGGAATTTTCTAAGTAGACAAACTATAGGAAGATAGAAAGTCCCGCTAAAGGTGAAAATTTTTTATTAGCTGCTCCTGAGGCAGTGTCACATGACACGTCTTCCAGAGGAGGCTGTTCCACACACATTGCCCACCATTTGTTCTTCCAGTGTATTGTCTACACTTGTTCTTCCAGTGCCCACTTGCTCATGTGATTTGGGCCAACCAAAAGATACACAATTGAAGCTTTATGTCTGATGAGACATTTTGGGCCTTGCCAACCCATGACGCTCCTAGGAGGAAGACAGAGTGGGAAAGAATCCTAGCAGTGCTATGGGCACTTTGGCTGCATTGTAGTGATGGGTTTTTGGGGGGAGGGATGTGTCGATCAATGGTGTCATTTCATCAAGTTGAAGAATTTGTGTCATGTTGGTGTTAAAGGATGTGCCGATAGGAGGGGGGGGGGTCCTGCACGACCATTCTTGTACATATGACACATATATATAACAATATCGGGTTGATCACCGCTCCTGAGAGATCTTCCTTTACATTACAAAAAAAATCATGCAACATAGAGTAATATGGATAGGACACCTAGTGAAGTAATGATATTTTTGTCAATTATTAGTGCAGGAGTTCTTTGGTCACTTTTACTCTGTGTGGCTGGCTATATAAGTGAAGCCTTTTTAAAATATAAGCAAACATTTTTTTTCCAAATAAGATATTCATAAGTGAGCATGCCTCCTACCCTTCTTGATATCTCTCGTTCTATTTCCATCACATTTCCACATGGTACTAGAGCATCTTTGGCATTTCCCCATGGTGTGAGTTTATTGTTACCTCTAACATTCGTTGTTGCAGAGCAACTCTAACTCCCAAATAAGATATTCATAAGTGAGCATGCCTCCTACCTTTCTTGATAACTCTCAAACATTTTTTTCCAAATAAGATATTCATAAGTGAGCATGCCTCCTACCCTTCTTGATATCTCTCGTTCTATTTCCATCACATTTCCACATGGTACTAGAGCATCTTTGGCATTTCCCCATGGTGTGAGTTTATTGTTACCTCTAACATTTGTTGTTACAGAGCAACTCTAACTCCCATTTTTTGTAGAAATCTGAGGTCATTTGATCGCTCATATTGATTTCCTAAATTGATTGTCCATGGCCAATCATTGGTCACCAATGACCTTTTTTTTTGTGCATGTCATTAGCCATGTTGGGTCTCTTCAGCCATCAAAAACTTCTCAGCTCATCATTGGCTGTGCACTGGCAAGCATCTTTGATGTCAAATCAGATGAATAAAGATGGCTTCCCACTGGATAGCAGTAACATTCATCAGGTCTACATTCATTTTGATAAACAAGGCGGCAAATCATCTCATTTTCTGGGCTATAATTGGCCTCAGATTTTAGACAAGATGCCTGAATCTGATGGCCAATGAGTGGCAAAGTGAACCCGGATGCCAAATCAGGAAACTGGAGCAGAAGGATGTAAATTGAAAGAGTCCCCATTTATAATTGGATCGCAGAAGATTAAAAAAAATGCACCAAGAATACTCAATTATTTAAGGAATAAAAAAGTGGAAACTCACCAATTAACAACTATATAAATAACGCACATTCGAATGAGGAAATGAAAAAGGCAATGAGCTAAAAGGGCCAACGAAATACCAGGGGTCATTCCAAGATCTTTCATTCGTGATAGTATGGACTTCTGCAGATGCAACTGTGAATCAAGCCAGTTTTGTGATAGAGGGCCACCCCAGCTTTATGGAATTCACCCAAATCAGTAATTCATTTCCAAAAATAGGATATATCAAGATGAAAACAGTGCAAGCTGGGAGAATGTTTATAGAAGGTTCTGAAAGAATGAACCAAGACGATCGCAAAAACAGTGCAAATATATGTCATGTCAATAAATTCATTACCACATTAATTGTTCTGTCTGGAAAGTTTACTCGATCTATTCTCCTATCTCTCGCAGTGCTCATGTGTGCCACTCTTTATTGACCTCCCCCCCATCTGCTTGGCCCACCCTCCATTCGCATGGTTATCAAAGAAGAGGAAGGGTGGGCAGCAGGTACCACTAGCCCTCTGTCCCACAAATCTAGTCCAAAGCAAGTGTAGTTCACCGGTTCCACCAAATGCTCCCATCTATTCGCAAAGATTATGTGAGTGTGAAGTTTGCTTCAGATGCTTTGCCATGGATGACCCAGTTTCTGTTCTTTTCCATGGGCTCACCCTGTGTCTACATGGCCACCATGTACACTCTGTTCACACGGTTATCAACAATCACCACGAACCCTCTGTCCCACACATCTATCCAGATGCAAGTCTAGTTCACCAGTTATACCCAATGCAGTTATTTATTACTAAATATCATGTGAGAGTGGCAATCAGACTTTTTCTGTTCTATCACAAGGAATCATCTATGGATTCAGACCTCCCTGATGCCTCGGCACGGTTTCACTTACCCTGGTTGCACCCACCACATCTTCCATGCTCTGATCCTTGTCTGGCACCTACAATGCAGATATACCCCACTCCAAATCCACGTTTGCACCCAACTGAACAAGAGCCCAATTTGTGCACCGCTGGCAGAACAAATGACCCTGTGGAAATCGTTGCACCACCTGCACACCTCCAATGACCCCGCGGGTAGCCTGCATGCTGCTGACACTCATACATGTCGCCTATTCACCACCAATGAGTCCTTGCACCATCCTCTCCATCTACTTCTCATTCATTTGCATTCATTCATAGGATATTCTGGATTGTGCCACAATAGCTGGGTATTTATGTGAATGACACCACACAATTCACATAGGCCTTATCTATCATGACACAAATCTGATATTGGCCAAGTTATCTTGGATTTGTTTGTCATGATAATCCTCGCATCAACCTGAATAGCTCCTTATTCTGTTTCATTCAAACTGTGGTATTGTCTATGAAATCTCTTGTGCTGACTCTTGTCAATAAAATGGCATAGTTTAACATCGCTCACAATCTCCTTCTCCACTCCAATATTCCAAGCATTTTTGTGGTGAAGCAACTCTTACTGCAGTTCATCTTATTAACTGCCTTCCTCTCATGTGTTTCGCTCAACCAGCCCCGTCAACTTTCAGGGTGTGCCTTCTTTCCTTCAGAATCAAAGGGAGTATAACATATTTCTCACTAGTCTCGACTCCATTGCTCTCCGTAAGATTGTGTAAGAAGTCCTGGCTCATCATCAATGGGGCAAAGCCATGGGCAAGGAACTTTAGGCAATTTTCAAGAACCAGATTCTGGATACCAGGGTGGAGAGGAACTCCAGAGTTAAGTGTGCTTAGGCTTGGCCAGTCCAGGGATGGGTGACCTTGGGAGAGGGGAATCATGGAGGAGAAGAACTCCAGGGTTATGTCTGCTTAGGCTTGGGGAGTTGATGTAGGCCAGAATGTAGCCCAGGAACCCACTTTGTATTATTCTGGGCTTATTTATATTGGGGGCCCATTAAATGCTTATTGGGCCAAGGGAGCATCCCTAGGACCTGACACATTTGTCAGAAAATCTCCTTGGGACCAGAAATATTTATGACATGCCTTGGAAACAACAAATATCTTTCTGGAGAGGCCTAACAAGGCCTAGAAGATTCTCTTTTGCTTTTGTCACTTCTGTCTCTGACACATGCATGCTGTCAGAGTTATATTTTCAAGACTTTTGTGTTGTCTTTTCATGGGTCTTGTCACTTGGACGACCCTTCACTTTTTGAGGCCTATATAAGGCCCCCCTTTGTAACACTTGAACTCACAATTTGAAGTAATCCCTTTTTGAGAGCTCCGCTTTCTTTCTGAGTGTTCTCCCCTGCTGAGAGTGCTTAAGTGTTTGTGGATTCAAGCACACCCCCTTGTGGATTCAAGGGTTGAAGAGGTTAGTTCTGTGGATTCAGACTCTAACCCTTCTTGTACATCAAGGCTTGTGGACTCAAGTCTCTGTTCTACATTTATCCTGCGCTAAGGCTGCGTCAGCAATGGAGGGAAGGGTGACTCTCTAGGACGAGGGATCAGGGTGAGAACAACCCCAGGGTTCAAGGTGCTTAGGCTTGGGCAGTCCAAGGATGGGTAATGTCTAGAGCGGGAAGAAGAGGGTACTCATACCAGTTGATCACCACTTTCAGATGATCTTCCTTTTTAACTTAAAAAAAAAAGAACCAGATTCGAGAAATTCAGGAACCAGATTGTGGGTTGTAATTGGGTTTATACCATGTAGTTGGCTATATAACCTCAGGAAATTGTCAGAAGAGAACACTACGTGAAGAAATATCAACTAGAATTAAAAGTTCATAAGTATTCTTTTCAAAAAGGGTTCTTGGAGAGTTACAGTGGCCTGATGAAAAATGTCGGCCTAGTATGAAAGGTGAGTGAAAGAAGCAAGACAAAGCTGAGACAGATGTGGAGTTGTAGAGACATACTGTTCTTTGCCGAATATCCCCCTTCACTAAATCATGGGGGTTTACAGGAGATCCCAGATGCTCAGTTGGAAAGGCTTCTACACAATTTCTATGTTTCTAGCTTAGTTCTCATAGTAGGGAGCATAACATGAGAGCTGGTAATTGCCTGGTTAGAAAGAGAATTATCTGCTGCATTACAACACTGTATTGGTCCTGAAGTATACAAGAAAGCATTAAACTAACAAGAGATTCCATTACTCTACTGCCCAATGTACACCAAGGAATCAGTAGATCATCTTTCTCTGGCAGAGGATGAGGAATCAGTTGATCAGGGTCATTGTCAGCACCTTGTTGGCAAACTTCTCTGCTAACAGGATATTCCCCATGCTATCGGTGTCTTCAATCAATTTATGCAGGCACCAAGGGCCTTTCACCTAAATGTAGCAAACTGAATTATTCAATTTCTTAAGAGCACTCTGGGTCAAGGCCTATTCTTCAAAAAATGGTGGGTTGTATTTAGAAATCCATATTGATCATATCAATGTAAGATCTCAGAAAAATCATCACCCCATTACTGGTCCCTACACCTTCTTCGTGATTATCTAATCCTGTAGCAGAAGAAAAAAGGTGGTTGCTCACTCCACTGTTGAGGAGGAGATACGAGCACAAGTCCAGGTGATCATGTCTATGGATTACGAATCATATCACCATTTGAGTATCATTCAATTCAACTTTTGTGCAATAATAAATCACACAAAGTAAATTGAAGTGGATTGAAACTTCATTCTGGAGAAGCAGGAAATGGGACAATTGTACACTCCCTATATCACTTCCTAAGCACTTTCTTAACCTTTTATTTTCTTTATCCCCTCTCTTCTCAATCCTTTATGGCATGTGACCATAATCTGTGAATTAATTCATTCTATTCTTCCAGCATTTCTCTCTCTTCAATACTTCTCAGAGACCACCAGCAAATCCCTTGCCAGAAATCTTCAGTTTGCTTCTTTTTGAGAAAAAGATCCATCATTTCATCATTTAAGAATCCATGACAAACTAATCCTTTCAAGCACAATCACTCAGTATCATGTGCTATCCGAGTTCCACCTATAAAAATTCACCCACGCCATCACTGAGAATGAATCCACAACGATGGAGATATGAAAGCCAATGCAACAAGTCAGACGGCTTTAAATTTTATAGAGGTTCATATAGAATTGGACAAATAAATACATAAATCAGTGGATGTAATGAGGCATAAGTTTCATAATAGCTTCTGGTAGTATTTGAACATTTCAACTGCTTCAGAGATTTGTCACTACAGAGCAGTCAAAGGGCAAATTACCAGCCTACACCTACAACACTTTGCATTGATTTGCTCTCTCTCTCTCTCTTCTCTGAGTCCTCTATTGTCATTGATTGCTGATACATAAACTGTATAATTTGAATTGGTACCTGGCTTGCGGTCTATTGCAAGAGAATACTGTTCTTAACGCTTAAAGAAATTATACGTTCTACTCCAAAGTTGAAAAACTATATTTCAAGAATGGTTGGAATGTCTTGAGAAAAAAGGGAAAAAAATTGTAGAAACCCTGATGTAAAAGGAATAAACATGTCAGTAAAATTTTGATTCCTAGACATTTCAGTAAAATATTCAATAAATTTTGAAGGAAATATCAAAAATATGGAGCTAGAGTGTTATATGTTTCTTGCACAGGAGTTTACCCATGCAAATTACCCATCCGCGCCCAAGCAAGAAATGCAGGTCCACCGAAAAAGCCATCCATATCTCCTTCACTAACATTAAAACCCTGCTCCATGCAACCCGAAAAAGTCATCCATAGGAATCCTTATTGACATATTAGGCTAAAACAAATTTAAACTCCTAATCCATGGAAGAAAACAGTATGCAAAGCTCAGAATTTTTTTTATTTCTTCTATTAAGGAATAAGAATGTGGAAAATCCCTTCATTGTGAAAATCGCTCTTGCGTTGCGTCACTCTGTCACGAGTGACAAATGACCTCTGATGAGAATTGCGAATCGCCTCTTTCACCTCACCCTCGCCAAAACGATTCTGTCTTTCATTGAACAATTCTCTCTAAAGTTGGGAAAATTATCAAGTGCTCCCATTAAAGACCCTTGTAGTGACGCATAAATGGTCACCTACTTAAGGATTTCAGGAAGACCAGATAAGCACTGGGAGTGGGGGAGTTCTAGACACAGGTCAAACAGACGAATAAAGGAGCATTATCATTGGCCATGGGTGTTGGTAGAACTCAGGCTAATTCAACAAAGAATAAATGCAGACAACTAGTAGAACTCAGAAACACCATGTTTAAAAACTCAAATATCACACCTGTACACCTCACTGTCCACAAACAGATCCCAAAAGCACTATCAAGAACAGCAAATCACAACTCTTATCCCAACAGTCACGTCATAGGATACACAATAACACCTCACAACCCACAATCATGCCACAGGACACCCATACACATCTCCCAACCCTGACTCCAGTTCTAGCAGTCACACAAAATGCCACTCGAATCCACTATTTTGTTCAAGTCTCAAGAACAGATAAGATAGGACCCTCCTCGCTCTTCTCCTGATGTTCCCACACTATTAGGAACACACCCTAGGCTCCCGCAACATTCTCAGTCCCTGCTTGCCCACCAGAAGTTATTCCTGAAGTCGATGTCATCACTGAGGTCTGAACTGCCCCCACAGCTCTCAATCCAGATATCTCTGGGTCACAGAAGGTTTATCAATCTCTTTCTCCCAATAACCACCTACAGAAACCTCAGGCCGCTTGCTCTACTGCACCACGCCTGTGCATGGCTGCTAATCACAGGCACTGCCAGCTTCCCAATCCTCTCCAAAGACTCACTGCACTGGCTGTGTCTCTGTGCTCCAACCCCACCAACCCAGGCTGGCCTGTCTACTTACCAGCCTGTGGGGTCAGTTCTGTCCAGCCCAGCCCATGCCCGTTCGGGTGCAGGCAGGGCCCTTTCGTAGGCTAAATACACCATCATGACATGATGTAGGTTACCGTTTCAACGTAACTAATCAACCAAAGTATACTAAACTGTGCTCAGAATACCCTAGCAAGGCCAGAGTATAGGCAACTGTGTTCAGGATATCATAGGTACAACTCTGATAAAATTTGGATTATTGAACAAACTATAATTAACTAATGGCAGTGATAGTGCAACTGAGGAAACAAGATCACCTTAAAAACCTTCTGCCAGATGGCTTCCTGTCCTGTAAATGCCAGAGGTAAGTTTATTCCTTGCAAAGCCATCCAGTCAATTTCCTTTTCCCATCTTTTCCAGTCCCACCAGACAAAAGAATCTGTAACAAGCAATTATAATTTTCCAGAGAAGCACATTCGAATGCAGGATGTTCCCCTATAAGGCGCCAATCTTGCATAAATAATGATTGAAGCATGCAAAATCAAATGAAACAGGCGGGAGTAACAAATCTACCTCATCATAACCGTAGAATGAAAAATATGATGATAAATTTCACAGAGGCAGCACAAAATACTTTGAAGTAGAAACCTAACAAACCTATTATATTTGTTAGATTTCAAAAGTAATGCCCTTGGATTCGGAAAAGAATTTTCTTGCCTTATAAAGGTTCTTAAGAATTGCATCATTCAACTCAACCTTTACGATTTGTTTTGTATTAAGTTTTGAAATGCTGCGATACTTAGCTTTGTATGCCATTTTGAAATGAATTATCATCAAACAGGATAGAAACATGATGGAAAAAGAAAGAAACTTACAACTGGAAGTAACCACATTTTGATAGTAGCTCCATGGAACAGGGCGTTTGATCACAATTCCTCCATCTTCTACAAGAGGAAGCAAGTTCGGAGGAGGAACAGACAACACTTGAATACCTCCAGTCTTATCCCATGAAATATGGGCCCCACACCAGTATTTCAGGTACCAGTGAAGACCGGATGCAAGCTCAACCCCAGTACTGCCCTCAATTCTATAATAAACCAAAAAGTCTAGGTTATTCAGAGAATGAAAACATACAAAGTAATTTCCGAGTATGAAGAGGTTATGCCCTAACATGCATGCCAGAAAGACAGAGATCTATCACGACACCATGCACCTAAATAGCAGAGATGATAAATGAGATAATACAGAAACATTGGTGAGATTGGATCAAAAACTGATGAATTGGAAATGACAAATATCTACTCCAGATAATCGAGCCTTCAGAGTTAAATCATGAGTAATGGGAGAAGAATGAAGAAGAGGATATAGTAAGAAAGGAAGATATTTCATTAAATGTAAGCAGAACTATTTACTCGGGGTAAATGGTCGTTTTGAAGGTAATGTTCATATCTTAGCAGTAGCATAAATGAAGGGCATACGTACAATGTTTACTAATTTAGGGTTTACAAGTAAAAACGATGAATTTCAACAGAAACTAAGGCACCAATGAGATAATTTAGAACAAGCATGTGGCCCCAGAAAAAATGTAACCATCTGGCTGTGACCATTAAAGGTAGAATTTTGGACCCAGAAGCCAACAAATGAAGCAGCGGAGGAGGCGGCAGAGGAGGGATTTGTCTTACGAAACATTTTATTCCTAAAGAAGGCCATATCTAGTTAGCACAGATGTTAGTCTCACTCTTTTCATCAGCTTTTAACTCAAGTTAATGTCTTAGACAATCAAGATAGATTTTGTCACTGGTTCATGTGTGCCACATTTTTCTTCTTGGGAAACAATATATGAAATGTATCCACAAAATTGAATTCCCACTTATTTGAGGGATCCTAGTGCCCCAAATGCATAGTTTGATTATGGCATTTGTCTGCGTCCACTTGCAAGGTTGAGGAGATGAAGGATCTTGTTACAAACTTCTAAATGACAAGCCACTCAATGACCACTAGATGCTTGTTCAACAAAAGATCATTGATTCAAGTTATACACAACCAACTTGATAGCGCAGTGCATCATTGACAAATCTATCAGGAATCTGCAATTTCCAGCCTCTGACAGTATGATAGACTCAATTTCATTCTCGCTGACTTACTAAATCTAGGCAACAAGTATTTCAAAAAAAACTGAATCTAGGCAAAAAGGGTTGGGTCAAATTTACATTGTGCAGCACACTACAGAATAAAATCAAATGAGTAGAGAGGAGAATCACTGGCATTGATACTAACCTAAGCCACCTCAGGCGATCATTAAAACATTATTTTTGAATATTTTTATCCTCAAAAGGACATTTGGATGTTCTGGATCATCGCATTCGGCTCATTTCTTTCATCGATTTCTACTAGTACTGTTATTGGCAGAGGGGCCATCCGATGACAAGTTCTACTAAAGATTGCATTAGCACACATGTTGATGAATGCAGAAGTCCTGCTGGGTCTGAAAATGGTGCAAGTGTTGGTGGATACTGGGATAGTGAACCCCATCCATCCTCTCCTCCCTTACCCCTACAACTGCCTATTCACCCATCTCCATTGCTGATGGTCCTTCATGATCTGTTAAAGGGTGTGGATTGAGTAAACCTACTCCCTTCCTTACCTTACATGATGTCTTATACATGCATGGATTTCCCACTAACCTTCTCTCTACTAAATTTTCTATCAAAGTATGTCATTTTTATTTTTTGTTTGGAAGCTCATAATAGCAGACAGTCCTCAAGGAATTCATTATCTACGATAACTAACTGAGTGACAGCCCATAATCATCAAGAACCTGATTACCAACGTGACACAGAATATCTCAACCTCAACAGAATAGATATATGAAAACGGTAAGATATAAAATTCAGCAAGATTCCAAGTAAGAAAGAAGTGGGATGCCGAATAGAGGGGAAGCAAGAAAAAACAAGAGCACATAATCTCAAAAGAAAGGGATAACATAAGATTAAACGATCTTTTCAAAAAAAAAAAAAGATTAAACGATACACATATACAACAGATTTGATTTTTAACGAGAAATAGCATACTTGATTTTCGGCCCACCCCTCTGAAAATCATTTGCATTCTTTATCCAAAAGCACCTGCTTCCACCGCACGATTCCTGGTATTCTCAAGTTTCAAACGAGTCAAAATCACGCGTACGCAAATTCAAGGTAATCATTCTCTTCTAAGACAACTTTCACGTATACGCTCGAGAAAGGAAAAAACAAACGAAGGATGTAGGGAATCAGTCATCAGCGGTAATTAGACTACTCCGATGAAACTAACAAGCTACAATCCCTAGAGGAATCACCAAATAAGAGGAACTTGAGCTTCAAACGTGCTTGCGATCGCCACACTCGATTCGAGAAAGAAATCCAAGGAGGATTCTCATGTAGACGAAGAATTTTTCGCAGAATTCGAAATTACACTAGAATGAGAGAGTTTCAACGAGTTCCAGTTTTAGAATTGAGCCCGCCGTTGTAACTTGTAACTGCTTTTCATGAAAAGTGACGGGGAAAAAGGAAACTCATCCAAAACAATCTTCGATTCCTGGCGGGAAGACGAGAACATCAACTTCTCACCTCGGGAATAATCCGAAACCGGAAAGCGAAGGAGTGGGAGGGGAGCAGCCTCTCGAGAACGCCGCTGGCGGCGCTTTCCTGCGCCGCCTGTGTCGCCGTACGGCTCTCGAGCTTTATATAGCCCTCGCTCGCCGATTGGGACAAAGAGAGAGAAAAAGCCGCGCCGATCGCCAGGAAGAGGAAGAAAAATCCTGAAACGTTCCCTATCCTACTGGCTTTCGCTGCCGATCTCGACATCTTTTTTCCGGCCGTTGGAAGCTGATCAGTGCTTCCGTCTCGTCCAGCTCGTTCTCCACAAGACCACTAATTGAGTTGATCTGGCTTGCTCATTTGGTCCTCAATAATGCAGAGTGCAGAGTTAACCATTCTTTCCGACCTTGTAAAGCAAACTAATCATATGGATGATTGGATTTCGCGGACTATCTTTCGATGTCAGCGGCGAATGACTGGCCCATTCATCCGGGACAGCGTTGGAAAATAACGAGGAAGATAATTGGTAAGGTTAAGCAATGGTGATCTGCATTTCTCAAATCAGAGTCAGCTCGAATGGAATCGTTGATTTCAGACCATCCCCGAATTTAACAATGGTGGAAGATGATGACACCATTTTGAATTTTTTTTCAAAAAAACATTTTTTTTATCTTCTCCACGAGCCGATCGAGATCAGCCAATGTCGGATTCAATCGTCAATCAGATGATCGCGATTTCGAGAAATTTCTCCATTCGAATTCAATTTTTGTGGAAAGCAAGTCTTGACTAACATGCAGGCAAACCAAATTTCTTTTCATTTGCGTAAATCTTAGGAATTAATTGAAATAACAGAAAAAGAAGAAGATCATGCGACATTTCTATGTTTGCTTTCGCCAATCAACACAAATTCTTCTCCTCCATTTCGAGCTACGATGAGTTCCCTTCTTCTCATGGAAAACCTAGAAACATCAATGAGACGGCTTTGACCGTGTAAAAAACTGCCCCAATTCTTGATAAATTGCTGGGTTGAAGCGCCTTCCACAACAGCATAACCTATAAATCGAATGCTCGCATCCATTCTCAACGATAAATCTCCCTACGAACACTGATAATTCTCTTTTGAAAAGCAGAATTTGCTGTAGAGTTCGTTTCATGCTGATTATCAGCGCTCTAGACTTCAAAAAAAGGCATATTTCCTTGAATCAGAATTTCCCTTTACAAAACCCACTATTACATTGCCCACTAGCAGCTCTTCAGCATCTCTGGCCCAACTTGGTCCATTACCATCTCACACCACTATCAACCAGCAACCATCACACTCCACGGCTATTCCTCCATCACTCATCATTCCTCAATCTTCTCTTGATCAAGTCCATGAACCAGCCTCATTTCCAACTCAACCGAAGCTCCCCTCAACTCCACCAGGTCCTCCAATATTCCAACGTCATTCACTGGAACCCCACCCACGTCTACACCAGTCAGAACCCGATCAGTGAAGGAACTACACAATCAAACCAACATGCGCCCATCACCTCAATGCTTGATTGCCACCACCAACCAACCAACGAACCCATAGAATCCACGACCTTCAATGCCCCTCTTATCAATCAAATCAGGAAACTTATTCCCCCCTATTCTGCTTATACATATCATCCAGAGCCAGATTGGTTGCCGAAGGTTACAAGCAAAAGGCATTGATTACGCATCCGCCAACTGGATGCGTCACTTGCGTTCTTCCATAGCGACCTTCATGAGCGGTCTACATGGAATTCAGAACGTTCTGCTGTAGGAACAGGTAGGACCCTCGTCATTTTTTATTCTGGCAAAAACAAATTACAGGCAATGGGCGATGAGGATGGAAGTATTTGGAACTGACATTCAAAGGAAAAAAGATCTCCAAGCTCTTTCAGTAATCTTTGGAGCAGTTTCTGAAGATTTCTTGATTCAACTAGATCCCAAAAAATCTGCTAAGGAAAATTGGGAGACTCTTTGAGTGTTGAACCTTGGTGTTGAAAGAGTAATTCAATCTTGTGTACAAGGATTGAAACATGAGTTTGAAAATCTCACTATGAAGAAGAAAGAGATAGTCGTGGATTTTTCCTTTTGATTCAACAAGATAGTCAAAGAACTAAAGAGTATTGGAGAAAGAATCAAGGAAAAAGAAGTTGTATGCAAACTTCTTGGATCTACTCCACCAAGGTACGATTCCTTAACTCTCTCGTCAGCCGAGGGAAAAAATAAATCGCGGGGGAGAGAGAGTGGCAAGAGAGAGCGGCGGAGGGGACAGCCGCCGCTCCCCACTCCGCCGCTCCTCCGGCGCTCCCCACTCCGCCGCTCTCTCTCGCCGCTGTCCGCTTAGGGTTGAAAATTATTCCCTTCATGAGCACAAAACCTGTCCAGTCTTGTAATCTTTGCTTCCGAATGAAGCAGTAGACCATCAAATGCTTCAAAATTAGCATAGCATCTTTTTCTTCTATCTTTTCTTCGAGTTCACAAATGGGAACCGCATTGTCTGAGTCGAAAATTCAAATCTCCGAACGTCCATTTCCCTTCCTACCATGCAGAACCCGGAACGTTTCCCCTGGTCAACATTTATAGATGAAAGCCTTCTGCTCTCGCTTTGATTGCTGGGGAAGATTGCTAACATTGCTTGTAGCTTGGAGAAGATGATAATTTAATATTTCCATCAGGCCGACGAAAGTTCTCTGCGTAAAAGAAGCTCTCTAAAATGGTCGATGCCCTTCGGATCGCGGCTTATGGAATCCGCGCCGACCTTCTTCCCCAAAGATTAGGGAACGGGTAAGGAAGTCAACAAATCTCTGTTGTGCGAGTTACTGGGAAAGTAGTTACGCGATAGACAGGGTTTGACCGAGATATGCTGAGAAGTATCCAAATAGAGAGCGCAAGAGAGTGAAGATCATGAAAAGCCTTATCTTCCGCTGCAAGTCAATTGAGGAAAGTCAACTATCTCCTACCCCCTCCAGGCTGGCACCAGCTGACATCCGAGACTCGCCGCTTATTCATGAGAGGAACACGAAAAGGTTGGGGTAGCTCGTGACATTTACTCTATATATATATATATATATATATATATCCCTGTGTCACTCTGCCGCACTCCATCGCTCTCTCAGTCACTCTGCCGCTTTCTCTCTGTCACTCTGTCTCTCTCTATTCGGGCCATTAGCCTTCCCAAGAACAGCCTTCCAAAGGATTTTCGGCCAAACTCTATATTTTTCAGCGACCTCTCGGAGCCGCTTTCGCTTTCTGTATATACAGCGGATTTCTCGCAGGCGTTTCCCATCGCTTACGGAATATTCAACTACACAGAGGGGACAACGCATGTAGTAGAGATCTGCCACCTCCGAGGACGTCCGAGGTCGGCTATTTGGATTACTCCCAGCTTCACGTCAAACAGGGAATGATAGCTGCAGTTCATCTCTCCCCCTTAACTCCCTTGTCTCCCACAGCTCTGACTTTCCTTCAATTCTTGGCATCCGGAGTGTAAGTCTGTTAAGCAGAAAACAAGATGATAATTGAATTACTGAATACCTCCCCTTAACTCTCTGTCCTCCACGCTCTCTTTCTCTCTCTGTCTCGCTTCAACGCTCTATCCTCTACTCCCTATCACTCTCGCTACGACTTTCTCGCTTATTTATAAGGTAAAATAATTTTGGCTTTAGTACCATGGGTATAGTAAAGCCTTTGATGATATATGGACTAAGAAAACATTTTAAGCTTCATTAGATAAAGGAGGAAATGGTAGAAGCAACGATAAATCCCACGTGGGATTCACGCTCTAAATGGGCGTGCGGAGTAACCATTCTTAAGGGTGATCACGATGGTTTCTTGCCATAGTATCAGCCTTTAGATGGATGCCCCCATGTCACCTCATTTAGAATGGAGAGAATACAGAAACTTGGGTGCATTGGATCAGAGAATCGCCCAAAATCTACCATGCAATAGATATAATTGCACCACATTTCTTGATTAATTAGAGGAGAAAGAGGAGAGAGAAGAGAGAAAAGGGCAGCACCTTAAATTTGCCATGTGTGCATCCTTTTCTTTTCTTTACAAGCTTCTACGAATCAAAGTCAACCCACTAGCCCCATGAGAATTCAGTGAAGATAAATGGCTTTTATTTAATTTAACTCATTCGCAATTTGATGGTTGCATGCGTTCCTGCACATAGACATAGACGCAGTCCCACATTGAAAAACTTAAATATTCATAGTAGTGTAACCGGGTTCAACATTCAATTAAACTCACGAGCATGTCAATGTAGTTAAACACTAAGTCTGGTGTCAACATGACTTTGGGTGCCACATAGGTGCCCTTTGGGTGTATTGGGCCTCTTAGGCTCCATCTTGCTGCCCTTTTGTGTGTTGCACAAGGAACAACTAGTGTGACATGTAGGGACTACGTGTCTTGGGTGGCTGACCAAGCATGATCTTGCAATTGTCAAATACACACATCCACACATCACTATTAAAACCAAATTTACTTAAATTCCAGATTAATTATGTCTAATTTAGAGTAGAGGTGAATACGAGTCAAGTCCACAAAGAATTAGAGTGTGTTCTTCAAATGTTTTGAAATTTGAGAAAATTGGATGATGAATAGAGATGAAACATTAGAAAAAAAATATATAGATTTGGAGAGAGGATTCAAAGATCCATCCACATAATTAAAAATCACTCAAATTGGATCTGTATCCACAGAGAAAACAAAGAGAGAAGTAAGAGAGAGAAAATCATTTGTGATAAGAGAGAAAATGATGAATCTAAGCTTTAAAATAAAAATAGAATGCTAAATAATGATACATTAGAAGGAAAACACATAATCAAATAAAAAACCACGCTCAAAATTATAAAATTAATCGTAAGATCAAGGGTTTTCATTCAAAAATTTGAAATTTGAGCTTCGAAGTTCAAGTAGTGATTTCTCCTTATTTCCTCAATGAAATCTTTACTTCAAACGCTCCTTAGATGCACAAATGAACCCATAACATGATTAAAACAAGATATTTAAATTTAAATATTCCAAAAGGTTTGATTAATAAAAAAAATCAAAGAATATATCTACCATTGAAGAGATAGAATTTATAACATTTTGAAAATAGGCGTGGCTATTAGATCTTGTCCTCGATGAGATCAACAGTCGTGATGGAATCTGAAGAGGCAAATTATTGTGATTAAATCGCGGCTGTCGAATTTCTATTGGAATGCCATAATTGTGCCCCGTGACCTTGTGAAGAGGAAGTGCCTGAATCCTTGTCCAATCAAAAGTGGCCATATACCCCCTCCACTTAAGCGATCATCAACAACCACAATTAAATCGAGAGATCAAATGTTCCTCATTGCGCCATGTCACATGCACGTAAATAAAAAAGACATAGTTCTATATTAAAAATATCCAAGGCATTTCACGACTATAGAAAGGAGGGTCTTTTAGTTTATAAATATTGGCCCATTAAGGGCACTTACGATTCATAATCCCCTAAAATGCTCCACATGTGCGCCACATTGCATGCCACATGGCACCCTTACATGTCACCACATGGCAACACAATGGCACACATGTCACATGTAGTGGACACTAAAAAATAATCTTTTTTCATTTTTTAGATAAAATAAATTCAAAAGAATTCCAAAGAAATCCTTACAAATAGAAATTTTATATCTCTTAAAATAGAAATCCTTTTTAATTGATTTTATAATAATTTATCATTCTATGAAATTTTATTTATAAAATTTTATTTATGAATGTAATCTTAATTATGAACTCTAAAATACACTGAAGTTGGTCAATAAAATAAAAGTAAATAATTTTAGAGTGCATATCAAAATATTTTTATCTTCTTTTTTTGTATTTAAAACTCGAAAATGTCAAATGGAATTAGGCCAATCTGTTTAAAATTAAACTTTTGATTTATAATATAGAACTATATTTATTTAAATTTAAATTTAAACTTCAATCGGGTTTTGGAGAAGCCGGTGCGAGGAATCGAGGATTGGCGCTCCTCTAGACATTCTCCTGATCACAATTTGACAGCATTGTGCGTGCCGATTTTTCATTTTCGTTCAATTTTCTTTTCTGCATCTTTTGCCTACTCTCTGAATCTCCCTCTCTCTCTGTATAAAAACATTCAGGTCCCTCTCTCTCTCTCAGTCATGGATCGGTCGAGGAAACTGCTGTCCGTGCTGCTTTTCTTTTCATTCTCCTCGCAGTTCATTCCGATAGACCCGTATCTCGTTCCCTACCTCATCTCAGCCAAGACTTCAGCAATTTTCAGGTTCGATTCGTGCATTATTTCTGACCTAGGTTTATTTATCTGAAATTCCGAAATTAGAAATACAAAACCTAGACAGCTGAACAGCATCCCTGAATTTCATCGGAGCATAAATAACTTTTATTAAGACTTTTAATTAGCGTATATTTGAGCTATGAATGAACCTATATTTGACCCCATTCATGGATTATATCTGACCTAGGTTTATTTATCTGTATTTCCAGAATAAGAACTACGAAACCTATACGACTTTTCAGCTTCTGTGAAATTTAAGTGGAGCATAATCGGCCAATATTGTAGTTTTTAATTAACCAATATTATGTTTGATTGTCACCTCCGGGATATCCGATCAAACTGGAATGATACAGAGAAGACTAGCGTGGGCCCTGCGCAAGGATGGCATGCACAAATCGAGAAATGGTCCAATATTGGGTTCGATTCTTTCATTATATCTGACCTAGGTTTACTTATCTTAATTTCCAAAATTGGAAATATGAAACCTAGACATTAGTTGATAAGTTATTAAAGTCATTATTTTAAAACTTTATTTATATTTTAGTACACTTTCTTTAGGTTAAGGTTATTTCATTATGTCTAATTAGGTTTATTTATCCTAATTTCCATTATAAGAAATATGGAACATAGACATTAGTTGATAAAGTATCAAGTAATGAGTTTAAAAATTTATCTAGATTTTAGTACACTTTATTTCTTTAGGTTAAGGTTATTGCATTTTTAGTAGTGTTTGGCCGTCCCAACTATTGGGGCAGATATCCATCTCCAGTACCCAATATTGGCTTCAAGTGCTGATATCGGGACAGACATGGATGGTGGATGAGACCCAACTATTTGATACTTGATATCCACTCCAGATATCGGATCTCGGCTAACTCTAGATAGCGTTCAACTCGATGATGAACAGTGACTGATATCTGCCCCAATATTTTCATCTGATAGTGTCATCGGGATGGGCAAACGCTGCTAGAAAACTTTACAGGAGCATAATTAACCTAAATGAGAATTTTGAATTAACCTATAATAGTTTCAATTCTTGCGTTATTCTGATCTAGGTTTATATTTCTGAATTTCCAGAATTGGAATTACAAAACCTGGATAACGTTACAGAATTAGAAATATGAATTTCATCGGAGCAGAATCAACCAATACTACTAGAGTTCTTCATTAACCTATGTTAGAGTTTTTAATTAGCCTTAATTAGGTTTGATTCCTACATTATATATCTGACCTCAGTTTGTTTATCGGAATTTCCAGAGTTAGAAACATAGAACCTTGACAACTTTACAGCTTCCATGGATTTTAATACACTTATATTTTAATACACTTATATTAAAGTTTTAAGTTATCTTATTTACATTTATTAGGTCTTTGAAACGTGGTACTTATGTCTATGAAAATTTTCTAAAACTATAGCTAAATCACCTTCCAATTTCTCGAAATTTAAATTATCAGCAATTTTCAGGTTCAAATATTGCATTATGGAACAAATTTTTAAGAATATATGGTAACTTTCAACACGATCAACTACTGGATAATATTTGTAGTCAACTCCTGATTAGCACCTCCTAATCGCTGCTCCAGCTCCTGTGAGGGTTAGCTGTAAAAGACTGATAAAAAACCCTCGAATGGAATTCACATTAGGTTTACAAAATGACTGGTATATGATATCAACTTAAGTGATCTAGGCTAGGCCCAGTTAGAAAACACTCAAGTACCTATTTCTCACGTGGGGAGTAGGTAAGTTAAGTGACTGTCATTGTGGCCCACTTAAATATCACAAGGGATAAATATTCAATATTTAATAAGTTGATGGTAAAAAAGTGATAATGTTTTTTTTAAATTAAGGTAGCACTTTTAACTCTAAACAGAAAATCCTATTTTTGGTAAAGAAAAAAATTATTTTCTTCTTATTATTTTTTTGTAAATCTCAACTTGATCTACGGCTAAGTAATATATACTACTTAATAAGTGGACAGTACAAAATAATAATTAATTACTCATTTTTAATCAGGGTAACAGTATTAAATCAAAACAAAATTGCCCTTTTCCGATGAAGAAATTTTTTTCTTCTCCTCATTCTCAATTTTTTAGTTAGTCTCAATAGATTAAAAAAAAGCACAAGATAAGACACAATTATCTGAAAATGAGCAAGGAATATCTGTCTTTCTGGAAAAGTAGGTCTATTGAACTCACATTTTTTTCACTGAAATGCTGCCAGTTGCATTCTCTGTAGTATACTGTGTGTAACGAATTTGATGATATACATCAAATTTCACCACAACTTATTGAAATGAGATAGACAATTATTGATAGTTTTATCTTATGCAGGTTATAGTAGATATATACCCCTGCAGCCTTTATGCACAACTTCTCTTCACAGTTCTCATGCCATCAGCCTGCTCTACTCTGGGACACCAGGTCGTCATCTTGTTCGGTAATTCTTTTAAAACTATTGGCCATAATGTAAATCTCAAAGATAGATGGATAGTTTGCCTGAGTTAGATGGAGAAGCTATTATTTATATTTGACCATATTGGCCCTGTAAAATTAGTGTTAGTTGAAGTTTTGTTCATCTTTTCGTCTTCAGTTGAAGCTTAAGTGATAGTCATATTTCATAAGATGTTTCCTTGCTTTACTTATTTAAGGATTGGAGAGTTGCATCAAATTCAAATGTAATTGAATATCGAGGAAAACTGTAGTTCAAAGAAGTTGAGAAGAAATTGATGTTAAAAAAAAGGAGAGGAACAGAAAAAACTAGGAAGAGTTGTAAAGACTCTGTCTTGAATCATTAATACTTGTACTTCATGAACATAACAGAATGACTGAACAGATTTTTTTTCTTCCATATCACTTCTATCCTCTCTTCAGTCCATGGATCTATATTTTTCTTTCATCACTCCACCCCTTTGATACAAGAAATTTATCAGGTTCCAACATAATTTTTGTTTGCACTCTCTGTAAAAGTGTGCACTGTATAAACTATGATTCAGGCATTTTGCTATAGAATGCTGATGGGGCCCAAACCTGAAGTGTTTAACAGGCAGGGCAAATTTAAGGGACCAAGTCCCCCTTAAGAAACCCTCCCTCCAGACACGTCTGGAATGGGGGAGAAGATGTGAGAAAGGGAAAGGCCAAGGGGAGTATTGATATGAACCTCTCACCTATATAACTATATTACCCTCACTAGAGGGAAGTTGTAAATTGACTCCTATGGTTATTGGTATGCCACCACTTATTATGTTCAAGGAGAGGAGGAAGCATCGGGACAGAGGGCATCACAAGAGGCCTGGGCCCAAGCAACATTATAGGGGGCCCAAGCAACATTATAGGATGCCCACACAACATCACAGGAATCGTCAGCCAGAGAGAGACAGGGAGTGAGGGCAAGTGTCTTGTGTCTAAATCCAGGGAGTGGAAGCATTTTGGAGTATTGGAGGAGTTCAGTTGTGTTGGAGAGCATTGGGAAGAAGCTCTCGAGCTGTTCTTTCCATTTTGGGGAGAGGAGGGCTTGTCGATCCTCTCTTCTTTCTCGTACCTAAACATTTATTATGGAGTCATTGTTGTTTCGGTTGCCGAGTTAGGTATTCTGCTCAAGGGTCATGGAATTACCCATTGTTACATCAACCTTTCTACTTTCTCTCCTTTCTTGAATAGATGATCTTGGGGATCTCTCCCCTCTTTGGAGTTAAAGACAGTATCAGTAGGTCAGGGCTACCAGTTAGGAATAGGGAGATGGGTTCCCTATTTCTTTATGAAATTGAATTAGTATGAAGATTGTCTCTCCCCTTAGGGTTTAGCCCTCTTTCCTCATTTGCCCAAGTCTCAATCTCATGCCCAGAAGCCTGATGGCAATTCTTCTATTCTCTTTGTCAAACTCTTAACTTATTTGCCTCACCTTATTTCTCTCTTGGACTCTTAGCAACTCCCATCTCTTGATCAACAGTGAAACGGGTTACTTTACTACTTGGAATCAGATTAACAAGGGGGAATCAGTGGAAATCTTATCTGAATCTCTGGAGGGTCCTGTCAAGGAGCTGCTACCAAAAGTTAGGGCAGATGCACGAGAGACATGCTTTCATCAACTTTCCATCACCATGATTAGCATTTTTGCTGCCGCCGTCATTATCATCTTCATGGCTGCCATCACGTCCTGCCATTATCATCATCTTCTTCTTCATGGCTGCCGTCATGTTCCACCGTAGCCGCCATCATCATCTTCATGGCTGCGGTCACGTTCTGCCATTGCCATCATCATATAATGGCTGCCATCATTTTCCACTATTGCCATCACCATCATCTTCATGGCTGCCGTCACATTCCACCATTGCCATTGCTGACCCATCTTGGGGAAAAGGTGGCTGGCTCTTTGAGGGGGAGGGGGGGGGGGGTGGTTGGGAAACAAGATGTGAAAAGGGGAACCTCAGATCTTCCAGCAGGAAACTCAGGGGCTTCTTGAAGTCTCCTCATCCTCATCATCTTCTCTTGTTTCTTCCTGATTCTAGCCTTCACATCTATTTCATCTGAATCATAGGTTAGCTAATTAAATTTTTTTATTATCTATCATCAAGATGTATCCCTGCTCTATGATCTTCCGTCAAGCATGCCAAGTTTCTTCACATTATACTCTTAGTATTTGTAGCAGTTGGGCAACACTTTGGGGGATCTATCATTTTGATCTATTTTCTTCATCTCAAGTACTCTCCTCCACTCTCTCTCCTCTCTTTGTAGACAATTCCAGTACATCCCAATTGCGATTGTATCGCATTTCTACTTCATTTTGTCAACTCTTTTTCATAAGTTTTTTTATTTTGTGTGATCATATAACTTTATCTAAGTACATTCCATGCGATGGCTCTTCTACAGGATCACTGGGAATGATTGCAACATACATTATTTTATTTTTTTTGAAAAATGCATAAGAGGCACTCTAATTGGTGCCCCTTGTTGTCATTGATTTAATGACGGGGAACGAATAGTCTATTACAAAAGTCCAAAACCAGAGGGGACGAGACCGCCTCGTTGCCAGAAAAGAGTAAGCCCCCTTGCATCATGCTGAATTGTGTCGACTGAGGGGGGACGACCTTTGAAGACCACGCGTTCCGGTGAAGCCAAATTGACCACAACGTGGCGAAGATAGATTGCCATTCCGACGCACGTCGGAATGTCCCCCGACTGATGGATTGTCAAAAAGAGTCAGCTGAAGAGGTGACCAGACAGCACGTAGTTGTTGCCCGCCATGCCATATGTGTGAATCGACACTCGAAGAAGAGGTGAGAACAATCTTCGGCAGCTCCGGCGCACAAAGGACACTCCACCGGTGCGTCTGGGTAGAATCTCTGTCAGAGGGATTGCGTCATCAGTCTTTGCTGCAGGAGCAATCATCCGAACAGTTTGATCTTTAATGGAATTCGACACTTCCATAATAGACGACAACATTTGAGGATCGTAGGTGAGTCTGAAGTGCTCTCCAATCCTTGAAAGTGACGGTATACTGCTCGAATGGAGAAACGTCTGCCTCTCCACACCCACGCATCGGAGTCCCTCTCTGATAACTGGCATGAGACAATAGTTGTGTGTAATGCAATGAGGTCTGCATAGAGCTGTTCCGATAGAGTGCAGGGATGGGATGGGAACCAGCCAGCATTCCAGACCGTCTGTACTGTGGCCCCAAGCTCTAGGGCTAGGGCGTTGATTCGCCGAAAACAGAATTTAAAGTGTCCGTGACCAGACTAGTCGACCTCCCAAAAGCTGAAACTGGCGCCATCGCCCACACGTGGTTGGAATAGCGACTGCATGCATGTGAAAACTGGTCTCAATCCTTGCATGAAGACCGAATCCCCTCGACTAGGTGTCAACCATAAATCCCAATCGAGTGATGCACCATAGCAACCCCGTAAGACAACCACCGCCAGATCCCCAGACTGTTGCATGATACGGCTCACCCAGTTGGCGAGGAGAGCCGTATTGGTGTGTCTAAGGTGTCAGATCCCGAGTCCGCCGAGAGATTTTGAGCAACAGATTGTCCTCCATGCAACCAGGGCCACCCCCCTGGTCTCCGATGGTCGCGCCCCTTGCTAGAAAAATCGTCGCATGATGCCCTCTATCTGGCGTCGCACCCCATCGGGCATTCGGAAAATGGCCATAAAATATATGGGGATGGCCGCCAGTACGGATTGCAACAACACCATACGACCCCCTTCGAGAGAGAAGCCGAGCCTGCCATCCCCCAAGGACGAGCCTCGATCTTCGCCACTACCGGCTGCCAATCGCGAGCGCGGAGTCTTCCCTCTGTCAGAGGAAGCCCAAGGTATCGGACAAGGAGCGAGACGATGGGTGTGGCCAGTACCGCATATACTCGGTCTAATTCCTCCAAGGACAGTCCGATGCCGACAACCGACGACTTCCCCCTGTTAAGCTGCAGGCCCGAAAAGTCCGAGAATATTTCTATCATGGTGGATACGTGGTGCGCCGCCACCGTCGATCCACGTAAGAAAAACGTGGTGTCGTCTGCGTACTGTAATAATGGGATACCCCTTGGACGGCCCGTGGTCTGGAAGATTGCAAGATATCCCCGTATACATAGCTGCTCTGTGCAGATGGCCAAGGTATCAGCCGCCAGAATGAATAAGAGGGGCGCGAGCAGACACCCTTGTCTGATGCCCCGTTGCGGGTGAATCCATCCCCCTTGGGGCATGCCGTTGACTAGTACCGCGAAAGTCGTGGTACATACACATTGTTTCATCCACTTGATCCATACTTCTGTAAATCCGCGCCGCTTAAGAACATTCCAGAGGAAACACCAATCTAAGGAATCATATGCTTTGGCGAAATCCACCTTCCATATGAATCCCGCGGTGCCCGACCTTCTCCAATCAGCGATAATCTCCTCTGCAATAACAACGCTATCCGACATCTGCCTCCCTGGAACGAAAGCAGACTAGAGAGGACTGATGAGGGTCCCCAGAAGCCCTCTGAAACGGTTGGCGAGCACCTCGGCGATGATTAAGTAAATGCTGTTTGATAAGGAGATGGGACGAAAATCGCCCACCCACTCCGCTCTAGAGACCTTGGGCAGCAACGTGATGTAGGCTCGGTTGATACGTCCCATATGGCAGGTACCAGCGTGAAATTCCTCCATAAGCGCCATGACATCTGGCCCCACTCTGGCCCAACAATCGTTGTAGAAGAAAACTGGGATCCCATCTGGCCCCGGAGCCCCTTCTACATTCAACCAACATATCGCTTCCCTCACTTCATCCTCGAGGAAAGGGCACGTAAGCTGTTGCTGTTGAGATGAAGAGAGCGTAGATGCCCCCATGCCTGTCCATCTCCATGAGTTGGGGGGTCCCTGCCGGAAGAAGGACAGGAAGTGATCGGCTAATGCCTGTTCGACTGCTGCTTGGCCGTTGATTACTGAGTCGCCTAGTCGAAGTCGACCAATTCGGTTGGTTCGACGTCGAGCATTTGCCGCTTGATGAAAGAACTTTATGTTGGCATCTCCTGCTGCCAACCACAACTGTCGGGATCTCTGCCTCTAATCCATCTCAAATTTCAAGTCCGCCTCTGCTACGTCTTCACGGCACTTCTTCCGCTCACATGTTTCATATGCTGTCAGTGGCCGGGAATCTTCTATGAGGTCAAGATCTTGAATACGAGCAAGGCCGGCGTCACGCACTCTAGTCTGATCAGCCCGGATTTGTCGTCTCAGAGAAATTATATGTAGGCGGAGGCTCGTCAGCTTCTGAGGCACCCGCTCCGTAGCCGGACCGAAAACACTCTGGTTATCCCAACACTCAACGATGCTTGCCTTGACAGCAGCATCACGTAACCACGACCGGTCGATTTTGAAATAGGGAGGCTTCTCCATCCCGACCTGCGATGACCACAGAAGAGGGGTGTGGTCGGATAAGGGACGCGGGAGTGAGGTTACCATGGCCAATGGGAAATGCTCTAACATCTCGATTGAACGAAGGAACCGATCGAGGCGCGATTGGGAGGTGGGACCCCTCCACGTGAACCGCCGGTCCACTGGTCCCATCTCCTGAAGGCCGAATCGGGCTAATACATTCCGGAGTTGCGCCGATCCGGGTCAGACCCTCCCAGTCCATTTGGGCGATCTTCAGGAGCGAGAGTGACATTGAAATCACCGCCAATAATGAGCGGGATCCCAGCGAAGATCGTGCACAGCTGGCTGATATCCTCGCGTAGCTCCTCTCGTTTCTGAATTGCGGTGGGACCATATGCTGATGCGGCTACCAGCTAAATGCCGTCCGCGCGATAGGCCAGTCTGGCCGCCACGATATGTCGCCCTTGCCATGTAGTGATCACCTTGAATAACTCTTCCTTCCATGCCAAAATCAAACCTCCCGATCGATCGGAGGCATCGATACAGTTGGCCGCCCCCTGTGATCCCCACCCAAGGACCATCCAGAATCGCTGATCTGTCTGACTCATCATTGTCTCCTGCAGGCATATTATGTCTGCCCCCCACTCTCTAAGGTATCGTCCCACGGTCCCCCTCCGTCTGTCGTCGCGGAGGCCGCGAACATTCCAGGAGATGTACCTCATTTGGATACCATGTCAACTCCGCTGGTCGCCTCCTGTGCAGCGCCCATATTTGAGTTGATCACTGGTGGGGGAGCGATAGATGCCTCGACACTTAAATTGGCAGCAAGGCGGATGGTCTTCTCTGATTCCTGAGGTGCACTTGGGTCGGCCTTGACTGTTGCTGCCTCCTTCCCTGACCACGGACGCTTCAGGGCGGGGACAGAGCATCCTCGGCGTGGGCAATGGCGACCCAGGTGTCCCATGAAAATCCCAGAAGATTTGTGTTTAGCAGGGGGCAGGGCCGGGTGGGCAGACTCAATGCGAGTAGTCATCATGGTGTCCGCGATCGGAGATGGTCCAGAATAGGTCTCCACCACCCGAGCTGAGGGCGAGGCTGGTATGGAGACAAGGAGGCGCGTCCGAGGTGAAAGACTCTTCCGTAATAAGCAGCTGGTCCAGCGAGGCAGGGACCGTGGGTGTGACAAATCCCGCCGGCGCCTCCGGGGAGTTGAGGGAGACAATCGGGATAAAAATGCCGGGAGCTGGGTCGAGGTCTGGTTGCTGATCATATGCGAGATCAGATCCGGGTGCACACGTAGCTGCATAGGATGTCGTGTCTATGGACCCGATCACATCCATGCCAAGTGGGGGGGGGGGGGGTGCTCTGTCTCCGGACCAGTTGCCTCCGGTTGAGAAGAGCTTGAGGTGTTATGTGGACAATACCCGGACGTCGGCCTCGGGAGGGGGAGCTCCGCTATGAGGATGGGGGCAGCATCAGCTGAAGCCAATTGGAGATGGCCCGGGATCCGCGTACCGGCTCGAATCTGAATGTCCACGCACATGATGTTGTGATCTCCTGCCTGGATCCCATTACACGCTATCTGTTGGAGTGCACTGATAGGCTGGAGAGATGCTTCAAGGGACTGCCATGTTCGGAGGCCAAACGGGACACCTCGGAGTTCGAGACGGCGGCCTTCAGACGGGCAGGAAAAAGCCCCATCTGTGGGACGAGGCCGACGCCAACAAATACTTCCGCCGTCCAGAAGACGATGCATCCTGCCCCGGGGAGAGAGCCATGCAGACTGGGACAGATTTCGGATAAAGATATCCCCCGAGGCTAAACGGTGACAGTCGGGTATTCCCGGCACCGCTAAAATATCTTGTAATCCGGATAGAATGTGCTCCCACGTTGGGGAGCTCCCTCGTACCTCCCCCACAAGTCAAGCGAAGAGACCACTGGCAGTGTGGCGGTTAGGTACAATCTTGGGCTGAGTTGACATCCAGTGGGGGCAGGATACCCGTCGGTGGCCCAATTGTCCGCACTCTAAACACTTCAGTGGCTCCCGGCATTCTTTCACCTGATGGTCCTTTGCCAGGCATTGAAAACACCTCTCCCCCCGGCCCGTCGTAGGCAGGTGGTGAGGCGCGGGGGAGGCGCGCAAGCTTCGTCTCTGTGCTTCTTTCCGAGAGTCCCTCTGGTATCCTTGCTGCGACCTCAGCATAGGAATGTTCTAGTCGATTGGCAGCGTTGACCGGGTCGTTTCGACTGATTGCCGGCGAGTCCAACTTCAGTTCCGAGTCAATCGCGACGCCCACCGCCCCCCCTGTAGGGGATTGGCCATAAGAGCTGTTGACTCGAGGATAACTTCTCCTGTAGCTCCCGCTGCTACCTTGCTTTTGGCGCGTTTCTGCCTTCTTCGACGTCTCAGGCTCGTGCCGGGGGGGATGGACGAACCGACGATCGCTAGTAACTGTCCCTCGCACTTGGACTGAGCTTTGCTAGGAGGCACCGCTTTGCTGGAGAGCACTGCTTTATGATGATCCTCGCCACAGTTGGTAGTCTCCTTTCTCGATCTAGGAGGAAGGCGGGACGCTGGGACCCCCCCCCCCCCAAGGTCGTCGTCCATCTGTAAGACTCAGGTAAATTCCTCGCAATCCCACCCGCTGGCTGATATCTAGCCTGCTGGCATACTCCAGGGGGGTGAGATCCCCTTCCAAAGTGGCGACAACCGCCGCTGGAGAGCGGCTGATCGAGGCGCCGTGATCGATATCCTGTCTGATCAACGCCAACTGTAGGTCTGGCCTTACCTTCATCTCCCTCTGTAATCTCATCCTTCCTCCATAATTTCACCCGTAATCGTGGTTTTGCCAATTTCTTCAGTGAAGAGACAGTCAGGAAAGAGGAACGGCGGTGGATGCGATCGTGAGTCGACTGTTCACAGTAGGAAGTATTTTGTATTTCACGATCACGGGATATTTCGCGATTCCGATAGCTAGGAACCGCGTGCAGAACTTCTCTGTCTCGGTCAGGATCGCGACGCAAGGCCCCCATTCCGAGCTGTGTCCATCGAGCACGGCCGATGTCACGATCGCAAAGCGATCCCGTCATATTTTCCCTTCGCTCCAAGAGTCGCAGTCCAAGTTTTCCTTCTCTCCAAAGGACGTGATCGCAGTCGCTAGGTATCGTGGAACGAAGAAACGAATGCTGATCCCTTCGTGCGAAAGGTTGCGTGTGATAAATTCGACGAGCGCGAAAAATTCCGCGATCTCGGTCGATGATTCCGTCGCGGCCGCAGAAGCGAAGCGAATCGCTCATGCGACAGAGAATTGCTTGCTGGTCTGGTCGCGCGAAAGATTTCGCGTGAGAAATTCCGTGATCGCGATCAGTGATCCCGTCGCGGTCGCGATCGCGAAGCTTGCCGCTCATTCTTCTAGAGAGGAAGGATCAAGAAAAACCAAAAGGTCCAGTATCTTCTAACACATCTTAACCGTCTCAGTCCTGCATCTCTAAGGGAATGCGTATTCAAACAACATACATTATTGCGCGTGGAGGAAGCTCCCTGTTTTCCATGCAAGTTATGCATGTAAGCTAATCACGACTGGCTTGTCTTATGCTTCTTGACATGAAATTTTTTTCATTGATATGTGGTCTTAATTATACATTTTCATTTATCTCTGCCAATATTTGCATTTGTAAAAGCTTTGAAAAGTATTTTTATGGCTGAAAATGATAGATTCCAAAGCATAGAAGCTTTGTTTCAAGAGTGAAATTCCTTTTTAGTATAACAAGTATTTCCTTGTTGCCATTGATGTCCATATGGCCTTGATCGTGCAATTTTAGAAGCTATATAGATAAGGACTTGGCTATCGGGGCAACCGGGTTGCCCCGAAGGAATCCTGGGCAACCAATTAAACGGGGGAATTTTTCCTGCCTGGGCAAAAAATTTTTTCGGTCTCCCTCTCTCTCTCTCTCTCTCTCTCTCTCTGTCTTCCATCGAGAGAGGCTCCCTCTCTCTCTCTCTCTCTCTCTCTTCCATCGACTGAAGCTCTCTCTCTCTTTTCCATCGCCCAGCCCGGCCGACAGGTCCGTATCGCGCCACCGCCTCCCGCCGAGGCCACCGCCCCCGCCGCCTCCTGCCGCCACAGCCGGCTCTCTCTCTCTGTCTCTCTCTTCCATTCCCGCCGGCTCGGTGAAATCCTTTGTGGACTCTGCTACGGGGGCGAAATCCGGCTCGGTGAAATCGTCCCGCGAAAAGCGTTCTCTTTGTTTCTTCGGTAATTTGGATATTACTTCGGTAAGCTGTTTTAACATCTTACTGCCTGGGGGAATTCTTTGGAACTCAAGATTGTTAGATTTACTTATGTATTTCTAAGTTTGCTATTATAAATCTACTGAATTTCTTTTGTATTTCTTTCAATCAGCTGAAAATCTCGGCCCACAGAAATCTCGGCCGACGAAGGTATAGATTTAGGATTCTTAAATTGGAGTTGTTACCATATGTTTTGAACCTGGGTAGTTACCCGAGAGGATGAGTAATTCACCCTTCCCCCCTCTGAGGATTAAGTAGGTTGAAGGCTTTCTGAAAGGGTCAGGATTCTGTCTATGAGGTAAACATGATTGTAAATCTTGGCTGTCGAACTTATTTAGACAAGATTGAAAATCAGAAGTTCTGATGATCTCGTAATGTTTTTGGAACTGATTGAGTCAGTCCAACTGTAAGGTGAGCTTCTGAATATGTGGGTGGAAGGTAGGGCACAAATCTTAGGTTTGGAAGTTCAAAAAATTGTCACCGTGGATGGAATATATTTGGACAAAGTCATTCAAGAAATATATTTTGACTAAGAAATGTATTAGAATATTTCGCCTCAGGAGGGTGGTTCACCGGTACAACTATCGTAACTTCATGGTATACCCATGGATTGGCGAGTTCCTATTTGGAAGGCTGCAATTTTTTAACTGCTGCAGTTTCCACTCCTGCAAATAGTTTAGCACATTCTTTGTTGCTACTGTGGGGACCAGAAGCCCAAGGAGATTTTACTCGTTGGTGTCAATTGGGTGGTCTGTGGACTTTTGTTGCTCTTCATGGAGCTTTTGCGCTAATAGGTTTCATGTTACGTCAATTTGAACTTGCTCGATCTGTTCAATTGCGACCTTATAACGCAATCGCCTTTTCCGGTCCAATTGCAGTTTTTGTTTCTGTATTCTTGATTTATCCACTAGGTCAGTCTGGTTGGTTCTTTGCGCCTAGTTTTTGGCGTAGCAGCTATATTCAGATTCATCCTTTTCTTCCAAGGGTTTCATAATTGGACGTTGAATCCATTTCATATGATGGGAGTTGCGGGAGTATTAGGCGCTGCTTTGCTATGCGCTATTCATGGTGCTACTGTAGAAAATACTTTATTCGAAGATGGTGATGGTGCAAATACATTCCGTGCTTTTAACCCAACTCAAGCGGAAGAGACTTATTCAATGGTCACTGCTAACCGCTTCTGGTCCCAAATCTTTGGGGTTGCTTTTTCCAATAAACGTTGGTTACATTTCTTTATGTTATTTGTACCAGTAACTGGTTTATGGATGAGTGCTCTTGGAGTAGTCGGTTTGGCTCTGAACCTACGTGCTTATGACTTCGTTTCCCAAGAAATCCGTGCAGCAGAAGATCCTGAATTTGAGACTTTCTACACAAAAAATATTCTCTTAAACGAAGGTATTCGTGCTTGGATGGCAGCTCAGGATCAGCCTCATGAAAATCTTATATTCCCTGAGGAGGTTCTACCACGTGGAAACGCTCTTTAATGGAACTTTAGCTTTAGCTGGTCGTGACCAAGAAAGCACCGGTTTTGCTTGGTGGGCCGGGAATGCCAGACTTATCAATTTGTCCGGTAAACTACTTGGGGCTCATGTAGCCCACGCTGGATTAATTGTATTTTGGGCTGGAGCAATGAACCTATTTGAAGTGGCTCATTTCGTACCGGAAAAGCCCATGTATGAACAAGGATTGATTTTACTTCCCCATCTAGCTACTCTAGGTTGGGGGGTAGGTCCGGGAGGGGAAGTTATAGACACTTTCCCATACTTTGTGTCTGGAGTACTTCACTTAATTTCCTCCGCAGTCTTAGGCTTTGGCGGCATTTATCATGCACTTCTGGGACCTGAAACTCTTGAGGAATCCTTTCCATTCTTTGGTTATGTATGGAAAGATAGAAATAAAATGACCACAATTTTAGGTATTCACTTAATTTTGTTAGGTCTAGGTGCTTTTCTTTTAGTATTCAAAGCTGTTTATTTTGGTGGTGTATATGATACCTGGGCTCCTGGAGGGGGAGATGTAAGAAAAATTACCAACTTGACCCTTAGCCCAAGTGTTATATTTGGTTATTTACTAAAATCTCCTTTTGGGGGAGAAGGATGGATTGTTAGTGTGGATGATTTAGAAGATATAATTGGGGGACATGTATGGTTAGGTTCCATTTGTATACTTGGTGGAATTTGGCATATCTTAACTAAGCCTTTTGCGTGGGCTCGCCGCGCATTTGTCTGGTCTGGAGAGGCTTACTTGTCTTATAGTTTAGGTGCTTTAGCTATCTTTGGTTTTACAGCTTGTTGTTTTGTCTGGTTCAATAATACTGCTTACCCTAGTGAATTTTATGGGCCAACCGGACCAGAAGCTTCTCAAGCTCAAGCTTTTACTTTTCTAGTTAGAGACCAACGCCTTGGGGCTAATGTGGGCTCCGCTCAAGGACCGACTGGTTTAGGTAAATATCTAATGCGTTCCCCAACAGGAGAGATCATTTTTGGAGGGGAAACCATGCGTTTTTGGGATTTACGAGCTCCTTGGTTGGAACCTCTTAGAGGTCCAAATGGGTTGGACTTGAGCAGGCTGAAAAAAGACATACAACCTTGGCAAGAACGCCGTTCAGCGGAATATATGACTCACGCTCCTCTAGGTTCTTTAAATTCCGTGGGTGGCGTAGCTACCGAAATCAATGCAGTTAATTATGTATCTCCTAGAAGTTGGTTATCGACTTCTCATTTTGTTCTAGGATTCTTCTTTTTTGTGGGTCATTTGTGGCATGCGGGAAGGGCCCGTGCAGCTGCAGCAGGATTTGAAAAAGGAATCGATCGTGATTTGGAACCTGTTCTATTCATGACCCCTCTTAGTTGATATTTTTGTATTTATATTTCTTTTTTTGTTCTGGCTCGGCATGGCATGTAGCCGAGCCAGAACAATTTAGCCTATTAGTCCAATAAAGAAACATTCAATAAGAAAAAGGAGAGAGAGGGATTCGAACCCTCGATAGTTCTTTAGAACTATACCGGTTTTCAAGACCGGAGCTATCAACCACTCGGCCATCTCTCCAAAAGACAATTTCTATTTTATTTATACAAATAGAACATCGCCATATGAGGTGATACACTAACCACTTAACTTAGAGTTACATCCTAGATGGGATCTGGATATGTATCCATCCGTATGTATTCATCTGTATACTGATAGGTATAGGCAGAATATAGTATATCTGTTTGTTTGTAAAATATATATATACTAAATAAAATGATAAATTGGTAATAAGTTTTAAAGAATGTATTAGAATTGGGAGACATTTTGGGTTGAGAATTTTTATTCTTCTCATAATTTTATGAGAAGTTCTCATAATTTATCCTCCAGGGCCCCAAGGATGAACTCTAATGAAGATGTTGGCTGCGCTAGCAAGGGAGTAGAAGCTAGTCCTGATTTCGAATCGACAATTGCTGATGATTGGCCATCCTTATCTACTGTAGAAATTCAGAGAGTAGCTGTTGGATCTTTTTTTGAAACACTCCAAGAAGCACGTGAGAAGTGTACCCAGTATGCCAAGTGCCCCCTTGGTCAGAAGAGTTCCAAGAACTTGAAATTCACTAGGTTTCTTTGTTTTCGCGGTGGTCAGGCATCGGTGAAGCAGTCCTCAGTACCCACCGAGTTCCAAAGAGAGAAGAGGACAGCAAAATGCCAATGTCCATTCGTAATTAAGTTGCGATTAAATCAAGCCTCGAGCTTCTATGAAGTCTACCAAATGAATGATCAGCACAATCACGATCTTTTTACTGAAGTTGAATTGGCCCAAATGTCACAAAATCGCTTTATTCCGGACAAAGTTAAAATAAAGATGTTGGAGTTAAATGAACTTGGCGTGCTCAACTCGTCCCAAATAAAGACATTAGTAGAGCGAGAGCATTTCAGAGATGTGCCCGTTACATGGACACTACGAGACGTCCAGAATTTGTTACAAAAAACTTTCAATAGAGCGCACGAGACTAATGAGTTTGTCAAACTATTGAAAGAGAAGTCTAATGACGGTTGGTCATTCAATTTCCAATTGAATGATGACACACTTTGCTTGGAGAGAGTTTTCTGGATTTCAGCTAACGGCAAAGACAAGTATCGACATTTCAATGATGTTTTAGAAATCGATGCTACATACAAGATGAACCGTTTTTCCATGCCTCTAGTCCTGTTCACAGTGATCGACAACCATGGTTTAACGGTAATGATTGCTGGTTGTTTGCTCTCCAACGAACAATTTGAATCCTACTGTTGGGCTCTTCAAGAATTTCGAACTTATACGAATGTTAATCCTATCGTCGTGTTTACAGACGGCGATAAAGAATTGGCCCAAGCCATTAAGGACACTTGGCCCACTACAGTCCATCTGCTGTGTAGATTCCACATTTCTCAGAATATTACTCGTGCTCTATCTGGCTCTTTGAGGGCCAGTCTCTGCGAATTCACAAACGACTTCTGGCGGGTTGGCTCCATTGAAGATGTTGCTGAATTTGAGATGGAATTTTCAACATTAAAGTCAAAATGGCAAGCAGCAGAATCCTATCTTCGAGTTCTCGAGGAAAAAAAGACACAGTGGGCATTTGCCTACACACACAACTACTTCGTGGCAGGTGTGTCCTCTACGCAACGGCAGGAGATGGTCAATTGTCAGATCAAATCTGCTTTTATGTCGAATTCGTCTCTCTCACGCATTATTGATGGTTTTGATACAGTCGAAGGACGATCACGAGAGAAGTTATCCCAAGCTAGTCTTTTCACCAAGTTTGCCGTAACAACAATGGATCCCCTAATAGCTGATGCTCATCAAATACTCACACATTATGCCCATGGACTTCTCAGAGCTGAATCAAGATTGTCGCTGTCATATACATGTGTCGCAGATCATTCCAACAACCAGCGATATTTTCGAATTAGTCACAAAGACAACCCACACAAATTTCGTGTTGTGATGATATCCCTTGGCTCGGTTGAGCAAAGTACATGTTCCTGTAGGAAGCAGATCTGGCATGGTATTATATGCAGACACATGTTGTGTTGTTTTCGTCACAATAACATACTTTCATGCCCTATATCAATGTTTAATGAGCGCTGGAGGAAGGACTTTGAAACTTTGGGTATCCAGTCTGGTGTCATTGATACTGCGTTGGCTACGCGACCCAAATCCTATGTCGGGGGTACCCAAACATTGAGTGAAGATCAGCGTCTATCTGAACTAACTTCTCTAACAAGGCCCATATTAGACCGTTCAATTGGATCTGAGAGCACATTTCAGCTATACAAGGCTTCTATGATTGTTTTGGGAGAAACTATCGAAAGGAACCTACAGACATCGCAGCATTTTGCATCTGATTTAGAGGAAGATATTGTTAGAAATCCATCGAAAGCTTGTTGCAAAGGACGGCCCAAAACAGGGCAAAAGCGTTACGCAAGTATGACAGAGACATTGCAAAGTAAAGCGAAGAAGTCAAGGGGTGTCACTTGCTCCACCTGCGGGCAGCAAGGGCATAACGCCAAAACTTGTAAAACTGCCTCCCCATCAGGCATCGAGGTATGCACAATACATTCCTATCATGGGACCCATTGTTTTTTCTCAATTAATTCTCCCATTAAATGATTTTTTGGTTTGTTTCAGATTGCAAGGTGATGCCCTCGTGGTTGGAGATCCACATGATGTGAACCAGTTGCTCAAGAAGATGACACATGATGGGATAAACCCTGACATAGTCACCTTCAATACTCTAATTGAGGTCCATACCAAGGCTGGTAGACTTCGAGATGCTTACTAGTTTTTGAGGATGATGCTAGATGCTGGATGCTCGCCAAACCACGTCACCGACACTATACTGGAGTTCCTTGAGAAGGAGATTGAGAGAACTAGATTCCACAGAGCATCGATGAAGTTTGGGAAAGATGGAGATGATTGATTGGTTATTATCTTCTCTTCATGATGCAGATGGTATGTCTTGTACTTCAAACTACGAGAAATTCATCACTAAACTTCATGATAAGGTCTTCAAAGAAAACAAAGCCTCCCAGATTAGTATTGTTTATCAATAATTCATACATGAATAATACCTTTTTTTGAAAACCTGGCTCTCCAATCAATGTTGGTTCGATAAGTTTAACAAGAATTGCTATTATGAATTGAGCATCATTGATAATTCTGATCAAAATTTCAACAATTTTGGAACAATAAATGTCTGCATAATTGCATGTACTCAAGTGTAATGGATGGTTTAGATTTCTAATGTTATTTCCTTTTCTTGTCTAGGTTTCTGTGTCTTAATTATCTATCCATCATCAAAGTGTGCCAATGAATTCTGGAAGAAGGTGGCGGAGGCAGAGGCGGAGGAGGTGGCGGAGGCTGAGGCGGAGGCCACTTTTTAAATTATTATTAAAAAACATTCATGAGGATAACCTTCTTTGCAAGATTTCAGCATTTCTTTACGAATCATCTTTCCATTTGTACATTAATTATACTTCAACGAAAGTTCCACTTTATTTACACGTGATTTCCGAAGTGTAGAGAAGATTGCAGACGGAGTTACAAAGAGAGAGAGAGAGAGAGTCCTTATTTGTTCCCACAACATTTCTCATTGCATAAATTTTCCTCTACAATTTTCACTGTAGAATCTGAAACTGGCAGTGAGGAATCTGAAATTAGTGGCTCTGATGGTGAAGGTACTTCTTGGATCTCACGGTTTTGCAACTTAAAAAGAAATGAGTTCTTCTGCAAGGTTGACGTCGACTACATTCAAGATGACTTTAATCTCTGCAGATTAAGCAGCCAAGTCCCTTACTATGAATATGCTCTAGATTTGATTCTCGATGTGGAGGCTGCATATAGTAAATTCTGAATTTTAACTATTTATCATTGCCCAATGTCATAAAAGGCGATTAATTTCATTTCATTGGTCGATATTACGGTATTCTGACTTTATAAGTTTTCTTTCTCACTAAAATCTGTTTTTAGTATGAAAGGGCTTTTTTGTCTTGTGACAATTTTAGAGGTTTTATTCTGAATTTTTCTGTGGTTTGGCCCCAATACAGGGGACAGAAATTTTCAGAGCTATTTAATGGTTTTCACTCTACTGAATTCCTCTCTCCTCATGGCTCTTGCAGATTTTTCTCTATCCCTCTCACATCCTCTATCTTTTCTTCATCTCCAGCGCCTATTCTCTCTATTGTGCTAGCCAACTCTCCAGATGACATGCTCCTCCGATTGAGAATTTTACTTTTTTGACAGTTTTGAGGGTTTTCTTCTGTAATTTTTCTGTTATTAGGTTTTCACCCAAAGTACGGGCGAGAATTATCCTCTGTTTAACAGTCTCTATTCTTCCCATCTCTTCTGTCCTTTCAGTTCTTGTTGTCCTTTTCAGCATCTTTTCTCTCTCACACCTCTCTTCATCTGTGGTACCTGTTCTCTCTATTAATCCAGCTCATTCTTGAGTCGACATAGCCCTTTTTGGGACTTTTTTTTGTCTATTTTGACAATTTTCAAGGGTTTCTTGGGAAATTTTTTCTCTTGTTTAATTCCTCTTATGTTGAGTAATTTTTCACTCCTAATGAATGATTTTTTTACCCCTTTTGTCTTCCACAGTTCTAGCTCATCCTTCACTATTCCTCTCTCTATCTCTCTCTATCTATCTCTCTCTGCACGGTCCAAGTATGAGCACCCTTAATTCTAGAGTTCCTCTCCACCACAGTGTCCCTTGTTCTGTCAATTTAACTAGCGCAGGTTGACTTTTCTCAAAAAAAAAAAAACTAGCGTGGGTTGACAATTTTCCCTGTTAAAATCATATTTCATTAACTTGCTTCTCTTTTGTGATTTCGGATTATATGGATTTAATGAAATTTAAGTCATGAGGTGCTGTTAGATGATCTTCATTCTTCCCATGTCTTCTCAACTATCTCATCTCTCTCCCTCTATATAATTTTCACCTCTAGAAGCTGTTCTTTCTATTAAAACACTAATATGTTAATCTAATAATTTGAAATTTGACAAATAACAGATGATACAGTCACTGAAGAACAGAATGAGTCTGCTGGAGAGATGCTTTATGGGCCTGATCCATGCTCGTTACATACTAACAAGAAAGGGCAACACATCCAAAGGCGTTTGATCCATATGCACGAATGCATCGAGCTCTGACTTTTGGTCAATGCCAACTGGATTTTCTGATGATGTCTCGTGGAAGTCTGATTCTCTGGTTTTGATGCCAACTGAAGCAGCTTTCAAGCGCCGACGGGAAGATTCCAAATCTCTTGGAAGAAGGTGGCGGAGGCGGAGGCGGAGGAGGTGGTGGAGGCGGAGGCGGAGGCTGAGGCAGAGGCCACTTCTTCTACTTCCCTAGAGGTGGGGGCGGATGCGGGAGCCGAGAGGGGAGGCCAAGGCCTCGATTTCTTTTTCCGCGCCCGCTCCACGAGTGGGTAAAAGGGTCAAACCATCTCCACGAGAGGAAAGGAAGTTCTTTTTTTTTGGCGTTTGGATGGAATCTTGCTTATATACCGGTTGCCCCAGCTTCCTTTGGGGCAACCGGTTGCCCCTGTAGCAGAGTCCTATAGATAATTATAAACATGATTTCATAAGTTCAGGTAGATGACTTTACAAGTCTTCCAATCATAAAAACAACAGAGTTCACCTTCCGATTCCATCACATATAAATCAATGGTGCGGGGTTGCTTGCTTCTTATTCTCCGTCGGGTCAAGGGTCTAGCGTTTAGGTAAGACCTTACAATTGCGAGAAGTCCCATGCTACAAACGTAAAGGTTCAAATAATGGTCAACCGCGCAGAACTGCCCTTTGTAGTGGGCGATGGCCCCCGTATAGCAAAGGTATCCTAGTGAGGGTAGAATTGTCCAGGACTTGTCACCTGGACTTGCAAAAGCGAGAAGATCGCTGCGGAATATGGCAAGTGTAGTGCACCCAAGCAACCTTGGGTCAGACGACAGAACTAACCTAGAGACGACTCCCTTGTCCATGCGGTCCTTAAAGAATTCGCATGGGTGACGAAGGTTTGGTTCTACCTGGAGAAGAGTAGCTCTATCAGCTGTCTCCGGGTTCAATAGGCACAAGTTGTCCGAGGAATCATAAATGATGAGCCAGCCTAGGAATGGGCCACAACAATATAAGGATACTGCTTTAAGGACTACATGGACGAGGAAGTCAGCTTGATGTTAGTTCTGTCGTTTGACCCAAAATTGCCGGGGTGCACTGCACTTGCCGTTTTCCGCAGTGATCTTTCTCGCTTTTGCAAGTCCATGTGACAAGTCATGGACAATTCTACCCTCACTAGGGCACATGTGCTATCCGGGGGCCGTCGCCCATTGCAAAGGGCAGTTCTACGTAGTCGACCATTATTTGAACCTTTACGTCTGCAGCATGGGACCTCTCGCAACTGTAAGGTCTTACCCAAATGCCGGACCCCTGACTCGACAAAGAAGAAGAAGGAGGCAACCCCGCACGATTGATTTATATGTGATGGAATCGGAAGGCGAACTCCTCTTGGCAGTGAAAAAGAGAAATATCATTGATGGAACCAGTGATCGAGTATTGGACTTCGATTTATATCAACTTGACGAAACCTCCAGACAAAGGCAATGGATGGTGCTGGACAGCCTGGCCGATGAAGAATTCTTCTTGGGGAAAGGTAATTCCCTTAGCCTTCCAAGTGATTTTCGGCCAAACTCTATATTATTCAGCAACCTCTGGGACCCGCTTTTGCTTTCTGTATATAGAATGGATTTCTCGCAGGCGTTTCGCATCGCTCATGGAATATTCAATTACGCGGAGGGGACAACGCAGGTAGTAGAGATCTGCCGCCTCCGAGGACCTCCGAGGTCGGCTACTTGGATCACTCCCGGCTTTGCGTCAAACAGGGAAGGATAGCTGCAGTTCATCTCTCCCCCTTAACTCTCTTGTCTCCCTCAGCTCTGACTTTCCTTCAGTTCTTGGCATCCGGAGTGTAAGTTCGTTAAGCAGAAAAAAAGATGATAATTGAATTATTGAATACCTCCCCTTAACTCTCTGTCCTCCACGCTCTCTTTCTCTCTCTGTCTCGCTTCAACGCTCTATCCTCTACTCCCTATCACTCTCGGGCTGACTCTCTCCTTCTATTCTCTCCCTTCTCTCTCTACCCTCATAACCCTCTCTCGCTACGACTCTCTCCCTCTATTATCGCGCTTCTCTGTCTCTAATCTCATTCACCTTCTCTCGCCATGACTCTCTCGCTTCCCTCTTTGTAACCTTTGTTGGGAGTGATCCTCCCAAAGGTCAATGTTGACTGCCAAAATTTTTCCGGACGCAAAACTGAAAACGATGGAGCGGTTACGTGATTGGTGTGATTCGATGCTAGAGTTCTGACGGATCAAGACCGAGTGGTCATCAAATGCACACGGTCTTGTGTCAAAACAAAGTCCAAACTTACCAATTTGATGAAAATATCTCGAATTGAGGGGATATAATGGTAAATAAGGGTCGAATCCACAGGGAATTAGGAAATTTATGATGATCTCTTCGAATTTCATCAAATCGGATGTTGAATTGATAGTAGAAATTGGGAAAATGATAGATTATGAAAGAGAACTTCAAGACGATTCCACAAAATCAAAAATCATCGAGTTTCACTTTGATTTCACAGAAAAAAATTGAAAATCGAAGTAAGGTGATTTTTCTTAAACTAAAAATCGCGAAATTAACAAAAATAAAATGAAATTAAGATGAAATTCTTAATCTAAACAAAAAATAAACATGAATAGACGAAAGATTAGTAAAAACCGCTTCCCACTAACCCAATTTTACGATCGGATTAACCCAATTAATCGCCGGATCAAAGCTTTTCATAGAAAATCCGAAAAATCGTGATCGTGAAGTTCAAGCATCCATTTCTCCTTCGTCTTTTCGCCCAAATCTTGATCTTAAGCACTCCGAGAATGCGGAATTGAGTCTAGAAGAGGTTAGGATAAAGAGATTCAAGAGGGCTGGTGTCTAAACATATCAATTGTATTGATTTGCTCTCGAATGGTTTACAAATCGAAAGAACATCTCTATTTATAGTGTATTTGGGCGTAACCGTTTGATCAAATTAATCGAAGGTTCCGATGAAACGGTTCATCGTAAACCGTTACGATTAAGTCGCGTTTGTTTGATCGCCGATGGACGCGCGAGATGATGCCACGTGTGTATGCGTTATAAAACGCGTGAAATCGCCTTTGTTGGATCTTCATTGGATGGTCTTGATGATTCGATGAGTCCACCGATCGCGATTAATCTCGACCGTTATGACTTGATTGATGGACGGTCGAGATTAATTGTAAGAACTTCACTTAACTTGATTTTAAGGCACATGCTTGATTGGTGATCCGGTGGACCTCGTGTCCACTGCATCGACGCTTTGCGATCACATCCGACGCACCACATAGTTTCACGTCACCTGAAATTAAAAAGAAGAGTGGAACATAGTCCCACACGGTAAAAATAAAAGGGACTCGTCAGGTATATAAGCTCCACGGAATTAAGCGGTTAGCTTAAATCCGATTACGGATGCTTATATGTACTATAACCCCATATTACAAGTAAATATAAATATGCACAAGTGTCATCTCCGCACCATGCAAGCGCTCGCGTGAGTCCACGTGGCTCTGCCACGTGGCCTTGCGTGCCACGTCTCATCCACGTGGGTCCCGCGTGATAAATAAACCCTTTTTGTCTATTTTTTAATTGCTTTAATAGATTTAAAATCAAAAATAAATTCAAAAAAATCCGGAAAAATCCCTAAAAATTTGAAAATTCATAACTTTCAAAATATAACTCCAAATTAATCCAAATTTCTTTCATTTGATCCAAAATTTAATTATCTATCATTCTAAAAAGTCAAAATTAATAAATAACAAGATTTTTAATTTATTTTTAAAAAATATATTTACTTTTTTGAGATTTTCACTTTAGAAAATTAAGTAAATGTTTACAAAAAAAGATTACTCTTATTATTTATCTTTAAAAACTATTTATAATCTCAATTAAAGATCGTTTATAAAATTATTTATCTTTAATTCATCATAATTAACCCTATTTTAAAGTGTTTTGAGATTATAATAACTTTTTCATAGAATGATAGATAAATACTCATAAATATGATAACATGCATAGGAATGGAATCATTTATGCCTTAATATGCATCAATAATCATGTATTATCATGTCTAATTAGCATGTTATCAAGTTGTAATCTTCGTGTATAATATGCTTGATTATTTTCATGAGTTTTCTAAGTCAATGTGATGATTATATGAATTCCGAGGGTTTTTCATGCACACAATGGAAAAGAAAAATATTTAAATAGTTATTTCTAGTTCTTTGTTTAATTTGTAATATAAAAATTAATCTCGAGTTGGTATTCTTTATATCCAATTAATAGATGTTGAGGTCAAAATAATTTTATATTATTTTTTTATTTTCATCTTTGGTTATTTTCTAGTTCTTTGATTAATTTTCAATATAAAAATTAATCTCGATTGGTTATTCTTTATATCCAATTAATAGATGTTGAGGTCAAAATAATTTTATACTATTTTTCTTACTCCGAATCATGGAATAATGCCTAAAAATTTTGAATCTCATGAGTTGACTAAAATAATTCAAATTCAAGAAGCAATAAGAAGGGGTGGAACAGGTTTGACCAATATTAAAGTATAATTGAACAATAGCTAGTGGGTTTATGTAGTCAATCATGGGGAAATGGAGGACAAACACACTGTATATACAATGGATTGAAGAGGATTGAATATAATATTAAAAGTAAGATTGAACTTTGAAAGAATATACCCAAACAACCCTCACTAATGTAATATTGGATAGAAAAATGCTCGCTGCATGGAATGTCATCCCTTCTCTCTCACCCATGAACAATGTAACCCGAAGTTCTTCCATTTGCCGATTTTCGCACAAATAGTCTAGCAGTTACACCTGGATCATGTCTAACAAGGAAAAAACAAAAAAAAACCCATATTTGTATTATTACTATGAATAATAAATGCATTTCCTCTGTACTCAAATCATCCCTCATTTCATTTAGATCAGCACCCTCTTTATGAAGCAAAAATTTATCTTGAAAAAAAATCCGTCTTCTCTATTTCTTCTTAAAAAGCTTTATCACATTACATCTCAAGAACATAACACAATTCAACCCAAGGCTGATTCTTATAGTTTTTTATGTCTGGTGATGTCTAGAAGGGAAGGTCTTGTCCTTTATTCATGATGAAGAGGCATCTCCACTCTATCAAAAAAACTCTTGGAGATCTTTCCCCGAGGTCCTTCATTGTGTTTTTATGCCTCTAAAGAAGGCTCTAAAAAGCAAAGATGAGAGATTACTTCTCATCCAACGTTTTTATATAATCTATTATTTTGGGGTATGTTGACTTGTAATCTACTTTGGGAAAGTGTCCATCTCACAATACACATACAAAGATGTTGATGCTAGGAAAGTGATAAGCATAAAATCATGGTCTTAGAAAGCACACGTTCATGTTTCAAAAATTATATTCAAAATTTTTAAATTTGGTTTTAAAATTTAGAATAATGATGAGTTGAATTCTAATCCATAAGGAGGAAGGTTAAAAGATTGAAGGAAAGGACACCCAACATATAATGCGCCAAGGTATGGAAGCTCTTGAGTTGATGATTTGAACTAGAACACAAGAATCAATCTCAATTGCTTTGTTAACTTTGATATTTTAGGATTAGGAAAGTAGAATTGATCGATGAAAAGATAGAGATGTACTTAAAAAGTATAATTAACCGTTAAAATACTTCTGAATTCCTTTCAAATACTGAAAACCCTTGTTCTTATAGTGTAAATCCGATTTAGGGTTTAAAGTTAAGAAAATATGGATACAAAGATTGAGAAATGGAAAATATTAGTAGAAAATGATTCTAATCTAAAAATTAATTATAAAAACATACTAGGGATACTCTCCAATCAAACATACCCATGATTGTCTATACATTTCACCCAAACTTGGCGTCTTGCATGCAACATGAGGAATGAAATGAAAAGAAACCCACTAAAAGTGATGTTCCATACACGAAGAACAATCAATGAATGCCCTCTTGCCTCATAGCAAGTCAATATTGGAAGCACGTGATGAAACTTTGAAAAACCAAAAAATTCTTCCACAAAATAAAGCTAGCCTTGGTGACGTTTTAGAGCTTCAATTGATGATCATGCCCGCAAGATCTCAGCATGTAACTTAATCAAAATCATGGAATATCATGATTTCAATTTGGAGCATATATGGTCGTTGATTTTTCCTTTAAAATTGATTGATTTGATCACAACCATTGATATTTATTAATTCGATCATTGGAATTTTCCAGCACTACCTATTGTGTTGTAATTTCCAAGAGGAAAGAGAAAGAGCAGACGAGATCTTGGCAGTCAAGTCAATCTTCATAACTGCGGAATGCCGAGATTTGTGCCACATGTCCACATATCATTTGTCATGAGGAGAGAGAAATGTGAGAAAAGCAAAATGAGCTTCCTGAAAGTTGATAGGGGTATGAGCTTCTAGACAGAAAAAAAAATTCTATACTTTGATAGAGAATTTAGTAGAGAGAAGGTTAGCCGGAAATCCAGGCACCCATTAAAAAATCATGTAAGGTAAGGGAGGGAGAAGGTTTAGTCAATCCACACCCTTTAGCAGCTCATGAAGGACCATCAGCAATGGAGACGGGTGAACAGGCAGTTGTAGGGTTAGAGGAGGAGAGGATGGAAGGAGTGCACTATCCCAGTCTACTCCATCGGAGTATGCTTCAATGATTCTAAATATTTTTTAATCACAATAAATAAAAAAACTTGGGCAGTCTGAAACATGTAAAATAGGAAGTCCAACGTTGGAAATTGCGAGTTCCATCAACATCTTCACGAAAGATTTCAAAGAAAATCTACTGCATCTTCATATATTTGAAGGCATCATGACATTGAAACAGTCTACTGCAGTCGAGAGGAGCATTCCAGGGATCTGTGAGTGCCAATGCACCTCCTTTAAATCCTTCTGTCCCTGTTGATTCACGTGCAATGATGCTTGAACTCTTAAGAAAATCATTACAAAACTAAAAAAAATGACAAATATTAAAAACCTGATGAATGAAGAGCAAGTTTGGCGACAAGCCTTCAGGTACTTGCACTTTTTCCTTCGTGCGATCTTCTTCCTCGTCACCCTCTACTGAGAAGTCCCATATCCTGAAAAATTTCCGACAGAAATCGAATTTTACCACGAGAGATCTAAATTCACTTACAGAAGGTCAAAGAAAATCTCACGTCAGCTGGTTGTCAGATGAAGCGACTGCTAGGGTCGACGGATCGTGTGGGCTCCACTCCATTGATGTGATGGGATATCTGTGATACTCTCGACGCTCTAAGCAATCTGCATCCGCAATCTTATCCTAGAATGGAGAACATTACTGTGTCGAATTTCTGCCATTTCTAAATTTTCCATTTAAAGTAAAAACAAGAAAATACCTCACTCTTTCTGAGATCATGCACGCAAATTGATCCGTCGTCGCTACCAGAAGCGAGCTCTTTCCCGCCCCTTGTATGCCTGAGAAGGACAAAAATTTCTCAGAAAATTTTATTAAATCAGAAATATAAGTAATGGGCAAGATATTTTTCCACCTATTCCACGAGATGACGTTAACATCTGAGCTGTGCGCTTGAAAGGAAAAAACTGGAGACTTCCCTTTGCGTGTGTCCCAAACAGCAATGCTTTTATCCGCCGAGCATGAAGCAAATAGATTTAGATCGTCTGGGCTCCACTACGTGGAGAAAAAAAGAGCGAACGAGTGTCATTGTCATTTTTCTTTTTAAAAAATAAAAGATTTTTGAGGCCATGGCTTGCACCTGTATATCTTCAACACTTGCAGTATGGCCCTTTAGCGGTTCTTCATCCACATTTAATGTCCCGCATGAAGGCTCCCACAGGTGAATATAACCATTGCAATCGCCTTAAAATTCAAGATCGGGAATAAGAGACTGTTAAATGGCTGTTATTTAGGTAGTTTTCTTTTTACCAGACACGAGTCTTCCTGGTGTCCATGGGTTCCAGTCTAGAGCAAAACCCTCTGTCTTATGCCCCGTGAACGTGATAGCCGAAGAGGTATTTCTCATTTTGCAGCCCCCATGAAGGAAAATCGAGTCCAGGGTGCTGCAACGAGTGCTCAAATCCCACACCTGAAATGGGTTTATTGATAATCAATAAAATGTAACAAGAGTCCAAAGAACACGCGCTGAAAATTATCTGATAGATCACTTAAACCCTAAATCCAAAGTCGAAACAAATCATTAGGGGGCCTAAACCTGAATCAAGATGATCTAAGCCCGAATGCTACATCATAAAAAATCAATAGATGGCCTTGGGCGTAACCCTAATTCTTGAAAAAGCAAAATAAAGGACAAAGCCCTAAATTCTGAGCCAATAAAGAAATTGTCTTATAGATGACTTAAACCCTAAACCAAAAGTCCAGAGAAAAAAAATGTAAAAATTACTTAAACCCCAGATGATAAACCCAGAAAAAAAAAATTTCCATAGATCCCGTTGCCTCTATATCCTTTTTCTAATATTAGGAGAAAGTAAGTTAACCTGTACGCAGCCCCTCTCAGACCAAGATGCAAATATCATCGGATTTTGAGGCATTGCGCGGATCCGATTCACCGCACCCTCGTGGTCAATCTTTAGCAACTGTCAAAAACAGGAAAGATCAAATGGCTTAATTTCAATAGAGGCAGCACTTGAGATCTTATTAGTCTTTTCTTTTACCTCTAAACTAGGTCGCGAATGCTTATCGTTATCTTCTTCCTCGTCTTCATCACTGCTGCCATCGCTGGATGATTCCGGCATTGGGGCACGTTTCTTTCCAGAAATGTTAGACAGCTTAAACACACCAATGTAATTAGAACTCGATCTCTTAGCCTAAAAGAAATCAAAATTCAGGATTTTCAGGTACAGCTGATCACTTTCCGAAGAAATTTTTATGATAAGACCTGTGTGCCGGCAACAGCATATAGAGTATGTGGAAACTCCGTCCGAACAATGCCCAACGGATCACGCAGTATGTCAAAACTGTCGCTCAAGAAAAACATAAACATCAGACATGAATAAAGAGGCAGCCAATTTCTCGTCGAGCGTTGACCTCAGACACGGCCAACCGATGCAAAAGGGATGGAGGCAGTTGTAGGTGGAAGGATCATACTGGAGCTCCTCTCCGTCCTCCACTTTATCCACGCCGGACTGCCATATCTGAAAAGGAGAATGGTTGTTATTATCCTTGATGATTGCATATCATCCCTTAATCTCGTGCATAGCGTCTCCTGATCCTCTGAAACCCACCTGCGGACGTGAGGTTGGTTTGGCAGAGGATTCTCCTTTTTCGGCGGCACCCTGAAGGAAAAAGGAGAATTATCTATGTAGAGAGAGAGTGTGAGTGTGTAGGTGTGAGTGAGAGAGAGAGAATATACCCGGTTCTTCTTTTTTTTGTTTCTGGGACCCTTGAGACCGCGAGCCATGTTATTAATCGTTGCGGATACTTCCGCAGAGGCGAGTCAGGGTTTGGGGGAAGGAGGGTGAGACGGAGGAGCGAGCAAATACCGAGAGCGTTTGAGAGAGCGAGAAGCGAGAGAAAGAGCGAGCGAGAGCGGCTGAGTGACAGAGAGAGAGAGAGAGCGCGAGAGAGCGCGAGAGAGCGCGAGCGAGAGCGGAAGAGTGACAGAGAAAGTGAGCGCGAGCGAGAGCGGCAGAGTGACAGAGAGAGACAGAGCCGCGATGGAGAGCGGCTGCGTACAAGGTTGGAGGAAGGATCGAAGAGAGAGAGCGAGGTTAGACCGTTAGAGGGGAGAGAGTGCGCGAATATGTAGAGAGAGAGAGATTCCTCGCACCGAATGTTTTAATCTGGAGCATTTGAGGCCATTGATCTCATCTTCTCTCTCCTCCAATCGCGCCGGTCAACCCGCTCCCTGCCGGTCAAACTTCGCTGAGTCACACACTAAAAAACAAAATTAAATTTTAAACGTTTTCACTCTCTCTCCTCTCTCTTCTCCACTCTATTCTCTCTGCTCTCATTTCTCTTTCTTGATGGCGGAAGAAGTTGTCGCGGCGAGAATCACGGAGAGGAAGAAGAAACTCGTCGCCAGAGAGAGGGAGGCGATCGGGATAGAGAGAGAGATCGCGGGACAGAGAGTAGGAGACCGAGAGGAGAAGAAGATGAAGAGAGAGAGAGAGAGATTGTGAGAGAGAAAGAAGAAAGATAGGAAGAGAAGAAAGCGGAAGAAGAGACGTCGCGAGAGAGGGAGAAGCAATTTCTCCCTCTCGCGCGATGAGGAGAGAAGAACGCAAGAGAGAAAGGGAGAGACGCTTCTCTCTGAAGAGGAGAGAAGAGGAGAAATCTCCCCCTCCTCTTACGCACGCACGCGCGCGTGCGGGGGAGAGAGGAAGGGAGCGAGAGGGAAGAGGAGAAATGGAGGAAGAGGGAGAGAAAGAGATTACGGGAGAGAAAGAAGAAGGAAAGGGAGAGAGACGTCGTGAGAGAGGGAGAAGCGATTTATCCCTCTCGCGATGAAGAGAGGAGAACGCAGGAGAGAGAGGAAAGAGAGAGGAAAAAGGGAGAAATAAGTTTCCGGAAAGAGAGAAAGAGAGAGATAGGGGAGAGAGGATACGGGAGAGAAAAAAATAGGCGGGAAGAGAGAGGCTTCCTTTCTTTCTTTCTTTATTTGAGAACAAATGTACTATTAAAATGTTGTTAATTTATGAAAAAGCAAGAATATTCTATTAAACATAAAATTATCATTTTAATCATTTTAAATCATGATAACGTGCATTTATGACTATATTTTAAAGAAGAAATGCATGAAATTGCATGTTATCGGCTACCGCAGTGACCCAGTTATCGGTCCTTGCGTGACTTAGGCGTCTGTCTCTCTCTATCTTTTCCTTTCTGTTCGCACTACAAGTTCTCTATCTCCTTTCCAATTCGCACTACCCGTTCTCTCTCTATCTTTTTCTCAGTTCGCATTACCCGTTCTCTCTCTCTTCATGCGAATTACCTGTTTCGTCTCGCTCTCTCTCCTCCCTCCTCCGCATTACCTATTTGCTCTCACTCTCTCACTCCTTCCGCATTGCCTGTTTGATCTCGCTCTCTCTCCTCCCTCCGTGTTACACATTCGACGCAGTTGTAGGTGGAAGGATCATACTGGATCTCCTCTCCCTCCTCCACTTTATCCACGCCGGACTGCCATATCTGGAAAAGGAGAATAGTTGTTACCTATCATCCCTTAATCTCTTGCATAGCGTCTCTTGATCCTCTGAATCCCACCTTCGGACGTGAGGTTGGTCTGGCAGAGGATTCTCCTTTTTCGGCGGCACCCTGAAGAAAAAAGGAGAATTATCTATGTAGAGAGAGAGTGTGAGTGTGTAGGTGTGAGTGAGAGAGAGAGAATATACCCGGTTCTTCTTTTTTTGTTTCTGGGACCCTTGAGACCGCGAGCCATGTTACTGATCGTTGCGGATACTTCTGCAGAGGCGAGTCAGGATTTTGGGGAAGGAGGGTGAGACGGAGGATCGAGCGAGAGCGAGAGCGTTTGAGAGAGCGAGAAGCGAGAGAAAGAGCGAGCGAGAGCGACAGAGTGACAGAGAGAGAGAGAGAGCCTGAGAGAGCACGAACGAGAGCGGCAGAGTGACAGAGAGAGACAGAGAGAGCGATGGAGCACGGCAGCGTGACACAGGGATAGAGAGAGAGAGAGATAGAGCGAGCGAGAGCGGCAGAGGGACACAGAGATAGGGAGAGCGAACTTGGGCGGCAGCGTGACAGGGAGAGAGAGAGAGAGCGCGTACGAGTAATTCGGAGGTGGGAAGGAGGAAGGGAGGGAGAGAGAGAGAGCGAGGAATGCGGAGGTTGGAGGGGAGAGAGTGCGCGAATGTGTAACACGGAGGGAGGAGAGAGAGCGAGATCAAAGCGGAAGGAGGTGAGAGAGCGAGAGCAAACAGGAGGTGAGAGAGTAAGAGATGATCGATAAAGATAAAAAAAAAATAGTATGAAATTATTTTGACCTCAACATCTATTAATTGGATATAAAGAATAAGAACTCGAGATTAAATTCTATTTTGCAAATTAATCAACGAACTAGAAAATAACTATTTAAATATTTTTCTTTTCCATATTGTTTGTGAAAAACCCTCGGAATTCATATAATCATAACATTGACTTAGAACACTCATGAAAATAATCCAGCATATTATACACGAAGATTACAACTCTAGCATCGAATCACGCCAATCGCGTGACCGCTCCATCGTCTTCAGTTTTGCGTCCACATCTTGGAAAATTCTGGCAGTCAATAGAGGTTATATAGAGAGGGAAGCGAGAGAGTCGTGGCGAGAGAAGGTGAATGAGCTTAGAGACAGAGAGAAGCGATATAATAGAGGGAGAGAGTCGTAGCGAGAGAGGGTTATGAGGGTAGAGAGAGAAGGGAGAGAAGGGAGAGAATAGAGGGAGAGAGAGTCGGAGCGAGAATGATAGGGAGTAGAGGACAGAGCGTTGAAGCGAGACAGAGAGAGAAAGAGAGCGTGGAGGACAGAGAGTTAAGGGGAGGTATTCAGTAATTTAATTATCATCTTGTTTTCTGCTTAACGGACTTACACTCCGGATGCTAAGAACTCAAGGAAAGTCAGAGCGGAAGGGAGACAAGGGAGTTAAGGGGGAGAGATGAGCTGCAGCTATCCTTCCCTGTTTGACGCGAAGCTGGGAGTGATCCAAGTAGCCGACCTCGGAGGTTCTCGGAGGCGGCAGATCTCTACTACCTGCGTTGTCCCCTCCGCGTAGTTGAATAGTCCATAAGCGATGGGAAACGCCTGCGAGAAATCCGTTGTATATTCCAGAAAGCGGCTCCCAGAGGTCGCTGAAAAATATAGAGTTTGGCCGAAAATCCTTCGGAAGGCTGTTCTTGGGAAGGCTAACGGAATTACCCTTTCCCAAGAATAAGACTGCACCGGCCAGGCTGTCCATCTCCATCCATCGCCTTTGTCCGGAGGTTTCGTCAAGTCGATATAATTCGAAGTCTAATACTCGATCACTGGTTCTATCAATGATATTTCTCTTTTTCACTGCCAGGAGGAGTTCGCCTTCCGATTCCATCACATATAAGTCAATCGTGCGGGGTTGCGTGCTTCTTATTCTACGTCGTGTCAGGGGTCCGGCATTTAGGTAAGACCTTACAGTTGCGGGAGGTCCCCTGCTGCAAACGTAAAGGTTCAAATAATGGTCAATCGCGTAGAACTGACCTTTGCAGTGGGCGACGGCCCCCGGATAGCGCAGGAGTCCTAGTGAGGGCAGAATTGTCCAGCACTTGTCACCTGGACTTGCAAAAGCGAGAAGATCACTGCGGAAAATGGCAAGCGCCGTGCACCCCGGCAATCTTGGGTCAGACGACAGAACTAAAGTGGAGATGACTCCCTCGTCCATGCGGTCGTTAAAGAATTGGCATGGGCGACGAAGGTTTGCCTCTACCCGGGGAAGAGGAGCTCTATCAGCTGTCTCCGGGTTCAAGAGACACAAGTTGTAGGAGGAATCAAGAATGACGAGCCACCCTAGGCATGAGCCACAGCAATATCCTCCGGGCGCTGCCGGAAGTGCCTGAACGTGTGTTCCCCAGTCTAAGACAGGGTGAAATGTGCCCGTACTTGTATGATCCGATAGGGGAAGCAGGAGCCACGGCGGCATTCTTGTGGAACATCTCCAGGAATGGCAGACGGCACGGAAACGGACGAAATCTGTATTGTCGTTGAGTCGTCCCGCGATATGCCTCAGCATCGTCTGTGGCAGCGCAGACCAGTCGACAATGGAGGAGCCCATGATCGATTCCTCGTTTCTTGAAAATTCCTCGGAAGAGGACATCAATATTTATAAACAGATTTTCCCATAAGAGTCGTAAACGGAACTGTTGTAAACGGATTTTCCCAGAGCGAGACGAAACGGATTTGTCAGTCCTCGCGTGACTGAGGAGTCTATGATTTTCCCAGACCAGCCGACAGTAGAGGAGCCCATGATTTGCCCATGATTCTCTCTCTCTTCCTGCGAATTACCTGTTTCGTCTCGCTCTCTCTCCTCCAACCTCCGCATTCCTCGCTCTCTCTCTCTTCCTCCCTTCCTCCTTCCCACCTCCGAATTACTCGTACGCGCTCTCTCTCTCTCTCCCTGTCACGCTGCCGCCCAAGTTCGCTCTCCGTATCTCTGTGTCCCTCTGCCGCTCTCGCTCGCTCTATCTCTCTTTTTCTCTACACATTCGCGCACTCTCTCCCCTCCAACATCCGCATTCCTCGCTCTCTCTCTCTCTCCCTCCCTTCCTCCTTCCAACCTCCCGATTACTCGTACGCGCTCTCTCTCTCTCTCTCTCTCCTCTCAGGCTGCCGCCCAAGTTCGCTCTCTCCCTGTCACCCTGTCACGCTGCTTCCAAAAATGAGGAAAGCGTAACTGTCTTCCCCATAGTGTAAGGCATAACTGCCCCAATACTGTCGGGCATAACTGCCCCATAATGACAGGCGGACATAGGTAACTGACCCTCTGTGTCCCTCTGCCGCTCTCGCTCTCGCTCTCTCTCTCTCGCTCTCTCTCTCTCTCTCTCTCTCTCTCTCTCTCGCTCTCTCTCTCTCTCTCTCTCTCTCTCTCTCTCTCTCTCTCTCTATCCCTGTGTCATTCAGCCGCTCTCCATCGCTCTCTCTGTCTCTCTCTGTCACTCTGCCGCTCTCGCTCTCGCTCTCGCTCGCACTCTCTATCTCTCTGTGTCGCTCTTTCACTCTGCCGCTCTCGCTCGCGCTCTCTCTCTCTCTCTCTCTCTGCCGCTCTCGCTCGCTCTTTCTCTCGCTTCTCGCTCTCTCAAACGCTCTCGCTTGCTCTTTCTCTCGCTTCTCGCTCTCTCAAACGCTCTCGCTTCTCGCTCTCTCAAACGCTCTCGCTTGCTCTTTCTCTCGCTTCTCGCTCTCTCAACCGCTCTCGCTTTTGCTCGCTCCTCCGTCTCACCCTCCTTCCCCCAAACCCCTGACTCGCCTCTGCGGAAGTATACGCGACGATCAGTAACATGGCTCGCGGTCTCAAGGGTCCCAGAAACAAAAAAAAGAAGAACCGGGTATATTCTCTCTCTCTCACTCACACGTACACGCTCACACTCTCTCTCTCTACATAGATAATTCTCCTTTTTCCTTCAGGGTGCCGCCGAAAAAGGAGAATCCTCTGCCAAACCAACCTCACGTCCGCAGGTGGGTTTCAGAGGATCAAGAGATGCTATGCACGAGATTAAGGGATGATATGCAATCATCAAGGATAATAACAACCATTCTCCTTTTCAGATATGGCAGTCCGGCGTGGATAAAGTGGAGGACGGAGAGGAGCTCCAGTATGATCCTTCCACCTACAACTGCCTCCATCCCTTTTGCATCGGTTGGCCGTGTCTGAGGTCAACGCTCGACGAGAAATTGGCTGCCTCTTTATTCATGTCTGATGTTTATGTTTTTCTTGAGCGACAGTTTTGACATACTGCGTGATCCGTTGGGCATTGTTCGGACGGAGTTTCCACATACTCTATATGCTGTTGCCGGCACACAGGTCTTATCATAAAAAAATTTCTTCGGAAAGTGATCAGCTGTACCTGAAAAATCCTGAATTTTGATTTCTTTTTAGGCTAAGAGATCGAGTTCTAATTACATTGGTGTGTTTAAGCTGTCTAACATTTCTGGAAAGAAACGTGCCCCCAATGCCGGAATCATCCAGCGATGGCAGCAGTGATGAAGACGAGGAAGAAGATAACGATAAGCATTCGCGACCTAGTTTAGAGGTAAAAAGAAAAAGACTAATAAGATCTCAAGTGCTGCCTCTATTGAAATTAAGCCATTTGATCTTTCCTGTTTTTGACAGTTGCTAAAGATTGACCACGAGGGTGCGGTGAATCGGATCCGCGCAATGCCTCAAAATCCGATGATATTTGCATCTTGGTCTGAGAGGGGCTGCGTACAGGTTAACTTACTTTCTCCTAATATTAGAAAAAGGATATAGAGGCAACGGGATCTATGGAAATTTTTTTTTTCTGGGTTTATCATCTGGGGTTTAAGTAATTTTTACATTTTTTTTCTCTGGACTTTTGGTTTAGGGTTTAAGTCATCTATAAGACAATGTCTTTATTGCCTCAGAATTTAGGGCTTTATCCTTTATTTTGCTTTTTCAAGAATTAGGGTTACGCCCAAGGCCATCTATTGATTTTTTATGATGTAGCATTCGGGTTTAGATCATCTTGATTCAGGTTTAGGCCCCCTAATGATTTGTTTGGACTTTGGATTTAGGGTTTGAGTGATCTATCAGACAATTTTCAGCGCGTGTTCTTTGGACTCTTGTTACATTTTATTGATTATCAATAAACCCATTTCAGGTGTGGGATTTGAGCACTCGTTGCAGCACCCTGGACTCGATTTTCCTTCATGGGGGCTGCAAAATGAGAAATACCTCTTCGGCTATCACGTTCACGGGGCATAAGACAGAGGGTTTTGCTCTAGACTGGAACCCATGGACACCAGGAAGACTCGTGTCTGGTAAAAAGAAAACTACCTAAATAACAGCCATTTAACAGTCTCTTATTCCCGATCTTGAATTTTAAGGCGATTGCAATGGTTATATTCACCTATGGGAGCCTTCATGCGGGACATTAAATGTGGATAAAGAACCGCTCAAGGGCCATACTGCAAGTGTTGAAGATGTACAGGTGCAAGCCATGGCCTCAAAATCTTTTATTTTTTTAAAAAGAAAAATTACAATGACACTCGTTCCCTCTTTTTTTCTCCACGTAGTGGAGCCCAGAGGATCTAAATATATTTGCTTCATGCTCGGTGGATAAAAGCATTGCTGTTTGGGACACACGTAAAGGGAAGTCTCCAGTTTTTTCCTTTCAAGCGCACAACTCAGATGTTAACGTCATCTCGTGGAATAGGTGGAAAAATAGCTTGCCCATTAGTTATATTTCTTATTGAATAAAATTTTGTGAGAAATTTTTGTCCTTCTTAGGCATACTAGGGGCAGGGAAAGAGCTCGCTTCTGGTAGCGAGGACGGATCAATCTGTGTGCATGATCTCAGAAAGAGTGAGGTATTTTCTTGTTTTTACTTTAAACGGAAAATTTAGAAATGGCAGAAATTCGACATAATAATGTTTTCCATTCCAGGGTAAGATTGCGGATGCAGATTGCTTAGAGCGTCGAGAGTATCACAGATATCCCATCACATCAATGGAGTGGAGCCCACACGATCCGTCCACCCTCGCAGTCGCTTCATCTGACAACCAGCTAACGTGAGATTTTCTTTGACCTTCTATAAGTGAATTTAGATCTCTTGTGGTAAAATTCAAATTCTGTCAGAAATTTTTTTAGGATATGGGACTTCTCAGTAGAGAGTGACATGGAAGAAGATCGCACGAAGGAAAAAGTGCAAGTACCTGAAGGCTTGTCGCCAAACTTGCTCTTCATTCATCAGGTTTTTAATGTTTGTCATTTTTTTGGTTTTGTCATGATTTTCTTAAGAGTTCAAGCATTTTATTGCACGTGAATCAACAGGGACAGAAGGATTTAAAGGAGGTGCATTGGCACGCACAGATCCCTGGAATGCTCCTCTCGACTGCAGTAGATTGTTTCAATGTCATGATGCCTTCAAATATATGAAGATGCAGTAGATTTTCTTTGAATTCTTCGTGAAGATGCTGATGGAACTCGCAATTTCTAACGTTGATCTTCCTATTTTACATGTTTCAGACTGCCCAAGTTTTTTTTAGGGCGTTTTTTTATTGTGATTCTAAAATATTTAGAATCATCGAAGCCTACTCCGATGGAATATATTTAGAAGAAGAAGAGCGTACTTCTCGTTGAATTGGCTGATGGAATGTCAGTATGTCCCACATTCTCTGATAACCAGTCAATGAGTTAATAGTGTCACTTACATATTTTCCTTTCTGACTGGAGTTAATATTTGCTCAGCTAAACTTTTTTGATGAGAACATGAATGTATGATTTCTCGTCTTATGATCAAGAGCACAAATTCAGTTGATATTTTCATCCACTGGAATCTCAAATGCATAAACCGTGCTTTCTTAAAGACTCTCTATGGTGAATATTCTTTGGTACCGACTTATTTGTATGATCACAATATCAATATGTATGATTTATGCCTCTTTGCCTCTTCATATATATGTCATGCAATCAATGATTCGACCTTGTGACATGATGACGAGGTGTATTATAACTATATTACCCTCACTAGAGGGAAGTTGTAAATTGACTCCTACGGTTACTGGTATGCCACCACTTATTATGTTCAAGGAGAGGAGGAAGCATCGGGACAGAGGGCATCACAAGAGGCCTGGTCCCAACCAACATTATAGGATGCCCACACAACATCACAGGAATCGTCAACCAGAGAGAAATAGAGAGTCAGGGCAAGGGTCTTGACGATGGAGGGTTTTTCACGCACAATATGGAAAAGAAAAATATTTAAATAGTTCTTTTCTAGTTCTTTGATTAATTTGCAACATAAAAATTAATCTCGAGTTGTTATTCCTTATATCCAATTTCTACTACTATCTCTCTCCCTCCGCTCTCCTCTTTTTCCTTCTCTCTCTACCTCTCCCTTCTTGCTTCTGACTTCTCTGTCTCCTCTATCTTCTCCTCTTCTCACTTCTGACCTCCCTTCTTTCTCCTCGTGTGACTTTTCTCCCTCCCCTCTCCTGGTTGCACTCTTTGTCTATCTCTATCTCTCCTCCTCTTCTGACTTCCCAACTCCCTCTATCTAACTTCTGTCCTCTTATCCCTCTCTCTCTCTCAGAGTAATGTTGATGAAACTTGTTCAGAGATAGCCCGCTTATCCAAGAATGCGACTTGTTTAGGTTAAAGATTGCAACGTGTCGTTTTGTCCACGTGTCTAGCGGACCATAAAAGAAAACCTCAAAATAACGACGTTCTCGTCGGTTTCTCCGCTTCCTGTATGCTCGTTGAAGAACACAACCAGAAAGGCGAGGCGCGGCAAGAACAGACCCATCGCCACTTGATGGACGATCCCGATGAGGTCGAGTCTTTCTTGAAGTCAATCGATTGACCATTCTTTCGTCACGTGGAAGATTTTATTGAAGATGGACTTCGAGGAGGACGCTCGCCGACCGGCAAGGTACTGGTCAACGTACTAAGAGTTTCAAACAGTGCTGCGGCCGGAAGTGCCGCATTTAGGTTATGCTTCCAAGACCTCGCTGCCGGAAAACATAGAGAAGGGCGAGCAGGAGAAGACTCGCAGGACCACGACAGCGAGGAGAAATGCTTCGCCGGACCTCATTAACAACGTCATTGCAGCAGTCGTACGCTTTCCTGATCCCCCCCCCCCCCACCGCTCCGCTTCAGGGCCTCCATCATCCTTTGAGGACCTTGAAGTAGCGGAATAGTTTTGACGGGTAGTTTTGCAGACGAACTCTGCTACCTCCCCAGAATTGTAGAAATTGCTTTTGGGTTTTCTTTCTCTCGAGAAATTAGTAAGAAAAACTTGAAGCGTCTTCTTCTTCTTCTTCTTGAAACTAGGGTGGCTTCTTCTTCTATTTTTCAGACGAAGTATGCAAATAGAGGTAATTTTGATAGCTGGACTAAAGGGTTTATGAGTAATCAATGCCTTCCTTTTGGTTGTAACCTTGGGCAACCAATCTGGCTCTGTATCTATCGACGGTACCATTAGAGCAATCTTTGAGTTCGAAGACCATTTGCACTCGATGATATGTATAAGCGGAATGTGGGGAAAGAGTTTCATGATTTGATTGATAAGAAGGGCATTGAAGCTCGTGGATTCTATGGGTTCGTTGGTTGGTGGGTGGTGGCAATCAAGCATTGAGCTGATGGGCGTTTTTTGGATTGAGAGGGTTTAGAACTAACTTAGCTGGTTTGAAAATTCTGTAGTTTCTTGATTGACCGGGTTTTGACTGGTGTAGACGTGGGTAGGGGTTCCAGTGAATGACGTTGGAATATTGGAGGACCTGGTGGAGTTGAGGGGAGCTTCGGTTGAGTTGGAAATGAGGCTGGTTCATGGACTTGATCAAGAGAAGATTGAGGAATGATGAGTGATGGAGGAATAGCCGTGGAGTGTGATGGTTGTGCTGAGGTGCTGAGGCGCCTATAAAAAATCATGTAAGGTAAGGGAGGGAGTAGGTTTAGTCAATCCAAACGCTTTACTGCACTCCCTCGATTGACTTATTATCAGAGCATCATTGACCAACTCATTGACTTGTTATCAGAGCATGTGGGACTAATATTGACATTCCATCAGCCAACTCAACGAGAAGCACGCTCTTCTTCTTCTAAATATATTCCATCGGAGTAGGCTTCGATGATTCTAAATATTTTAGAATCACAATAAATAAAACGCCCCCAAAAAAAACGTGGGCAGTTTGAAACATGTAAAATAGGAAGGCCAAAGTTTGAAATTGCGAGTTCCATCAGCATCTTCACGAAAGATTTCAAAGAAAATCTACTGCATCTTCATATATTTGAAGGCATCATGACATTGAAACAATCAACTGCAGTCGAGAGGAGCATTCCAGGGATCTGTGAGTGCCAATGCACTTCCTTTAAATCCTTCTGTCCCTGTTGATTCACGTGCAATAAAATGCTTGAACTCTTAAGAAAATCATTGCAAAACCAAAAAAATGACAAACATTAAAAACCTGATGAATGAAGAGCAAGTTTGGCGACAAGCCTTCAGGTACTTGCACTTTTTCCTTCGTGCGATCTTCTTCCTCGTCACCCTCTACTGAGAAGTCCCATATCCTAAAAAAATTTCCGACAGAATTTGAATTTTGCCCCAAGAGATCTAAATTCACTTACAGAAGGTCAAAGAAAATCTCACGTCAGCTGGTTGTCAGATGACGCAACTGCTAGGGTGGACGGATCGTGTGGGCTCCACTCCATTGATGTGATGGGATATCTGTGATACTCTCGACGCTCTAAACAATCTGCATCCGCAATCTTACCCTAGAATGGAAAACATTCATCAAATTTCTGCCATTTCTAAAATTTCCATTTCAAGTAAAAACAAGAAAATACCTCACTCTTTCTGAGATCATGCACGCAGATTGATCCGTCGTCGCTACCAGAAGCGAGCTCTTTCCCGCCCCTTGTATGCCTGAGAAGGACAAAAAATTCTCAGAAAATTTTTATTAAATCAGAAATATAAGTACTGGGCAAGTTATTTTTCCACCTATTCCACGAGATGACGTTAACATCTGAGCTGTGCGCTTGAAAGGAAAAAACTGGAGACTTCCCTTTGCGTGTGTCCCAAACAGCAATGCTTTTATCCGCCGAGCATGAAGCAAATAGATTTAGATCGTCTGGGCTCCACTACGTGGAGAAAAAAAGAGCGAACGAGCGTCATTGTCATTTTTCTTTTTAAAAAAATAAAAGATTTTGGGGCCATGGCTTGCACCTGTACATCTTCAACACTTGCAGTATGGCCCTTTAGCGGTTCTTCATCCACATTTAATGTCCCGCATGAAGGCTCCCACAGGTGAATATAACCATTGCAATCGCCTTAAAATTCAAGATCGAGAATAAGAGACTGTTAAATGGTTGTTATTTAGATAGTTTTCTTTTTACCAGACACGAGTCTTCCTTGTGTCCATGGGCTCCAGTCTAGAGCAAAACCCTCTGTCTTATGCCCCGTGAACGTGATAGCCGAAGAGGTATTTCTCATTTTGCAGCCCCCATGAAGGAAAATCGAGTCCAGGGTGCTGCAACGAGTGCTCAAATCCCACACCTGAAATGGGTTTATTGATAATCAATAAAATGTAACAAGAGTCCAAAGAACACGCGCTGAAAATTGTCTGATAGATCACTCAAACCCTAAATCCAAAGTCCAAACAAATCATTAGGGGGCCTAAACCTGAATCCAGATGATCTAAACCCGAATGCTACATCATAAAAAATCAATAGATGGCCTTGGGCGTAACCCTAATTCTTGAAAAAGCAAAATAAAGGACAAAGCCCTAAATTCTGAGGCAATAAAGACATTGTCTTATAGATGACTTAAATCCTAAACCAAAAGTCCAGAGAAAAAAAATGTAAAAATTACTTAAACCCCAGATGATAAACCCAGAAAAAAAAAATTTTCCATAGATCCCGTTGCCTCTATATCCTTTTTCTAATATTAGGAGAAAGTAAGTTAACCTGTACGCAGCCCCTCTCAGACCAAGATGCAAATATCATCGGATTTTGAGGCATTGCGCGGATCCGATTCACCGCACCCTCGTGGTCAATCTTTAGCAACTGTCAAAAACAGGGAAGGTTAAATGGCTTAATTTCAATGGAGGCAGCACTTGAGATCTTATTAGTCTTTTCTTTTACCTCTAAACTAGGTCGCGAATGCTTATCGTTATCTTCTTCATCGTCTTCATCACTGCTGCCATCGCTGGATGATTCCGGCATTGGGGCACGTTTCTTTCCAGAAATGTTAGACAGCTTAAACACACCAATGTAATTAGAACTCGATCTCTTAGCCTAAAAGAAATCAAAATTCAGGATTTTCAGGTACAGCTGATCACTTTCCGAAGAAATTTTTAAGATAAGACCTGTGTGCCGGCAACAGCATATAGAGTATGTGGAAACTCCGTCCGAACAATGCCCAACGGATCACGCAGTATGTCAAAACTGTCGCTCAAGAAAAACATAAACATGAGACATGAATAAAGAAGTAGCCAATTTCTCGTCGAGCGTTGACCTCAGACACGGCCAACCGATGCAAAAGGGATGGAGGCAGTTGTAGGTGGAAGGATCATACTGGAGCTCCTCTCCCTCCTCCACTTTATCCACGCCGGACTGCCATATCTGGAAAAGGAGAATGGTTGTTATTATCCTTGATGATTGCATATCATCCCTTAATCTCGTGCATAGCGTCTCTTGATCCTCTGAAACCCACCTGCGGACGTGAGGTTGGTTTGGCAGAGGATTCTCCTTTTTCGGCGGCACCCTGAAGGAAAAAGGAGAATTATCTATGTAGAGAGAGAGTGTGAGTGTGTAGGTGTGAGTGAGAGAGAGAGAATATACCCGGTTCTTCTTTTTTTTGTTTCTGGGACCCTTGAGACCGCGAGCCATGTTATTAATCGTTGCGGATACTTCCGCAGAGGCGAGTCAGGGTTTGGGGGAAGGAGGGTGAGACGGAGGAGCGAGCAAAAGCGAGAGCGTTTGAGAGAGCGAGAAGCGAGAGAAAGAGCGAGCGAGAGCGGCTGAGTGACAGAGAGAGAGAGAGAGCGCGAGCGAGAGCGGAAGAGTGACAGAGAAAGTGAGCGCGAGCGAGAGCGGCAGAGTGACAGAGAGAGACAGAGCCGCGATGGAGAGCGGCAGCGTGCAAGGTTGTAGGAAGGATCGAAGAGAGAGAGCGAGGTTAGACCGTTAGAGGGGAGAGAGTGCGCGAAAATGTAGAGAGAGAGAGAGAGATTCCTCGCACCGAATGTTTTAATGTGGAGCATTTATGGCCGTTGATCTCATCTTCTCTCTCCTCCAATCGCGCCGGTCAACCCGCTCCCTGCCGGTCAAACTTCGCTGAGTCACACAGTAAAAAACAAAATTAAATTTTAAACGTTTTCACTCTCTCTCCTCTCTCTTCTCCACTCTATTCTCTCTGCTCTCATTTCTCTTTCTTGATGGCGGAAGAAGTTGTCGCGGCGAGAATCACGGAGAGGAAGAAGAAACTCGTCGCGAGAGAGAGGGAGAGAGAGAGAGAGGAGGAAGGAAGATGGAAAGAGAGGGGCATTGCGAGAGAGGGGGAAGAGAGAGAAGCTGGCGACGGAATTCCCGTCGCCACAGAGAGGGAGGCGATCGGGATAGAGAGAGAGAGATCGCGGGACAGAGAGTAGGAGACCGAGAGGAGAAGAAGATGAAGAGAGAGAGATTATGTGAGAGAAAGAAGAAAGATAGGAAGAGAAGAAAGCGGAAGAAGAGACGTCGCGAGAGAGGGAGAAGCAATTTCTCCCTCTCGCGCGATGAGGAGAGAAGAACGCAAGAGAGAAAGGGAGAGACGCTTCTCTCTGAAGAGGAGAGAAGAGGAGAAATCTCCCCCTCCTCTTACGCACGCACGCGCGCGTGCGGGGGAGAGAGGAAGGGAGCGAGAGGGAAGAGGAGAAATGGAGGAAGAGGGAGAGAAAGAGATTACGGGAAAGAAAGAAGAAGGAAAGGGAGAGAGACGTTGTGAGAGAGGGAGAAGCGATTTATCCCTCTCGCAATGAAGAGAGGAGAACGCTGGAGAGAGAGGAAAGAGAGAGGAAAAAGAGAGGAATAATTTCCGGAAAGAGAGAGATAGGGGAGAGAGGATACGGGAGAGAAAAAAATAGAGGGGAAGAGAGAGGCTTCCTTTCTTTCTTTCTTTATTTGAGAATAAATGTACTATTAAAATGTTGTTAATTTATGAAAAATCAAGAATATTTTATTAAACATAAAATTATCATTTTAATCGTTTTAAATCATGATAACATGCATTTATGACTATATTTTAAAGAAGAAATGCATGACATTGCATGTTATCAGATACCCCAGTGACCTAGTTATCGGTCCTTGCGTGACTTAGGCGTCTGTCTCTCTCTATCTTTTCCTTTCTGTTCGCACTACAAGTTCTCTATCTCCTTTCCAATTCGCACTACCCGTTCTCTCTCTATCTTTTTCTCAGTTCGCATTACCCGTTCTCTCTCTCTTCCTGCGAATTAACTGTTTCGTCTCGCTCTCTCTCCTCCCTCCTCCGCATTGCCTATTTGCTCTCACTCCTTCCGCATTGCCTGTTTGATCTCACTCTCTCTCCTCCCTCCGTGTTACACATTCGAGGCAGTTGTAGGTGGAAGGATCATACTGGAGCTCCTCTCCCCCCTCCACTCTATCCACGCCGGACTGCCATATCTGGAAAAGGAGAATAGTTGTTACATATCATCCCTTAATCTCTTGCATAGCGTCTCTTGATCCTCTGAATCCCACCTTCGGACGTGAGGTTGGTCTGGCAGAGGATTCTCCTTTTTCGGCGGCACCCCGAAGGAAAAAGGAGAATTATCTATGTAGAGAGAGAGTGTGAGTGTGTAGGTGTGAGTGTGAGAGAGAGAATATACCCGGTTCTTCTTTTTTTTGTTTCTGGGACCCTTGAGACCGCGAGCCATGTTATTGATCGTTGCGGATACTTCTGCAGAGGCGAATCAGGATTTTGGGGAAGGAGGGTGAGACGGAGGATCGAGCAAGAGCGAGAGCGTTTGAGAGAGCAGCTTCTTGTATGAAGCGAAAATTCCTTTCACACAATAGAAGAATGCCTCTCAGCAAATTCGTCAAGAAACCAAGAAAACCTGGACAAGGACGAACACAAGTAACTAAAACTTTTAGATTTTCTTCTCCTACCTCTCCTTCTTCTCCTTCTTCCCCTTCTTCTTCTTCTTCTTCTTCTTCTTCTTCTTCTTCTTTCCCCTGAAAAGATACCAAATAAAGATACCTAACATCGGTCTTTTGCTCCTGACTCTAAGTTCTCTGCAATCATTATCTTGGACAAAGATTTGGAAAGCTTTTTGAGCCTCAGATCCCAACATCTTTCTCTCTCTATCTCGCTTCAACGCTCTATCCTCTACTCCCTATCACTCTCGCTCCGACTCTCTCTCTCGCTACGACTCTCTCCCTCTAGTATCGCGCTTCTCTGTCTCTAACCTCAGTCACCTTCTCTCGCGACGACTCTCTCGCTTCCCTCTCTGTAACCTCTGTTGGGAGTGATCCTCCCAAAGGTCAATGTTGACTGCCAGAATTTTCCAAGATGTGGACGCAAAACTGAAGACGATGGAGCGGTTACGCGATTGGCGTGATTCGATGCTTGATTATTTTCACGAGTGTTGAAGTCAACGTTATGATTATATGAATTCCGAGGGTTTTTCACGCACACAATGGAAAAGAAAAATATTTAAATAGTTATTTTCTAGTAAACATGTAAGAGGGTAGTAATCTTCAATTGCTACAAGGTTTGATTTTGCTGCACAATCTAGAATTTTAGAGTATTCAAGGAAAACCCTAGAGCTGAAAATTGGCCTTCCCTCTTCTACAATTTGCACTTAAAAAAACAATCAATTTTTTTAGGTCTTAATCTATTTGAAGGCGAATATCATTGTGGATAAGCTATGATTTAATCCCTCTTAAAGTGAATAATTTAAGACAAATGAAATGGGTAAGAAATTTTATTTAGAAAGTGTAGAGTTAAATAAATGCGTACGTGCTTATAATTTTAATTAGTTAATAATGGGATGACTAATGAAAAATAAACGGGGAGGATTAAGTTAAAGTTATCCTTTATCCCTATAAAAAGGGAGGCCATGTTCGCTTTTCAATCACGTTGACATTAGTCTTAATCTTCTATCCAATGTTGACTTTGGTGAACTCAAAGGACCAATTTCCCTTTAAAAAATGAAGAGGAAATTGAGGAATTAAGGTAAGGAACACCGATATAATCTGATCATTGTGGGATGCGATCAATTGGCCAATTATGATTATGATTTGATTGATGGGCATTGATCGCTAGGATGATTTGATTGTCATAGTGATCGATGTCCAACAATATGATCAGGTATTTGATCATTAATCGCTCAGTGATCATTGACTCGGTGATCAGATGTCATGGTGATCATTGGCTGATGATCTCTGAGTAGCTAGTGATTAAAATTTTAAAAAACATTTTGATAAAAAGTACCCCTACTAATAAAAAATGAAAAAAAAACCCTTAAAATCATTGATCCTAGAATTGATCACTAAGATCGATTTGTTGGATTTGTTGATCAAAGCTAACTTATTGCGATCACTAGTCAGATCATCACATTTGATTAAGACGATCCCATCCGATCGAGGCTATCCGACCAGTGATCTTCGATCGAGACAAATAACTCAATCCCTGATCATCATCCTCCATTAGATTGAGGGTTATTTTTAATTTCTTTTAAGAGTTTAATTGTTTTTTCGTTCCCTGATGATCATCAGATTTTTTTTGCTACTACAGGCAGTTTCTCGTTCGGATTGCTTTCAGGTAAGATTTTGTGCGCCTTGAAATAGAGTGCTTTGATTCGGACGAGCAGGAAGGAATTAGAGTTTTTGTCCATCCTGTAGACATTTTGATGGACCCCACTCCACAACCAGCAACGTAACGGCCAACAGCCCAGAGTCAGGAGGGGTACAGGGGGACTCCCCAGGGTCACAAAGGGAAAACGACGCGGCTGCAGAAAGAGCGGGGCGACGCCAGCGCACTGTGAAACCAATGGCTGAAGACGACGGGGCTGAAGAATGTGTGGGGCGACGCCAGCGCCCTGCGAAACCAACGGCCGTGAAGGCTCGTTCAGAGTATCGTCTCGCCGTGGAGAACCGGTTCAGCCGAGAGGGCTTTACGCCGTTACTTGCACCAACGATAACACTCGCGTTCTTCGTCCCTTCCCCACGATACGCTGCCGGCACGTCGACGTGCCGACCGCATCACATTTTCTACAATCGCAAGTCCATTATAAGCTTTTTGTGCTCGAATTTAAGATTCATGACGGCTCTATTCGTCCAGAATCTGGACTGAAAACGACAAGGAAGATCCGCTGGGACTACTGATTATTTGATGTCCTTTTGTGCTCGGATTTCTTGATTATTTATTGATGCCAGTGATAATGTCCCCAATATTTCACCAAAAAAGGCGAAATGATTTGAATTACTGGCTTTAGTGGCAGGATTTACTCTTAGAGATCCCAGACTTGCCTCGGAGTTTAGGATCCATGCGCAATTTTCTTGATTTTTCAAATATTTAATTGATAAATATTCAAATTATTTTCCTCATATATAATTCTTGTATATTCGATCTTTGACGTTTAAGATGATTTTGGTTTCCAAGGACTGGTCGAAGTGAAATCCCTTGATTTAATTGATAACATGATCAAGGAAGCGATTATCGATCGATCAAAATGAAATCCCTTGATTCAATAGATAGCATGATCAAGGAAGTGATCATGGATCGATCAAAATGAAATCCCTTGATTCGATCAATAGCATAATTAAGGAAGTGATCATGGAGCGTTCAAAATGAAATCCCTTGTTTCGATCCATAGCATGATCGAAGAAGTGATCATGGATTCGGTGAAAAGAAATCACTTGCTTCGATCGATAGCATGATCCAGGAAGTGATCATTGATTCAGTGAAAATGATATCCCTTGATTCAATTGATACCATCATTAAGGAAGTGATCATGGATCGGTCGAAAACGAAATCCCTTGATTCGATCGATAGTAGTGTCATGGAAGTGATCGAGGATTGATCGAAACAAAATCCCTTGATTCGATCGATAGCATGATCTTAGAAGGGATTATGGATCGGTTGAAATGAAATCCCTTGATTCGATCCATACCATGATCGAGGAAGTGATCATTGATTTTGATGAAAAAACAAAATATCTTGTTTAGATCCATAGCATGATCAAGGAAGTGATCAAGGATCGGTCGAAACGAAATCCCTTGATTCAATCGATAGCATGATCAAGTAAGTGATCAAGGATTGGTTGAAACGAAACCCCTTGATTCAAAAGATAGTGATCAAGGATTGGTTGAAACGAAATCCCTTGATTCAATAGATAATGATCAAGGAAGAGATAATGGATTGGTCGATACGGAATCCCTTGATTCGATAGAGAGGATGGAAGTGATCTTCAATCTGATCGACAATTTGCACTTAAAAATTGGTAGAAAAATAAAAATAAGATGATAGAGCTCTCATTAGATCACCGTCATGGATCGATATTGTGGCTTGATCAACTAGGGTTGGTCAATTTTGATCGAGTCGACGATCTGATCGTCGCTCTTCGATCGATCGATCGGCAACCTGAGTAAATTCTCTTTTTTGATCGATCGTCAAGATCGCCGTGATCGACCTTTTTTCTTTTTCTTTTTTGTCATGGCTTTGTTCAGAGCCAAAGAGGAGTCCTTCGATGGAGCCATGAAGGGAGGCCAATCTTTTTTCGCTTTCCTAAAAAGGAAAATAAATGGAGTTCTCGGCGCCGGGAGAGACGATGTTGAATTTCGGATTGAACACATCGACGCCATGCACAACTTGGTAGAGCCCGGGAAGCGTGAAGGCTGCGTGGCTCTCGTACTGCCCCCACCGTGTTCTTGCTGAAATAAAAAAAATTCCCCTAGGATTCCCTTCTCCGTCCTGAAAGGAACTCTGTTCTTGCTGGAGATCCATTTACGAAGAATTCCCTTCTCCGTCCTGAAAGGAAATCTGAGGAATTGAGAATGCTGCGTTCCGGATATCCTCTCCAGCCGCTGGTTGCATGTCGTCCCCTTTGCTTCCGGGATCAATCGCGTGACCTTCCACAAATGGAAAAACAGTTAGCCATGAAAGGCAAATTCGTTAGCGGAGTATAGTCGGAGCTGTACCACGAGAATCCTCGGATCCACGCTCAGACCTTGGCGCTGAATCCTGACGAGGTGCTGGTGGTGGGCGAGAGGGCTTGGGAGGAGAGTTCCTCCGAGAAAGGCAAATAGAGAGAGAAACTAGGCTCTCTCTCTCTCTCTCTCTCTCTCTGATCGTCGACCTCAATCGATCGACCATCAATCGACGATCGATCGGCGCATAGACCATCTTGATCGATCGAGGCGGCGACCTTTTGCCGATCGGTCGATCGGTCGTGATCGGTCGTGATCGGTCGGATTCGATCTCACAGACTGATTTTGGCCGCTAAGCAGCCGATTTCAAGAAGTTCCAGATCTTGGCCCTGGTTTGGGCTTCCCTGATTCGGATTTTTTTCTTGATTTTCTTTCTTTATAAATATAATTTTTATAAACCTTTCGCAATTAATAGACAGTTGAAATCATGGCGATGCAAATATCAAGATTTTGAATCCTAACCGTCACCGAAACGCATCGTCTGATTTTAACCGTCCGTTGTCCGGGGAAAGTGACGGAGCTAACGGCCTATTACGTGGCACGGGGCGGGAGTGGTTTAAAATTAGAGAGTGCTCGTTCCCGCTGATCAATCCGCTTCGGATATCGGAAGGGTCAATCGATTTTATTTTAATCTAGAAGCTCGCTGATGTTCCGCGTTCGTGTCTCTACTGCCGCATTCGTTCTTTAGTCTTAGTTGCGGCTGAGACGTTAAAGCGATGGTAATTGGTTTTTTTACTCTTTTTTCCCTTTGATTCCGGTGATAACTGAATTTTTTTTATAGCGAGACTGGATTTGGGCATTTGGCTCGGATCCTCCTTGTTTTATCATCTGCCTTTTTTAATCACCGATTAAAGCAAAAAAAATTAGAGAAACCCTCGTTACTCTCTCTTTTGCTTTTTAATGTTGTCTCGGCACCCTCTTATTTCCATTTCTTGCCACTTGGTTGAATTTTTTGTCGGCCCAAGGTTGTAATTCTAAGTCATTCAGTCGAAAGGTTTTACACTAGCTTTCGTGAATTGATTCCTTTTCCAAGACTTATGTATCATATTTCTGTTGTGTTTGCTTGAGCATAAAATGGATTAGTATATTTTACGATGTTTTCATTTATAGCTTCGGGGCACCGTGATTTTGTTATTCATCAAATATTATAAACTAAAGACAATATTTCCCAAGTTTTTTTGTGCAATAACATCAAAATATAGCGTTTAGGTGTGATTAGTTAGTCTCATGTGAGATTCTAAAAACTTATTGGTTTTTTTTTGTTCTGGGAGAGGTTTAGAGTGATGTATTGATCGCAGATATAAACTTGGGATGTATTTTTTTCACTTTATAATAATTCTCAACTGCAGAATCAGAGTGCCCCAAAGCTATACACAAAAACATGTTAGATTCAGCAGTATGTCATTTTATTCAAAAGAAGAAGAAACGGGAAGTGTATTGGATTACCTCTCACTACCATTGGGCCTGGCAGATCCCCTCTTTGTCTGCCATCCTTTTAGCCCTTGGCTCACTCTCTATAACTCTCCCTGCCTACCTCTTTGCCCTTGGCTCACCCGCTTTCTGTCACCCACTCTAGACTCCCGGCAGTTCTATTAGCCCTTTGCTCCCCTCACGTCTTCAGCAATGTCAAGTCTCAGCATCTTCACTGACTCTGGCCAGGTGTGCATCACGGGCATCAAGCACTTGGAGCAACAACAATTGAGTCAGGGGACACCCAAGGGTTGTCATCAATCTCTTCCAACCTGACACCTCACCTCATCTCACATCATCTCATCTATTTCTATATTCAAGATTACACCTCGATCAAACCTAAATCAAGGTTTCTATCACTTTCCCATCTCCATGAGATGTGTAAGTAACTTTGCAAGAATGGAAAAGACAAAGCAAAATGATTGTTCAATTGTTTGCTTCCCATTTGCAGTTTTGTGCTATCCTAAAATCTCTCTCATTGGTAAAAAATTTGCAGATAATATCCGTTGAAGGCTATGTTCTATGCTGGTACCCATCAACCAACCTAAACATCAAATCTGCAAAAAAGTTTCTATGAGGTGCCCATTTTAATAAGAAGATTTGAGGTTTACGTTGATTGGTAGAGGGGTAGACTTTAGGCCGCAATGGATATCACCTGAAAATTATATCTAGTTATTTAAAATGGACTATAAAGAGAAAAAAATGATTTCCCAAGTTCTTTTGTGCATCATTGTAAAAAAATATATCATTAAGTAGATCAGTTATGAATCAGTCTCTTGTGGGATTTATTGATCTTTCTCTTGCTTAATTGGCAAGAGTTTTAGAGTGATATATCATTTGGCCAGAGTTTCAGTTGTGCATCATTTTATGGTCTTTCCCATACGCCTCTTAGAATCAGTTACGGTATTTGATTGTCATGTTGCAATGCATAGAGAAGACAATGCAAAATGATATACCCATTTGCATTTTTTTGCTACTTGATAGACACATTTCAGATGATATTGATTGTTGGCTAAGTTCTACAGTTCTACTTATCAATTTAAATGTCAAATCTGTGGATGTGAAATAGTTTGCATATTTTATGTTGAAAAGTTGCCGACTGTGATTGACCTTATTATGTATCTTATTACATACATTTTTCTCAATTTTTATAGTAAACGTTTCTTGTGACTTTTGACTTAGGCATTTAACTTAGTCAAAATTTTTGTATTTCATCTGATGAGCATTATTTAGTGCAGGGTAATTTTTGTCTGCAATGTGGGGTTCTTGGTTTTGAAGAGTTTCTAGTCTTCTGCAAATCATGCAAAGTAAATGCGGAGCATCGGTATTATACGAACTTCTGTAATATATTTACATGGATGGCGGCCCAATTTTATCTTGATTTTTTATTGAGAGTTTGGATGGTGCGATCAGTAACTTTGTACATATGAAATTGTTTTGCTAATCCTGTCCAGGTAGCTTGTCTCTAGGCTTTGAAGCTGAGATGCTTCTGTAGTGTGCATATGTGTCCACATGTTTCTATGTATTGATGTCAATCACTCGCTGTCCATTCATCCTCAGATGTTTTGGGCATTTCAATGTGGGAACACTATATGCGCAACTGCATTCTTAGAATTTGTTAATGATGAACTTTAATTGACGTAGGATGATGATTAATTGCTTGCCAAAATCAATCACGATAAATTGCATCTTTAATAAGTTTGAGTCGTTTCCACTTTGTAAATTTGGGAGGAAAAGACAGACTCAGCACCAAGAATAAATCTGCATTTTTACTCTATGGACATCTCTTCTACTAAAATGATTAAATGACATCCAAATCAGTCCAATGCTAGATTGTACCTTATTTAAAATAATGAGCATCTTCTCTCATAATTAGATTACTGAACTTATATTACCTTAATTTTTCTGTGTGTTACAATTTGTATATTCTAACAAATGGGTTTTGCCATCAATGTCATTTTCCAGATATTGCATGGATGTAATACCAAATTTCTCTGAAGATGAGTTAGAATGGTTATGTTTCCTATGCTCCAAGCGTTTGCCGCAAGGTGTTATTAAGCCATTCAGTAATTTGGTTAGAAAGAAGCCATTCAGTAATTTGGTTATAAAGAATGGAAAGAAAAAGATGCCTACGAGATATATGGTTCACAAAACCGAGCATTCTGAAATTTTCAAGGAGAGGAAGATCTCTGTTCAAACTTCTAATGGTGGCAAAAGGCTGTCAAATGAGGCTGATGACAGCAAGGAAATATTAAGTCCACGAGATGATGAGGAAAGTAATTTGCCAGAGAACAGCGGGAGGAAAATAGTAAGTACAAAGGAAACCAATTTTGAACGAGAAGATCCTCTGCCTTCTCAATCTTCTGGAGTATGCCTTGATGGATCGAAGCTTGCAAAGGAAGATATGTGTGGAAAATTAAGTTCAAAATATGGTAGAAATGATGTTTCAGGTCCAAGTAAGATCATCGGTGAAAAAATGCATTCTGAAGTCAAACATCCTTCTTCTGGTCAAACTTCTGCTCCTCCAAGAACAAGTCCAACTAAGAGCAAGCAACTCTGCGATGGATATCAGCATGGAGAAAATAATGAATCTAAACCTGGAAAACAAAGTCCCAGAGACGTCAGAGAGGATGATTTTTCAGTTAACAGCAAAAGGAAAATTACAGGTCCAGGAAAGAATGTTTCTTCTAGTGAGAATCCTAAGATTGAAACACAATTCAATTTGGCCAATCAACTCACCCATGAATCTCTGCGTCAATCTGCCTCTGGAAAACCTAGCCCTAGAGATATCAGAAAGGATGGTTTTTTCATAAACAGGATGGAAAAAAGTGGAAGTACTGAGACTGGAGCTCATGAAATCTCAGACAGCAGTGAGAAGAATGATGCCGAGAAAGGTGCAACAAAAAGAGAAAAACGCAGGAGATTATTGATGGATGTTGATTCAGATGAAGATAATCATTCTCCTCTATCCAGTGACCATTCTACTGTACATGCGCATCCAATTCAATGCAACAGTGAAATTGATCGCATGTCTAGATCTTTATCTCCTCCAGAGGGCAGCAAAGGCAACATATCCCAACCACCGACATCATTTCCCTTGCGAGTTTCTCAGCGTTTCTTTCCATGTCCAGTTTGGAGGTTAGTCCTCATTAATATTTTCTCTTCCCTCATCCCTTAAAGATGTTTCCTTGTAACTATGGCATTCATGTTGTGATTTCTCAATCACAGAGGTAATTTTAGTATCCATGGCATGGAATATGGTCCGATAGCAGCATATGCTTCAAGAACAGTATGCCAGAGAGCCTGCAATGCACTTCAAAGACTTCCCGATACATTCGTCTTTGAAAAACTACCTCAATTAGATCTCTATCCACCAAGCTTTTATCTTCAGAAACCAACTGATCACACAATTGCTCTCTACTTCCTCCATGGAGATCCAAGGTATAGTTTATATCCTTTTTTCATTTATTTGATCATCCATCTTTCAAATAATTTTTCTTCTTCTCAGCATTAAGACCCGGTTTGGTGAGCTGGTGGAGAAGCTGATGGTACATAAACAAGCACTGAGAATGCCTCTGGGTGTAGCCAATCTTCTCGTGTTCTCTTCTCTGATACTGCCTCAGAAATCCTGGTGTATGATTTCAAACTTCAACAATTTATCTCATTTTTATGATTTTTTTATCTCAAAGGATTGGACATTATATGATATTTCTTTTACTCATTTTTTTTAATATCTCCTCTCTAACAGCTCGTCTTTTATTTGTGATAATTGAAATTTTATTTGTTTTATCTTGAGCAATTCAATACTTATCCATGGCATATATATAACATAAGTATTTTGTATTTCAGTGATTGAAAATGAATTCTATTTATGGGGCGTGCTCCGGAGGACTCTTCCTCAGTCTGGCGTGGCCGGAATGCAAGCAACCACAGAATAAGCCAGGTTGGTCTGGGCCAGTTGGCCTTCAGTCATCTGGTTTGCGAGCAGGTTGACCTTCGAGAGGGGATCTGATTTTTGTAGAAAACAGCAACTTTGAGGAGATTAGATCTTTTTTTTTTATAAATGGGGTCGAGTATTTGAGGTCAACCTTGTAAAAATGTCTTCTCCTTCAAGGGCATGATTTCTTTTCATTAGCCGAGCCCTTTGAGAGACAATGAGCTTTTGACTTTTGATTTAGAAGGTCTACTGAAAATTTCCTTTCCAAGGTGAGCAATAAAATGCTTGATTCCGTTGACTTCTCTCCATAGGTTTAGACGAGATCTCTGTGATTGCGTTGCCAGATTTCCAAATTGAACCAAGATATTCCGTCAGGGGTCAAATCTCAAAAATACTTTGGTCAACGATCAGAATTCAAGTGGATCTTCCGCAGGATAGAAGCTTGACTTTGAAGGCTTGAATGTTGTTTGTTCGGTGGACTTTGCAAGAGGAATATGCTCTCTCCCTCTCTGTCCTCCCCCTCTCTAGTTTCCCTCTCTAGTTTCCCTCTCTGTGCCTCTTTGCGTCTCTCTCTCTCTCATGTTTACCTCTCTGTCTTTCATTTATCTCTCTCTTTTATTTAGCCCTCCATCTGTTACGTATTTGTCTTTCTTTCTTCTCCCTCTCATATTTGCCTCGTTTCCTCTCTCCCTCCTCTCTTTCTCCCTCAGTCTCTCTCATGTGATTCTCTCTCAAACACACTCGCTCAAACTCCCTCATTTGCTTCTCCCTCTCTCTCTCCCCATCGGACGGTCGGACTGGACCCTTATTTTTTTAATCTCTCTCTCACGCATATTTGCCTTTCTCTCCCCCTTTAGTTTCTATTTTAGGCATAATTTTAGTCTGATGCATGTTCCCTCCCAGCTACACCTTTCCCCTTCCTCCAGCAAACTGTCGAATATTAAAAAATAAAAAAAATAATAGATCGCTGGATTTCGGGGAAGGGGGAAGAATCGAGCTTTACGCGATTCCAGGGTTTTTTCCCCTGATATTCCAATTTCCTTCCTTGCCTATCTTGAAAACCCTAAAATCTCCCTCTCGGATTTCCCGATTTCCTCTGAAATGCATTCGCAGCGACGCCGGCAGGGAGGCTTTAGATCCAACTGCCCCGTCGCTTGGATCGACGACGGCAGGACGATTTATTCATCCGAGAATCCACACGCACGATTTCCTGCCGGCGAAGGAATTCCGAGGAGGAAACCTCTCTGGGAGAGAGGATTTCCGATTTGCGACGGTCCCTCTACAAGCAATACATCATTTTTACAATTATCCGGAAGAAATGTCCAGCCTAGTTTGGAAGAAGATGCGGTCCTCATGTCTAGGGACGAGCTTGAAAATTGCTCTCCTTCCAGAAAGGACGGCATCAATCTTACGAAAGAGACGCATCTTCGATACTCGTATTGCGCGTTTCTTCAGGACCTGGGCTTTCAGCTCAACTTGTAAATTCTGCAGTCTGTTAATTTTCTTTGTTTTGATTTAATTGTGGTTCTTGTTAAATTTTCTTTATTTTCTTCATAATGCACTCGTATTGCCCGTTTCTTCGGAGCCTGGAATTCCATCTCAACGTGTAAATTTTATACTTTTAAGTTTCGTTGTTTTGATCTGTAACTGCGTCTTGTTGAATTTGTTTAATGATGCGCTTGTCATGTACTAACCTGCCCAACCCGGGCTTATGGCTTCATTTGTCAATTTTATTCTGTTAAGTTTATTTCATGTGATCTGTTAGTTCCCATTGTTTGATTTGATTTTCTTTATTTTGATCTGTTAGTGCCTGCTGTTAAATTTTCTTTGATTTTTCTTGATAATACACTCATATTGCGCCGTTTTCAGGACACGGGTTTCCAGCTCTATTTGTAAATTCTGCAATCTGTTAATTTTCTTTATTTAGAGTTTTTAGTGACCGCTCTTAAATTTGCTTTGATTTTATAATGTTGCACTCATCTTGCTCGTTTCTCAGTACCTGGGTTTTCAGTTTATCTTACAAAGTCTGTCGTTTGTAAAGTTTATTTATTGTGATCTCTTAGTGCTTATTGAATATTTTTCTTTGATTTTTTGTGTTGCAGGCCACAAACGACTATTGGAACTGCGATGGTGCTCTGTCACCGCTTTTTTGTTCGCAGATCTCATGCTTGCCATGATAGATTTGTAAGTTCCTTGTCCTTATCTGTTTATTCTCTCATGATTTGGATTATTTGTCGTCCAACTTCAGTCTTGACTGCTTAGTCACACCTAGGAGTCCCTGATCTTCAGCTTCTCTTCTGTTCTATCTATACTGACTCTATGGCTGCAAGGCAATCCCAATGAGGCATTAACATGACATACAACACATCGTTTTTCTCGGCTGACATTGAATGATATGATCTGGATAGTTTGTATCTGTCTCTTTAAGGTGAGGATGCTAGGCACTTATTTTGATAACTTATGGGTTCAAGTTTTGAAAATTTTCACTTTCCAAAATAAACTGACTTTCTTTGTGAGCTGTCACTGAAAAGTTGTGTATTTTATCCTTCCCCTGTATGCAACTGAAAATCAACAAATGGTTGAAAATGGACTTCCCTGATCCTGACAAATTCCATGCTTCACCATGGTGAATTGGGGTTTTGGGCGGACACAAAAATGTGATCACTCATGGGAAAGATTGCACTGGTGATGGGGTGGTGGAAGCCGGACAGACTTGCGACGGCAACTGATGAGCACATTTGCATGCAGAATAGCGACTGGGAACAGACCCCCCTCATGCTGGATATCCCGCGATGCAAGCAATGGAGGAGGACAGAATGCTGTGCTGATGGAATCCAGGACCACAAGCAGGTGCGGCAGCTCCAGCTGGAATGGAGGAGACAGGGCAGGAAGAGCAGAGAAAGTTGGCTGGTATGATGCCCCCAGTGGTGCAATTAGAGGAGTTCGGGGAGATCAAACTGTGGGAAATGATGAAGAAGAAGGGTGAGAGTGTGGCCGTGTCAGCATAGAGTCACCCACATACTGGCCTCAGCGACAGCTGGATGGAGGGGAGAGACATGTTACAGGTGCCTGAAAGATGGACGACAGGCAAGGAAATCTCAATGCATGATTCTATGTTACAGGTGCATGGGGATGGGGCACTGTCAATGGGATTGTCGTTGGGGAGGGTGGTGGAACAGTGGTCCGGAGAACCCCACATATGTCACAAGAAGCCAGGGGGTACCCCATAGACAAGAGGACACTCTAGTGGAGAAGGGAGAGATGAGGACATGCTTGGTGGTGCTGATGCGGTCAGTCCTTTCAGTGATCTCCTTATTCCACCTCTTAGTTTTCAAGGTGCCAGTGAGAATTGGGAGTGACTAGATGGCTTGATGAGGCAGTTCCTATTGAAAGGTCCAACTTGGGGCAAAGCCATGGATTGGCAAGGTTTCATGGGATATCATGTACAGACAAACCAAGCAGGGGGGATTTCGGGTCTTGCACATGCAAAGTATGAATGCGATGCTACTAACAAAGTGGGCAGACAGGATTATGAGTCCTGGAGATGACCTCACCAAAATAATATTCTTGGACAATTTTAGCTAGAGGCTGAACTAGGGAACTTGAGCGCCCCTAATCAGAGGAGCATTGCCGTTTTGGCAAGGACTGAGACAAATCTTTCCCTGCATATTGGACTTCTTGTCTGCCAAGTTAGGGGATGGCTCTGTATTTCCATATTTTTTGGATGCTTGATTGTTGTGAGGAATTTTGAGGGAGACATTTTTTCATTTCTTTGCACTTGCATGGAGCCCCAACACCATGGTTGGGAACTGCTGGGTCAGAACGTGGGACCTGATACTAGAGGTTCCATTTGTTGGATGGAGACATTTGTTGGATGCTTTAGCATGCTAGAGGGTCATAGAACTCTTGTGTATGCAGCAGGTCTTTACTGTGTGGAGAATAAGACAGCTGGGAATGGTTGGGGCAGACCCCGGCAGGGGGGGTGCCCTTGTTGCCTGGAGCTCGGTGTGCCGGCCTTTTGCTGATGGTGGACTCGGCATTCACCACCTTCAGCATGCCAACTCTGCCCTGCTATGCAAGTGAGTAGCCCGAGTGATGCAGCCTTCCGAAGATTTGATATCCCACTTTCTCCAGGAGGCCTACGCCTCTACATTGGACTGGGACGAATGGGCCACCCCTCGGCGCGGCGATTCCCCCGTGATTGCGGGTCTTCAAGGGATCTTCCCGCTGGCCCGACCTTTCTTCTGGCCCCAGCTGGGGGACGGGACTGACTTCAGATTTTGGGAGGACGACAAGACTGGGTAGGGGCGGCTGGCTGACGCCTTCCTTCTTCTCTACGGCCTGGCCCCGGTTCCGAACGCCACGGTCCGATCTGCATAGACTGGCACTTGGAACCCGGCGCTACCCCAGGCTCTTTCGGACCAGCGATTGGCTGATTTTCTGAGCTTACAGTCCCATCTGGTGGACATTTGGCTTCTTGAGGCGACTAGGGATTCGTGGGTCTGGTGTCAACCTCGTTTTTCGGTCAAAGCGGTATATCGCCTCCTTTGTGGGCAGCTGCCCCCCGAAAACATCCACATTACTTAGAGATGCAGATTGATTTAGAAGCGATACATCCCATTAAAGATCCGAAATCTTCGGCTGGCTTCTTCTACGGCAGCATCTCATGACCCGAGCCATGCGTTAGCGCATGTTTCCAGACTCTCCAGTGAGCTACCCTCTTTGTGGTGGGGGTCCAGAGGACTGCTCCACCTATTCTTCCAATGCTCGTTGGTCCAGGAGGCATGGCGGGGGGCCGCGGTGGCCCGCCTCTCCGTGACATCAGAAGAAGCGTTTTCGAGCTCCTTGTCGGGTGGCTTTTTCAGGCGGGAGGCAGATTGGAGGTGGATTTTCGCCACACTGTGGGCGATATCGATCCACAGGAACGAGATCGTCTTCAGGGGCATCTCCCCATCCGGTGACGCCATTATGCACACAGCCGAGGGGTTTTTTCTTTCCTAACACCGAGGTGGCATAGGCCCCTCGAACTATGTAACCCTGCTGTGATAGACCTTGTTGTCATGCTTTTTCATTAACTCAATGGAAATTGGGGGCACCGTCTGGGGTGCTTCCCTCCCTCTCATCAAAAAAAAAAAAAGACAGCTAGGGAATGGTAACTTCTCTTTTTCCATTTGAAGGGCCTACTCAAGAATACGATAGGGAGAAGGTGAGGAGCCAATAAACATCGGGGCATATAGGATCATGTAGAAACAGAAAGTTCCATTGAAGGTGTGGATCTCTGATGGCTTCTCCTGCAGAGATGGTTAATAATTTGAGTACTCTGGAAAATGTGAATTGTGCTGTGGAGGTGTAAAAGACTGTAAGCACACATACTTCTTATGCCTTTTTGCCTGCACGATTTAGGGCCAGCCATGTGATGCAGTGGATGGATGTTACCTCTGAGATGGCATTCTGGGAACTCAATCTGGGGATGCCGTTTTAGACAGGAGGGGAGGTAATACTCGTGGTGCTACAATGGAAGAACTCCAGTTATAACTTACCAGAGGAGAAAGAAAAGAGTGAATAAGAAGAATCCAGAAGCAGGGACCCACAGTTGACAGATGTCCATACGAGGTGGTGGATCCATCAATCTCAAGTGGATCCACTATATAAGCCAGGGGTAGGTCCAAGAATAAGGATATCAAGAAGTGGGCCAATCTTGAGGTGAGGAGGCCCTGAGCAGAAGTCCTCGAAACTCCTACTCCCTGAATCTACAGAGGTAGGTTCTTGATCTTTCTATATCTCATTCTACAGATAGTTGAGGAGTCACGAGAGGTGGTGATAGAGTCGGCGATCAAGAACCGAGTGGTTGCGATCCACTCTGTCCTGAATCCTCTTCTTCGACTCCAGGAGAACTGCCAGGGAAGGACTGGACGGACGACGAGCCTGATCTCAGATCTTCTTGAAACCAACAGATTTCCTGTTTCCTTTTCGACATATTGATTGGACGAATATAGCTTGGATAATTGACATTTGATTCAATTCAATTCTAATTGATCTAAACTAGGATCTTTCCATACAAGCAGTATGTCTGCACCAGAATGAGTTGTTGTTCAGGGGGAGTACACTTCCTACCAGCACAGTTGTCCAGAATGTGGAGGGACTTTTGGCATCCTGGTTTCCTTGAGCCTGGTTGGGAGAGTTGAAGGATGGATCATTTTTTGGCGGACTAATAGCAGTCAATACCCCATAACAGGTGGATCACTGACCCCTCAGATGAATGGCGCTTTTGCAATTCTAGAAAAAAAGGATTGTACCAAATCTTAGCAGTGTGCTAAGGACGTCTGGATCTCGTAAGGTGGCTGAGCCTCAGCAATTGTTTGAACCAAGTATGTTCAGAAAATTAGGATCTACAATCAATTGTATCTTCTCTGTAGCTAGAACCTTTTAGGAATATCTCTTTAGATACAATTTCATGTTCTTTCCTCTTTCTAGATGGGTACATTGTTCTTTGACTCTTTACTGTTTCTTCTCTCATGAGATTGATTAAGGATTTATTAAAATTGCAGTGTTCACTCATTTTTTCAGAAACATTCATTTGTTAAGACAATATTACTGTCCAAAGTGCCTCTCTCTGTTATTGCTTGTTTGATGTGCCTATCGTGTGGACATAACAACTGATTAGTGTTTTTTTGCAACTAGTAACTGAGGTTTATTTGCAGTTGATTGCAACAGCAGCATTGTTCCTTGCAGCCAAGTACGAGGAAACACCAAGCCCTCTAAACACTGTAGTAAGGGTATCCTGGGAGATTTGTGAAAGATATAATTCTCCGGGTGTTCGATTTTTACTCCCTGCTGTGAGTATCCTGGGAACATTTTGACAAAAATTTCTGATTGTGTTTCATCTTTTTCTTGCCAAGACATAGTGCATGGCGCCAATCATGTTTTTCATAAGAATTTGGAATGATGAGAATTTGACAAATAAACTCGGAAGCTTTTTATTTCATAAGGGGACACCGTGTTGGGTGTTCCCCTCCCTCTTTTCAAAAAAAAAAAACTCGGAAACTTTTTATTTGCCTTTTATTCTATACCAACAAAGTCTAGTGATGATATGGTTTCGTACTTTTTTTCTTGATAATATATGTTTATTTTCCTACATATGACACAACATTTTCAGCCATAATGTAGCCCATAATTTTATTGCCATTTTTCTGTGTCATATGTACAACATTGGTCTCAAAGGACCACCATCACAAACTTCTACGCTAGCATAACACAAATCCATCCACCTCATGACTGACTTTGTGTGTTGAAGCAGCCCACTCCAAGTTTGGTGGCGAAAATTCTTGGACTTGAAGGAACACCTGCCTCAGACCATGTCAGAATGCCAATGCTCATGCCCCATCCCTTCCCCCCAGAGCAGCTCGCCTATCCCTATCAGCGTCGTGCCTTAACAGTCTTTCTGTACCATTATAACCAGATCCTCTCTGGGCTCATAAAGCCTGCTCACCTACTTCGTTAGAAGTGCCTTAGCTTATTGTTTATAATGTGAAAGGAACTTGCAGTGTAGTTCCAAATGCATTAAAATGTCTTACCTCACTCTTGTGTTTTAATACATAATGAATTAGTTGACAATAATACTCAAGAATTAAAGAGTCATGAATCGGTTAAAATACTGAAGTTTCAAAATATCTTGAATCAGTTGTCTTAAAAATAATTGTTTGCTTGATTTGGCAGGATTGGTTTGATCAATATCGCGAGTCTGTCATCTCCGCAGAGCACATGATACTTACAACCTTAAACTTTGAGCTTGAAGTCCAACATCCTTATACACCTCTGAAATCTGTTCTGCACAAACTGGGTCTCTCCCAATCTGTTGTGCTGAATTTAGCTTTGAACTTGATCAATGAAGGGTGAGTAATTTTCTAACTACTTTTTGGGCAGATATCTTCTGTACCTCATGGCTTCAGAAAGATTCCTTATCCATTGTTATGCTTTTGGTATTTCATGGTCTTTTTATTTTTTTTCCAATGTTATATGTATGATCGCTTGGAACATCCTTAGATATATCGCATTACTGTCCATTTCAAATTTGATTGTTGTTTTATTACCAATGCTAGAGGCAAATTCTTACTTCATAAATTATAATTACAGTCTATTTCAAGAGTTTCCAATGGTCCCTTGATTATTAATCACCTCTCGGTTTCGGCGTCTGAAAAGCAAGTTTGAATACGAGAATTCTGAGTTATTTCAGTAGAAAGTCTTTCTTCACAAGATATTGATATTTTTGGTTGCCATAAATTGCAGGATCTTGAAGAGAATCTTGTGCTCATCTATGTCATGTTCTTAGCTGGAGGATAGATAATGCTGTTCATGGAAAGCGTTGTTTTATATCTGAAGTTGCGAATGGCTTATTTAAATATATCTAAACGAACCTTTTCAAAACAAATATTTAAATTAAACTTTGTAATTAATATTTGTAAAAGCCTCGTAATACCTATCAAGAAGCCTACATTCGCCTGATAAAACTCTCCTGGCTGTGAATCCTTCTTCCCTCTTGATTAATTATCCCATTATAGATTTTCTCCTAAATTTTAGTGCCCGTGCCCCAATTTTCTTCTCTCTCCCAAAGATTTCATTTTTTATGGTTTTTTCCTTCCATGCCTCTTCTATGAAAACCACCTTCACGCACTGACTGAGCTGAGCAAATATCTCTCGAGAAGATTACTTATATGCATGTTAATGAAAGGGATATCATGCTGACTGCAGCCACCTTTCTTCAACAAAATAGCTCATTAGGTTTAATGAGCAACTATTAGGAAAGTTTATTCTTGGTTTTTGGGGTCACTAAGTGCAATCACCGGAGATTCTTCAGAATGAGTATTGGAACAAAAACTCATTGGCTTTTAGTGAACTTCACTAAGTTTACACTTGCTTCAACTCTGGGAACAAAAATTTGGATTCCGACTCACTAACCGCCTGAAGTCTTTATGCTGCTTGATCTGCATCGGTATTTCCTTTAAAATATGGGTAGGTATGATTTTGTTTAAGAAATATGACATTGTGTAATTTTTTTATCTTATGGACTGCAATGTTAGCCTTATACCATAGCGGAGAGATTTCTGCTGCTATTTACTATGAGAGAAGCACTCGGTATCTTGTTTGTTTTCCAGTTTGAGATCATTTGGGGTATGTTCTTGATTTTTAATCGATGATTTGCTTATGTCTGACGACAAGCATTTTTTTTTCTGAATTTTAGTATGAACAAAATTCAAATACTCCCTTCAGAATTCAATGGCTAAGTTTGCTTTTCAGGTTAAGAAGCTCCCTCTGGTTGCAATTCAAGCCTCGTCATATAGCAGCTGGTGCCGCATTCCTCGCCGCTCAGTTACTCAACTTTGACCGAGCCTATTATCAGGGCCTCTGGCAGGAGTTTCAGACCACTCCCTCTATTCTTCTAGGTACGTATTGGCAATGAATTTGTTCTTTCTGCCAACAAAACTTGTTGATGGATAACCCTGCAAAGAAGACCTCCTAGTGGAAATGTCACCCTGGAAAGGTAGCCCTAAATATTGCATTAACTAGAAAGAAGAGATCACTTGTGCTTGTATAAGAGGAACAAGAGAAGTGGGGAGGGTATGTGAGAGTGGGAGAAGTGAGAGGACATGAGATATTCCAACAGTGACCGAGGGTATGAAATGTCAGATTCAGAATTCTTTTGCATGGCGCATGCAGTGTCATGGCAGAACATTGACTAGTCAACTTAAAGAAGTGGGGGACAGAAGGAGATCAGGAAAGAGATATGACTGAGATAAAAATGAGAAAGTGTGTGAGAATGAAAAATTTGGAAAATATTAGGGAACGCTGATCCTCATCAAATCAATGTCAATTCGATCCATGTCGGTTGATGCTCAGTGCTCAGATTGACAGGCCTCTTTTGGAAGCATGCGCGATGCTCAGTGCTCATTGATCAGATTGACAGATTGGTGATCTGCCGATTCAATTAGGAACATTATCAATCTGTAGTTTTACGTCAATGATTCTTAACCAGTCAAATCACATCCAACCCCCAAGAAATTGCCTAATCAATTCGGATTGTTGGATCATCGATCTGGATTGATAAGGCATTACTAAGATCAAAATATCTGGTCGGATTATTGGATCAACAATCCAGCAATCCAAACTTGTGTTCTCTACAAGGGTTTTGGAGAGAGAGAGAGAGAGAGAGAGCTGATGGGGAAGCAATTAGCAAGTCTATTACTCAACGATTTGTGGGGATGAGTTAATTTGTTTTGAATTGCTTAAATTTTGCAGAGGTTGCCCAGCAGCTGTACGAGCTCACTGGAGATGGTAGACATTTATCAGTGTTCTTATAAGTATGAAAACAAAAACATCTCTCTTTCAGTTCCTTCAATAAAAAACTTGATTTGTTTAATTGGTATCAGGATCTTAGACCGACCGAGAGAGAGAGAGAGGTGCTTGATAGCTGCTTAAATTTTTTGTAACCAAGAGTAGTGATTCTATGCGTGAATGCTCTTATGTGTAATTTTACTTTTTTTTTTTTAATATTTCTGTATTGTATATTCATTCTGTAATTTTCGTAATCTTTTCATTGGTGGTCTTTAAATTCAAATTGATGGAATTCATGCTATTGAATTTTGATTTAAACATTGGCCCCTGTTGAAATGGGCCAATGTTTACAGCCCAATGTTTCTTTTTTAAGAGAGAAAGAGGGTCACCCAAAAAATGGTGCCCCCATGGCATTGCCATTAGAAGAAAAGGAAGAATGAAGTACAAACGGCAGAATGGCTTGAGCCATCGATGCCAGGTGTCGGCTAATGATCGGGCATTGTATATGATTGTCATGACCGAGGGTTGGCGGCCATGGAAGACTTCCTCGTTTCTGTAAAGCCAGACTGCCCAGAGAATCTCAAAGAGTTTTTGTCACTTGGCTTCACAGCGGAATGGGCCGAGTCATTGTAAAATAATAATAATATTAATAATATTAAGAAGAAGAAGAAGAAGAAGAGAAAGTTGATCTCTCTCTCTGAAAACGTCATCTGCCGTGTATAAAGATTTTTTTTTTTCTTTTTTTGAAAAGGGATAGAATATCAACTGAGGTCTGTGATCAACCTGTCAAATCCAAAGGCGATCTGAAAGGTACAAAAGACCTCTCATGCGTCAAATACTGTTGAAATTGATTGCCTATGTTCAGCAGTGATTAGTCATAATGTCAATACAGATCAGTCGTGACTGGAAGTTAGATCCAAAGGTCCATCTCCACAAATCTTTCCTTAAACCATTAATGGGCTTTATTATGTAAAATCCAGAAAAATCTTTCCTTAACCGATCTTTAGTGGTATCCTAATTTCGGCACAGTGGTCGTCGAGAGCATGATCGTACCTGTAATTTCGGTGATGACATGAGCTGGTTTAGTAATAAAAAAATGGATCAAAAGTCAAATGATACCGGTGACATGTCATACGTGTGTATGTTCACGCTTGCATGCATGTATTCATGTCTGCATTAATACATGATGTTCTGTTCTCACATGTGCACACAGCGCTCGGATATTCATCTATTTCTATCTATATGAACCAAATAGTCCCACACTACAAAAATAGTGAAACTAAACACGTCCTTGTGCATTCACGTTCGTGTGTTTAATTATTTTTGACGCGACCTTCCCAAGGCCCAATGGGCTGCGAGAAGGCCCGTTGTGATTCCGTGATAGCTACACTCTCGAGCTAACCCAGAAAAACCTATCCTTTGTGGGTGTGAAAACAGCTCCCTCGAAGTCAAAATTCTTTCCTTTTGTACCATTTCCCGCCTTTCATTTCCTTTTTTTCTTCCAACTTTTGCATTTATTATTAGTTATTAGGGTTAACTTCTTCTAATCTTATCTTTGATGAACATCAGACATTCATATTATTAGTACCAATATTTCTTTTGACAATTTTCTTCTTCTTTGTTGACGTTGCTCTAAATGCATTAGTATTTAGAGCAGAAAACAATCACGGGGAGATAATCTCCAAGAGCGAGAGAGCTCTTGGACTCGCACATCAACGTCCAACATCTTCGTGTTCCTATCGAAGAACCATTCAAACTTCTCACTTCTGCTACATGATTATCAATGTCTCCTGCATGGTCTTTGCCATCACTTCATTACTTTTCTTGACTCTTGCAACATCAATCGTCTGGTTCAGATTTTAGTTCTTCCTCCTCTCATCCGCTTGAAAATGGTGTTAGTATTTCCGTATAGGAAGACTCTAGTTCTAGTGGGCAATGACTGGGATGGGGAGATGATCCATCAGAGAGATAGACAGCAATGACGGAGAGCTGGTCCGAGAGAGAGAGAGAGAGAGATCAGAGGACAGCAACGGGCAGAGAGTAGAGACAGACGGAGGGAGAATGTGCTGAGAGAGCGACAGAGAGAGAGAGAGAGTGATCCGAGAGAGGGAGTGGGCAGAGAGAGAGCAGAAAGCAGCAAAAAGAATCACACGTCAATGGGTTTCACAATACAGACCTCCTCCTATTGCCATGGTTAGGAATCCGCTGCGCCAAGCCAAACCTGCTAACCGAAGGCGTAGGTATCGTCGACGGAGCCAATGACCTCTTCCTCATCGGGGAACCGACCACAATCCTCTTCTGAATTCTGAAGCCTATCTTTGCCCCTTCACAAGGACTCTGAAGAACCGGGATCCTTGACGGTCTCCACCGACCTTGCTCTTGACCTTGGCGTGGCGGAGTGCAGGAGATGTCCACGTTTCTCAAGGCCATCACCGACGATCTCCGCCGGATAATTCTCAGGATAGACGACGGAGCTTGAGCTTCACTGCGATTCAGAGCAATTCGACTTGGCGTCGCGGCGACGGAAGCTCTCCGCTGAAGCTGGGGGAGGCCGCCGACAGCCGGCGCCATCCGAGACATGGAAGGCACCGGAATCCGGCGAGCCTGCATCTTAGGCTTGTTATTTTCCTTCTCATCCCCCACTGTTGCCACCTTTGGGGCAATTGGCAGCCAGTTGCCTGCGATCTTTCTGGCCTGCGGCGTAGCCACTGGCAACACGTTTGCGGAGATCCTAGCCAGAGGCGGTCTTTGAGGGTGCAGCGGCGGCTTACTGGGATGAAATCTTTCGCTTGTTTCTTCCTGCCGCGGTTGCTTGGATTTCCTCTCCTGGGCGACCTGATTCTCCAGATCTTTAACCTATGCACGTTGAAAATGAAAAAAACAAACATGTTTAGAATTAAAAAAAAAACTTGTTGAAGCGTTAAAATAAAACATAAACGTGCATCCGTGAGGTTAAAATCAAATGAAGGCCGTAGGGATTGAACGTGATCCCAAGAACTTTGACTTCAATTTTAAAAAAAAATTATTTGAAAATTATTTTTTTGAACTTCAATTTAATGAAAAACAATTATTTTTTCACCTTTTCTTTCAGTTGCACCACCTGGCTCTCCTTTGCAGCATATTTGCTGTGCATCAGCTGAAGGCTTTCGTTTAGTCGAGCCCTGTCCTTTTCGGTGAGTCGGAGTGTCTCCGCCTTCATCAAAGCAACGAGTCAGTAAAAATGGTCTTTCGTCATCATCGTCATCCGCAACAACATCAGAAAGAGAAAGGGTTCACCATCTGCTTCAGCCTAAAAGTTTCAGCAGGATCTGCCTGTTTGCGTGCAGGTCCTTTTTCGATCCCTCGAACCCTGGTGGCGAAGTTCAGAGAACAAAGAGTCTCTCCCACATCGGCCGAAGAAGGGCTGACCTGAACAATCATTAGGGTCTTGCAGTCTCCTCCTGCAAGGAACCCGTCATTACAGAAACCGATCAAATCACAGGACAAAATCTTGTTATCAGTTAACAGTTGCAGGGAAACGGGTCAGTTTTGGTACCCAAAGAGCTCTGCAGTAAATGGGTCAGCTTTGAATTCCTGCAATTTAGATGAAGAATCAAGTTAGAAAGAGAACGGATATAAAAATAGGATGGTGGGTAGACATGTCAATATTGAACAAGAGGTGGATGGGTAAGACTAGGCTGGAAGGATGAAGAGAGAGAAACAGAGAATAGGATACCTATAAGGAACATGTGGGCTCTTCGCGGCCATGGCAGAAATGACGTCTCCGAGCGCAGACAACGATTTGTTGATGAACTGTGACTCCTTCAGCCTCTCTCCATCAACCTCAATCTTCGTCAAGCGCTCACTCCCTGCCAAATCAACCAACCACAAATGGCTCCTTGTTCTAACTCCATTGATCACGTTCTCCCCTTTGACTGTCACACGTACAAGGCTGCAACCAGAAAGAAAAACCCTCCATTTTTACCTATCAAAGAAATCATAAGAGAAGAGGACTGTAGATATTGTCACCTGTGAGATCGGCTACTAAGTTCATTCGCATTCGTGGAACCCACCGATCTGTTCCTCGCGCCAGCTTGAAGCACCTCCCAAACTCCGTCAATGCTGCAAGTTTGAATTTCAGCTAAACCTGGGACTTCTTGTGTTCCTTCTGCCGTTTGCTTGACCTCCAACCTTTATATTCAGAGGAAAGACAGAGGCAGAAAATTTTCATTAATTCCACAATTCCAACCACAAACCAAAGTCCAGTTTGATTACTTCTTGGACGGACAACTAGGGTTCCCAGGCAATAGATCCCTAATTTGCTCATTGTAAACCTCCAGCGCGCTGATGAAGAACTCGTACTTCATCAGATGGTTCCTCTCCGAGGAGACCCTGAAAAGCTCTTCCAGCGTTCTGTAATTGACTCCTCTGTTCTCGGGAGTCCCTTCCATGGTGAAGGTTTTCCCGGTCCCCGTCTGCCCATATGCGAAGATACAAACGTTATATCCATCAAGAACAGACGTCACAAGTGACTTGGTCTCCCCAAAAACGGCCTCTGTAAACAACAAAACAACCCAGTGATTCCCTCTCACTATCACAATTACCAGATGTTTAATCATAAGAATGTGCTTTGCTCTTACCTTGGGTGCCCTGAGGTCCAAAAAAACGTGATCAAACTTGAAGTGTTTCTTGTTGCTCTCTGAGGTTACTATTTGAAGCTCTGTCTCATGAAGTGGATCGAATTCAAAAAAACGGAGGAATAGCCCCTAGAGTGTTCTTCCAAGTTCATCGGTCTGCATCGACAGAAGACTCTAACGTTGCCTTTTTGTTTCGAGGACTTCATTGAATAAGCGTTTCCTGTCGACCCATAACTCTGTGTACTTATCGATGTTTTCATTATACTTCTTTCTCATGGTTTCAAACTCGGACCTGAGATTGTTGTACTTCATTCCTAGAATTTAAGACAAAAAAAGAGTATAAATAAGTGCACCATCCATGATTATGCATATCAAAAATTGCAGAAATCGAGTCTAATATTAAATGATCCTCCACATTCATGCATATACAATCCATGTGACCGTATTGAAACCACTAAAAAAATCCCGAAAAACTCTTGTAAAAAAAGAAATTGGACAGGAATCATGACATTTGTTGAACTTGATACATTCAAAAGTACTAGGGAGAGCCAGAAACCTTCATCTCATTCTCTTCAGATTATGCATTCAACAGGCTAACTAGGAGAGATTAGAAATTACAATAAAGTCCTTAAGTAACTTATAGGAAATTCTACTGCTCCCCCTCAAGATGAAAATTGATTATTTTCACTTTTAGATTGACTTGAAGCAAATCTTCTTCCTGATGCTCCTCGCCTTCTAAATAGATAGGTGCTTGAGGAGCAGTTTATCTCTGAAGTTGGTGCCGGAGAACTGCTCGTCTCCTTTCTCTTGCAGCTGCTGAGAGAAATTTTCCTTTAAGGTCTTTTAAATTGAGGACGTAAATAGCTCTATCCTCCAGATTGAGCATGTTATGGACCGTCCTTGAGGATTATGCCAAGTGAATGATGCAAAACATGTCACGTTCTCCTCTTCGCAGCTGATATGGATTACACAGCAGAGGTGAACCCCGCTTTTCGTCCATGTTACAAGCTGGAGGTGGCTCATTCTCTTCATCCAAGCTCTTTCTTGACGTGGATTTGCCTCAAAGGAGATTTTCCACATACGAGATGAAGTACGTTTGAACAAACTGAGGTGGCTTCAACTCTTCCTCAGTCCTTTCACGGTGTGCCAGTGTACTTGGCCTGTCGGCCTATCTGCTGCAAGCTCAAATGCAACAGATGAAATCAGCTTCGGATGGCGAAGATAGAATCTGAGACTGTCTTCCTTCGCTCTCAGCACCTGCGCGCTGCTCTGCACCCGAGACATCTTTTCCTCCTTTGCCTTCAATGTTCACAGCGAGAAATTGTTATGCTTTTCACCCCCCATCTTCCTCTTCATAGTACATGATTTTTCTTCTCTTGAGGTTAAGTTGAGCAGAACCCTCTTTCGGAAACATGGGCCAAATTCATGGATCTTCATCCAACAATGCGGGTGTAGACTCGAATCTTCCTCCAAGAAACAGCTTGGAGGTGGCTTAAACTCTCCCTCAAACTTAGCTTCCAAACTCTCCTTCTTCAGATCATCAGCCTTGGACTTCTTGAAGTCCAAACTCCTGCTTAACTGCAACTATATATATATATGCAGAAACCTCCTCCTCCAGCTCTGACCTAATCTGGTCTGCAGTAGATGTCGATTTTTCCGATCTCACTCTATCTCACCATGTTCTCATCAAAAGTTCGAAAGGGCCCCTCTCGGTCTATGCTCCACCTTGGGGCGTCCCTCTCTCCTTTGAATCTCCTTTAGTCTATGCATCTTGATTTGTGATTTTAGATCTTCAACATGACCACTACCAGAAGATTTCCAGTCAGTAGCTTAATGAGTTATTCATCAAAACCTATCGACAATGTCCTTGAGGAAGAGCATCCGTGCACATTCCTGCTCGGAAATCAGATCTCATGACCTTCACCTCAACAAATAGGCTTTTTTTCTGCCTTAAATAAGCTACATCTCATTCTCTTAAGATTATACCTTAAATAGGCTTGCAAGGAGAGATTAAAAGTTGCAATAAAGTCCTGAACGAACTTATAAAGTACGAACTCCCCCTCACTACTAAAAATCTTCAGTCCGAAGTCATTGATTTCTGTAATGTTTAGAGTTTCATACTATATGCAGAAAAATTTCTGAATTCAATTATATCACATCACCATGGGAACATCATCACTCTATGAAAAAGAAGAAGCATACCGAGGAGATGAATTGGAAATGTGAGATCTGACACAGAATCGCAGCCTTTAACTCCGGCGTCGAGTAGCTCAAGGGGAATTAAACCATCCTCCAGCGCCTATATATGAGAAATAAATACGGAATGAACTATAATTATGGAGTTGAACGGAAAAGAATACAAATTCAATGGAATTTTTCTCTTTCAGACCTGTATCATGGCGCTGATATCCTCTTTTTTTGATGAGAGAGGGCAGATTTCTCCTCATCCACCTCTAAAAAAATAATTTAAAAATGATTTAATTACAAGATATTAAAAATTTATTTTTGAAAAAAACTCATCAGTTCGAAAACAGACCTTGTCCAACGGCACTAATATCGTTTATTTGATGAGGGAGAGCAGACTTATCGTCATCCAAATCTAAAATAATTTGAAAAATATCTCATAAAAAAAGGCATTAAAAATGATTAGCGAAAACTTAATCAACTTGAATAGAGACCGTGTCTGGCACTAGCATCATCTTTTTTATGAGAGAGGGCGGATTTCTCCTCGTCCACATCTAAAAAAATTTGAAATGGTTTAATCAAAGGGCATTCGAAAGTGGTTTGCAAAAGCTTAATCAATTTGAAACAGACCTTGTTTCCTGTCGCAAGAATCGTATTTTTTCTGAGAGAGGGCGGATTTCTCCTCATCCACATCTAAAAAAGTTCAAAAATTTATCTAACTAAAGCGCATAAAAAAGCATTACCAAAATCTCTATGAATTTGAAAACAGACCTTTTACGGGAGTTCCACTCTCACAGACAGCGCGATCCACAAGGTTTTGATTTTCTCGTCGAAAATCTGTGAGAGTCAATTATTTAAAAAATAATAATGATACAGTCGTAAAATGGAATATTACTATAGATTGAAAACTCGAACAAGATAATTTGAAAGGAATTATCCAATCAAAAGGCATTGAAAAAGAATTTCCAAAAACTTCATGATTTTGAAAACAGACCTCGTACGGCAGCTCCACTGAACTCCTCACAGATAGCGCGATCCAGAAGAATTTTATTTTCTCCTCGAAGATCTGTGAAGATAAAAAAGAAAGAAGTATAAATTAGTAAAATTCGTTGACCTAGACAAGAAATAGAAAGAGAATATCGGTCACAGCGTACCTAGCGAAGAAATTACAGCAGTCAACGGGAGTTCAGCCATAAACCTCGACTACAAGATCTGGAAACTGAGTCGCCGCTTTTGCAACTTCTGAAGCGTAATTCAAATTCTCCGCGAGAGAGAGAGAGAGAGAGAGGCACTCTAACGTTAAACTGCGAAGGAAATTTGAATCTTGGGCCCACGTACGCCGTCGGATTCCCCACTCGAGAATCCGACGGCTACCGTCTTCTTTTTTTCGTGGACCCCGTGGACCTCAGGACCCCACCGACCTCAAAATCGAACGAGACTCTCGCTCACTGATTAATTTAGACGTAAAAGTATTGAAAATTACGAAAACAGCCCCCCATTCTCTTACATTAAATAATGTGTCCTGTGCTCATTTCAAACTAAGTAGAAAACTTTAAAAATTTGAGAAATGAGAAATTAAGAAATCCCATCATTTTTTCTACATATGATTATAATGAGAACGTCTTCATTTCGAATGTGAATGTGGTTTGAGAAAATCTACTTACCATTAAACAATGGTAAGTGGATGATTAGCATGAACCATTTCAATGATTTGGTCTTTTCGAGACAAATTCTAGTATCGATGATGCTAAGAAAATGATAGCATATCTCTTCATTGATAATATGGATCCCATTGATCTCAATATACAATTCAATGTCTCACTGATTAATCTAGATCTTTTAGTATCTCAAAAACATCTCAAAAAGTTGTATTACTGTGATGAGATCGAAACCCCTTGTATTTAGAATTATAGATGTTTTTTTAAATCATTTGAAAAAAATAAATAAAAATATTAATAATATAATATTTCAGTAATGATATTAAAGTATGAAAATTGTTAGTCTTTTTGATTTTCAATGGGTAAGTAGTTTGAGAGACTAGTGAAAAATGGTGAAGGCTGTGAGTAATTGATAATGCTGCTCCTCTATAACATGGACCCTATGAGCCCAATCAATCTTGGCATGCGCTTCTACACTTTTCATGATTCGATAATTAATATGGATGCCACTCACGATCAATCAATGATTTGATACAGATTGACCTTGACAATTAGAACAAGCTTCTTTTGAAAATCATGTTTGATGTTGGACCAATCGATCATTAAGACAATCGACATTAGCTATTTAATAGATATTATATGGCCTATAAGCTAAATTATATTTCTCTGTCTCATTAATATTAATTAAAATAAAATTTATGATTATTATTATTGTGTGATATTTCTAATAAAATGCACAAGCATATCTAATAACTATGTGAATTATGATGAAAGTATACTATAGAGATCAATAGTCTCTAAATATATGTTTTAGATATTCTCATTCTCATGATAGTTGAGAATGACATCGAAATATAAAGAAAGAATAGAACCATCTAATCTCATTCGTACGATGAGTATGGCTAATCCCGTGGCCATTAGCGTGGAGACATCAAGGATAGACTATACAGGTGCTATTTAGCAAAAAGAGTCATTAAGATATATATATATATATATATATATATATATATATATATATATATATATATATATATATATATATATATATATATATATCCCTTAACGGTATCATATTTTAGCTATCAATCGGGTTGATTCATGTCACTCTTGTATAAATGATCTATAGACTTGACACATTAAAGATATCTTATGGATGGAATATCATGTTTTAACTAAAACTTCTGAATCCTAGCCACGGGATCTCTAAAATATCATAGATTGGATACAACATAAAATCCTCGAAAATAATTGTATAGTCAAGATAAGATTGTCCACCCTTAGTATTTGGAGAGATTGACTCAATAAATAAGTTATAATGAAATCCTTGACCACGAAAATAGAAATATAGAAGGTATCCTTGATGATTTCTTTCGCGTAATTAATACAAATTTACATGACTGATTAGGGTTTGATAGTTAACCATATCCTTAGTCATTCGAAAGTCTTGTGTCACTAAAAGATTATACATAAATGGTAACTAATGATAGTAAGGTTCCATAAGAGAGTTCTTAGAAGATACTTAAATTTATGGGTGCCCTTCGTGGGCTATATTACTTATTAAAATCGTCTAGCCTTTAAAAGATGTTAAATCGCTTATTTTTCTCCTTGCAAGACTATACAAGTGACGTGGCACATTGAGAGGTGTTGGATCATGCATTCTGATAAAGATCGTCAATCTTCACTTACTCAAGACGGTTGTGGTTGCATCTGATTCATTGCCATTTTCTCTCTCTTTGCGATATAGAAGTGATTATTATATTTGAATTGAACGGTTGTCATTGGTCGCGACGTTTCCTCTTCATCAGATGCAACATGTGACAAGAATCTAGGCTTCCCGACCATAAGACACTTCATCCAATGGAAAAGAACCGTCACGATTTGGACCATTCATCGACCAAAAAATGTGCGATCAGATAGTTGGGAGCCATTATTCTTATTTTAAAGGGCTTTTTCTTTGTTTTTATGGCTGTGGCGTGGAAAAATTTTAGCTGTTGCGATTTTGAATGCACAAATCTGATGTCTTAGGCATAAAATGACCCATTTAAAGGCATTTTAAGCCCAAACCCCTATTAAAGGGGTCCTCTCCCCCATTTCTTCTTATGCTTGTGAGGTCTCGTTCTTCGCCAACAATGTTTCTTGCACCCAATTTATGATAATTTTGCATTTCTTTCATGATTTTATGGGAGAATCATTTTGCATTCCATCATTGAAGAATCGTTATCTACAGCCTTCAGTCCGACAACACAGCATCATCTTCACGTCGCTGTCTATTTAGTAATCTACTTTCTCATTTATTAGAGGCGAATTAAGACCTAGATTAGGAGTAGAAGTAGGAGTTTTAGCTTATGTTTGATTAATTTTTCGTGATTCTCTCTCTTATAATCACGATGCTCTTTCTTTCATATTTCCTTTGTTTCAATCTTGATTGACACCCGATTTGATTCGTTGGATTCCTCTCTTATCCCTCTTTCTAAATATTTCATTTTATTTATTTTTTTCATCTTTTTTCATCTTCTAATTTGACTAAATACGATTAGTTTTTTTGTCTCTTGTTGTCATTAATCCAATTCCCTGTGGATTCGACACGCATTCACTGCGTTATTTACTTTCAATTATCTTAAGAGTGGATTGAATTTCATTTTTTCTGCTTATAGGAGTGAATTAATAAGAGCTTTAATGACCACGCGTAATTCATTCATCAACCAACAACAACCAGGAGACCCAAATGTGCAAACTTTAATTATTCCCCCACGTATCAATAGAAATAAGGAAAAACTTGATACAAAATTGGTCAATTTGAAAACCATTGAAGGACACAATTTCTCCATCACAGAAGAGAAGTTATTTCCCTTTTCACATGATTTTCATGTGATTTATAGTGATGTCTTTGCACCTAATCATTCTATAAATTAATCACCAATATTTTTTCCATTGATGATTGATAACATGCAATCTTAACATGCAAAAACATGATTATTAATGCAAATTAAGGCATAAAACATTACATTCTCATACATGTTATCATACTTTGAGTGCATTTATATCATTTAATGCAATTTTAAGTTATAATCTCAAAATGCTTTAATTTAGGGTTAATTATGATGAATTAAAGATAAATGATTTTATAAACTATCTTTACTTGAGATTATAAGTGGTTTTTAAAGTTAAATAATGAGAGAAATCATTTTTATAAACATTCATTTAATTTTTTAAAGTTAAATTCTTAAAGAAATGAATGTATTTTTGAAATAGAAATTAAATCTCTTGTTATTTAAATATTTTGACTTTTTATAATGATAGATAATTGAATTTCAGATCCATAAAAAAATGTGGATTAATTTGGAGTTATATTTTGAAAGTTATGAATTTTCTAATTTTTAGGGATTTTTCTAGATTTTTCTGAATTTATTTTGGATTTAAAATCGATTAAAATAATTTTAAAAAAACAAAAGTGATTTATTTTCGCGCGGGACCCACATGGACCCACGTCAGCGCCTGCGTGGCACGGATGTGACACATGTGCATATTTATATTTACTCGTAATATAGGGTTATAGTACATATAAGCATCCGTTAGTCGGATTTAAGCTAACCCTCACGTCCGTCACACCTTTTAAACCGAAATCTCTCTTTTATTTTCACCGTGTGGGACTATGTTCCACGTTTTTCTTTTGTTTCAGGCAACGTGGTGGCATTACAGGCGTCAGATGTGATCTAGGCGAACATCGCGCATCGATCACATGCGCCCGAAATCCACCGGATCATCAGATCGCGCACGTGCTTTTAATCAAGAGATATAACGGCTCAGATCTAACGCGCGGGAGTGCATCCTGATCGTCAGATCGCGATCCAACTGGCGCAATCTGATGCGTTTAATAATGCATAAACGCATGGCTTCATCGGGAGCGTCCATCCACGATCTAAGGGGCGAGATTTAATCGTAACGGTTCGCCCTTACGCATTTAATCTAAACCGTTGATGAACATTAAACGCCTCCATTGGACGATTACGCCCAATTCGCCTATAAATTAAGGTGTTATTCGATTTTGTAAGACATTCTTGGAAGATTTCGCTCAATTGATCCATCTATACATATCTTTCCTTGAATCTCTCGCTTCTAATCTCTTCTAGACTCGTTTCCGCGTCCACGAAGTGATTAAAAGTGAGATTTCGTCGATCGATTAAGGAGAATTAGTCTCTTGAACACCGATGCTTGCTTTTGAAATCGCGGAATGAAAAGCCTCGATCCGGCGATTAATTGGATCATTTCGATCGCTATCTCGGGTTAGAAAATATGTTTTCCCTCTAATCTTTCATTATGTATCATCAATTTGTAATTTAGGTTCATAATTTAATTTAATTTCGTTTTCAATTTCGGTTTTCGATCTTCCGATTTTCGGAAATTTCATACCACTTTGCTCTTTGATTTCTCCGCGATTACTAATCCAAATCGAGTGATTTTTTATTCCGTGTATACGTCTTTGAGTTATCTTTCTAAATCTATCATTTTCCCTATTTTCTATCACCAAATCATCATCCGATTTGATCAATTTCTAAAAGATCTCTCAAAAATACCTTATTTCCCTGTGGATTCGACCCTTATTTACCATTATACCCCTCAATTCATTATTAAATCATTAAATTGGTAAGTTTGGACTTTTTTATTGACACGAGATCGTGTGAAATTGACGACCTTGCAGTTGCCGCTCGTCAATGACTTCACTTGGAATTTTCTAAGCATTTTTAATGCAACATAAGTGAGGTCATTGATATCATTCTTTCATTCTATAAATTCATTGATCATTATTTCAATACTAAAAATTCAAAGGTTTATAAGTTACCACATAAAAAGATTAGTGTAGTTAAAACCTTCTTAGTTTTTCAATGTGAAGGTATACTACTTGAAGGTTGCCATCTAGACATGACTCTCATAAGAGTTTAATTATTATTTTAAATTATTTTACATGCTTATAAAAATTAGAAATAATATAATACCTATATATATAAAGGTTACAGATGCTACTATTCATAATTAAAAAAAATGTTTGTGAAGACGTTAATTTTCATTAAAATTCTATGTTCTAAGGGGAATTTCAATGCAAGCATGCAATTAAAAACCATAGTGACCAATGGCTACCTTGGACACCAAAGAAATATTCAATTAGGATATATTCGCAAAATTATTTTTTAAAAAAAAGGAAAATTCCAGAGCCATGCCCATTGCAAGTGATCAAAGTAAAGATCAATCTGAGGAAAACCGAGCTGATCTAAAAAGTAATGGTAAAAATGACAAACTGATAGGAGGGGATGATCATCTCACAATGGAATCAAAAGAATATCTAATTCCACTTTTAATTAGAAAACAGGAAGAGAAATAGATCACAAAATAAACCTTTTTGATGACTATTTATTTGAAGGGTGTGTATCCTCTACTCACAAAGCTTTTCTCATTACATTAAATGAAGAAAAAATTCCAAAAACTTTCGGTGAACCTCTTCTAGAATTTTAGATCACAAATGGAATCATACTATGGAGGAGGAATTAATAGTTCTTGGGAAAATAAGGCTTGAGGCGTTGCTTTTGTACTTGAAGGAAAGAAATCAGAAATGGATATACACAATTGAATATAGATCTAACAAAGAAATTTAAAGGTAGAATTCATGATTAGTAGCAAAAGTCTGTACACAAGTTGAAGACAAAGATTACCTTGAAACCTTTGCATCTGTTACTAAAATGGAACTTCTAGAGTCATCATTATATCATCTTCAAGTAGAGAATGGACTTTAAATCAATTTGATGTAGAGAACTCATTTGTGGAAATTTGGAGGAAGAAATCAGAATGGATCTTCCACTATGATACTTTCTAATATAATCCTTGATTGATAACCAATCCTTAAGTTTTTGGGAAAATAGAAATCTATAATTGTTTTCATTGATGTCGATTTTTCTAGATCATTAGTATACTAAAAATCAACTAAAGGTCTATGATCCTTTTTGGAGGAAATTTGGTAACTCAAATGAGCGAAAAAACTCAAAGTCAATTTCAACATCTCATCTTGAATTTGAAATCATTGATTCAGATGAAGGAATTCGCGAAGCACAATGGATCAAAGGTATGCTAAATGAATTCAAATTTAAATGCAAGGACTTGTCAACCTAATGTGCGATAACATTTCGTTCATAAGCTTGTCTCTTGATCCAGATCAGCATGAAAGAACCAAGCATGTTGATATTGATCTTCACTTCATCAAATATAATATTGAGTCAAATTACATATGCACTCCATAAATTAAATCATATGAATAGAGAGCATATATTTTCACAAAAGGCTTCCCTTGCCTTAAAATCATACTTCACAAGGGATTATCAAGGAAATAAGTAAATTTTTATTAAAAGAAATTTAATTTCATATATTTATTAGATTTTGCTTTTATTGATGGATATAGGGATCCAATGGGTAATAAATGAGTTGGTTATCTTACCAATAGAAGCATAAATATAGCCTAAGGGAATTTAATTAGTCACCCTATGAATGAGAATAAAGGCCTTGTATTCTCTCTCTCTCTCTCTCTCTCTCTCTCTCTCTCTCTCTCTCTCTCTTTGATTTCAAATTCCAACAATGTGAAGGCCATCGGTGATTGAATAGACTCGATGGGCTTTGATTGACATGATCACTCATCATAATGATCATTTGAGGAGTGATCAAATCTGTGATCAGGCCAACGATCACTTACTTTAGTACAGATCTTATCATCAGTCTGATTGTGGAGGTATTTTTTGTTAATTTTTCAAACTTTAATCCCTTTATTTTTCTTTTTTTGTGTGTCAATTTTCGAGACACAATCATCAATCAGATGAGGATCATTGATTGATCACAACCAATCCGATCAATGATCATCTATATGATTGTATCGATGGGCATCTAAACAATATGGATCATTCTCCGTTGATCAATGGAATCCATCAATCAACCAAGGATCAATCCAATCATGATCGTTATGGAAATGCATTGTCTTTCTCATTGTAGAACATTTGAGTGAGAAATATTTTAATTATTTCAGTTATTTCCCTTTTTAGCTCTTTAACGGATAACTGTTTCAGAACCTTCTCTCTCTCTCTCTCTCTCTCTCTCTATCTCTCTCTCTCTCTCTCTCTCTCTCTCTCTCTCTCTCTCTTCATAACAGATAACTATCTCTCTTCTGTACAACACTCCGGACTCCCCTCTCGGTTCCGGCCAAGGATGAAGGCGCTTTCCAGGCCAATACTCTCCAAACCCTTCTCTCTCCGCCTCCACCATCCTTCCTCCTCACCCTCCCCCCTCTGCTCCCCCTCCCTCCCTCGAATCCTCGAATGGCGTCGCGCCTCGTGTCGCAGCTCCTCTTCCACCGCTACTTCTAATTCCCGCTCTTCTCTCTACTCTAGACCTAGCCTCCGAGAAATTCAAACCGATAAAACCGTTAACCGCGCTCGCGTGTACGATTTCCTGCGATCCCTCGGAATCCACCCCGACGAACTCGACGGCTTAGAGCTTCCCGTAACGGTCGACGTGATGAAGGAGCGCGTCGATTTTCTTCATTCCCTAGGGCTCACGATCTCCGACATCAATAATTATCCCCTAATTCTAGGCTGCAGCGTCAAGAAGAACATGATCCCGGTGCTGGATTATCTGGGTAAAATCGGAGTTCGAAAGTCTACTTTTACTGATTTTTTAAAGAGGTATCCGCAGGTTCTTCATTCTAGCGTAGTTATTGATCTTGCTCCGGTTGTTAGGTATCTCCAGGGGATGGATGTTAGGGCGCAGAGTATTCCGAGAGTGCTAGAAAAGTACCCTGAATTGCTAGGGTTTAAGCTGGAAGGGACGATGAGCACTTCTGTGGCTTTTCTTGTGGGAATTGGGGTTAATAGGAGGGAAATTGGGGGGATTATTACGCGATATCCAGAGATTTTGGGGATGAGAGTTGGGAGAGTGATTAAACCGTTTGTGGAGTATTTGGAATCGTTGCAGTTGTCGCGGCGGGCTGTGGCTGGTTTGATTGAGAGAAAACCAGAGATTCTTGGGTTTAGTTTGGAAAGTCAGGTAAAGCCCAATGTGGAATCTCTTGTTGAATTTGGGGTCAGAACTGAGGCGATTGCGTCGGTGATCGTTGAATACCCGGATGTTATCGGGATTTCTCAGGAAGATCTAAGGAAGAAGCTGGCTGAGCAGCAGATTTTGTTAGAGTCGACGATGTTCTTAGAGGCCGGGGAATTCGGGAGGGTGATCGAGAAAATGCCGCTCGTGGTCGGACTTGGCCGCTCCGTGGTGCTGAAGCACGTGAATTTCTTGAAAAGTTGCGGGTTTTCCCTGAATCAAGTGAAGAAGATGGTCGCGAGCTGTCCGCAGATCCTTGCGCTGAATCTGGATATTATGAGATCGAGCTTCGATTACTTTCAAGGGGAGATGGATGGGGATCTGGAGGATCTCGTCGCCTTCCCCGCCTTCTTCACCTATGGCCTCGAGTCGAGTATAAAGCCGAGGCATAGGATCGTTGCTCAGAAGGGTCTCAAGTGCTCTCTGGCATGGCTCCTCAACTGCACAGATGCCAAGTTCGAGCAGCGAATGAAGTATGATTCCATCGGAATTGAGGAGATGGAAGACGACGAGAGGGAGTTCAACACAAAGATTTCCATGGATCGAAGAGCAGATGATGACGAAGATGGCGAAGATGATGACTCTGACGATGATGAGGATTATTCTGATGACGATTACCTATAGGTTCTTGTTTTATATCTTGATTGAAATTGGATGATTTATGTAGCCAAGAGCTCAAGGAGGAAAATGAGGAAGATTCTGACTTCAAAGATGATGATTATCATTCTGATGATGAAGGTAAATGACTCTAACTTTCATCTAGCTGTTTAAAAAGCTAACTGTAGTATGTTTTTGTTTAAGTTGAATGTTTTATGAATCCAATAACTGCAGAAAAAGAAAAGAAAAAATAATTTCCTAACTTTGATAATGACTCTAAGAGTTTGATGATGATGGTGATGGTGACGAACATAATTATTTTTCATCTAGTTACTTTTTAGCCATAGACAACCACGAACAACTCTGATTTTTTATCCACCGGTTTACATTTTTAGCTAATTTATAATCGAATTTGATGCTCGATAGGCAATCAGAATTTTAATCAAAGTGTTAAATGCAATAAGAGTTATTAAGATACCAAGAACTGGTGATCTTATCAATTAGTATAAATTAAAATCAAATTTGCAGGGTTTATTGAAGGGGTTCTCAAAGTTGTTTTTTTTGTCTAGCCTATAACAGGTATACATATAATTTCCGAAAGATTAGATCTCTCCTTCAAAGTTCTTCATCAAAACAAAAAGAGAAAAAAGGACATAGCATGGGCATCTAGAGTTGTAGTCGTTATCTCCTTATTTATTGGCATTAAATATATACAATTTTCACAAAAAGCTCAAATAATTATGTTAATATCTTCTAATATCTATAAACCTTAAGCATGTGACCCTCTAGGTCTACATATCTTGCTACTAAATAACTCTATAAACCCAATGATACTTATTAGCTAACCATATTAATTATTTATATCAATATGTAGATTATCAATCAATGATCGATTTAACCTAATGGGCAAAATAAGTTGCTAGCATGTTGGGTGCCGATATAAGAGATATATAATATATAAGAACTCGCTTATTGAACCTTACCATTACCAATTACTAAGAACTTATAATCCTTTATTTGCGGGTTGATTGCCAAATCCTAATTAGTTACTCGAGTTAATTTGATGTATAAAAGAAATCATCAAGAACACTTTCTTTGATATTTTTATAACCTTTGCTAACGATTTGATCGCATCTCATTCCTTAGGTCAATCTCTATTAATACTTTGGGTGGCAGATCCTAAATTGACCACATAATCACATTCAAGGACTTCATGTTATATCTAATCTACGACATTTTAGAAATCTTGTGGCCAGGGATTCATAAGTCATAGTCAAAACATTATCATTTATATCTCGCATCTAATGATCGCATACACAACCATGATATGAATCAACTTGATCAAAAATTATGCATAATACCATTTAGGGATTAATACACCATAATTTTGTGAATTCATTGTCCAAAAAGTACCCTTATTCTTGGTATCTCTACATCCATAGCCATTAGATTAGTCATACTCATCATATGATGCATATCAAATAGTATTATTCTTTTAAGATATTTCAATGTCCTTCTCAAACAATGAATATAAAAGTGTAATTTCTTATAGGCTGCATATTGGTCATCACATTTGATGATCCTTAGGAGTCAAGAGCTGAAGAAAATGAAAAGAGAAGAAAATTCATTATTTACTCTTGGTTTTCATCTAATTAATTTTTATTTTAGATAAATTAGATGATTTTGTGGAGCCTAGAGTTGGAGAAAAAGAAAAGGAAGAAGATCATGACTTCAACGATGGTAATTATGATTTTGAATATTATCATCACTATTATTCTTTTAGTAATTATGGATAGGCTTCACTTATAGTTTATTTTCTATTTTTGAACAATTGGGATGATTCATGGAGACAAAAGCTTAAGACAAATATTTTGAAATTTTTATTTAAAAAAAAAAAAAAAAGATCACTTGAGATCAATGCTCAACTTGATAATATTTTGATTAAGTTACCAAACAACTATAGTAAAGGCCACAATGATCCTTCCCACCCTAGAAAATCACCCTCATAGACCAACATGACACAAAACCCTTCACTCAGTGGACAACCTATCCATCAAGGCTGCCCTCCCCTTGAAAACGACCTCATTCTGATGTGCAGCTAGATTGCCCGCAAAACTTCACAAAGCCTTATGATTTCTGCTTCTCTCTTGAAAACTCTATCCCTAAGAGATCTCCAGCAAGCCTCCTTTGAAGAAGTATCCACCTATGGAATCTTCTGGATAGTCCACATCTTCTTAGTAAACTAGCACTCCATGTGCACAAGACTCAATATGTTGAAGTGTTTGGGAATAGCTTTTCCCCAAATACTCACATCATAAGTCTTCATCTAAAACCGGCTGTTGACAGGCCTGGTTCTAATCAAATTGAGTGAGTTTTGAGGTCTGGTTTAAAGCAGATTTTAAACTAACCATTTCAGGTTAGTTTAAGGTCTGATTTTATATCGCCTTTAGATCGATCAGCGTTGTTTATCTAGATCCTGAACAGGACTCAGATAAGTACGATCGATCTGATAGTCATATCAGCATCAAGACAATATGGCCTCCACTCATTCAAAATTTCGCTATCTATAATTAGCAATCAGATATTGCTTTTGACAGATAGATATCAATGTTCAAGTGTGCTAAGACATTTCGTCCAAGAAAGTGGAGGATATGAAACCCAGATGCATCAGATTGTCAAATACAGCGGTATGAACGACTTCCTTGTCGAAACAACATGTTCTTGATGTGAAATGAAATCATGATAGGTTGCTTGGAGGGTTTTTTTCCCCAAAAAATTGCAACCTGGCAAGGACATGAAGAAATGAGATATACTCTAGTTGAACTTGTTCGATTTTCCAAAAATTGGATAAGAACGGGAAGCTACAACATCCCGAAGATCGAGCGATGGGACCGCACTCTTTGTACAGAAGAACATATCCAAATTTAGATTCCATCTACTGATGTTGTTGCATCAGCAAATCCCCCAAACATTGAAGAATGCATGCACAAAAATCTATCATCAAAATCTCATTCGATTTATGAAAATGGTTTTACAGAAAATATTACAAAAAAAGTCTCACAGTTATGAAGACTAGTAAAAGCGTGTAGATTTGGGAAAATATGCACAATAAAATGAATATGTAAGTGTCAATCTATAATCAAAGAACAAGATAACGAGCGCCACATCTAAATCATCTACCCATTATTTACTTTAATCTCCATTAGCTCCTCGACAGGATGACGACATATGGGACAACTGTTTGAATGAAGCCTAAATGTTTTGGCACATTCACCGCACATGCACTGTCAAGAAAAGAAAAATAAATCTAACGTCAAATCCAAATTGAATGAAGAAACCAATAATTTATTCAAGAAAGTTGAAACTACATGTGAAACTATCAGTGCACTTGAAATAATATATTTCATACTTATAAATAAATGTTTAATAGAATTTCAAATTATATAGAATTTGAAATTCAAAATTTTTAATCTAAATTTTATAATATTTCATTTTTTTAGCAATGATATAATTCATTTTAATTGAATTTTTAATGAGATTGAATGACAATTTGATGTTAACAGAAAATTAACAAATTAGAATAAAAATTAGGATAAATGCCTCACCATATGTCTACAAGGCATGACCGCAGTATCGCTTGGTTCAGACATGCATATCACACATTCTTTCCCCACCACATCGTCGCCTGAATTATCATTTCCAGCACCGGAGAGCCCAAAAATTTCTTTAAGTTCATATCTTTTGCCGTCAACCCACAATATCTGCTTAATCACCTTCACTCTGAATAATTCATTGGCACTTTTCTCTATCACGGCAAATGTAATTTGTGCTCCAGAATCAGTTAAAGTGGGTGATTTTCCATCAATGATGTTTGCAGTATCTGCCCCCGCGGCAGCGAGCACAACTAAAGGAAAGACGTCTTCAGGAGAAGGCTTTGCAAGAGAATCCAGCTCAAAGAATCCAAGATCAATTCCGTGCCCCACAGATTGGCAAAACTTCTGTCCAGGTCCTTTTTGAAAAGTCTCCGTCACAGGGAGCATAAATGCCAGGATCCATTGGCACCACATGGCCCATCTCATCCTCTTTTGCGAAGTAGTATATAGTGATACTGCAAAATAAAGCAAACGTTTTTTTTAGAGAAATGAAAAAAATTTGAAGTTGCCTTTCTTGACCAGAACTAAGATTAGTTAAGCAGAAAAAATTTCTTTACCCAGAAAAATTAGTAAAGCAGCATGTCCAAGAGGGTGAACTAAGATTCTTATGCTTCTCTTATTAATTCTTGCAACATGACCATCTTGGAAAACTGAAAACTAATCGCCCAATTCTAATTGTAACTTTTTATTGTTGGTCATTTCATAAATGTTTCTTCAATGAGTACTAGGTTTCTTCATCCAGTTGGGACTCTGAATGAGATTAGACCCGATTGACTGCTAAACAGCCGAAAGCTCAAGGACATTGGCGAAAATGAGAAACTGCAACCGACCAATATGATGGTCTACGATCACAGCTCTTAAATGTTTAAAAGGTCTACGATCATGGCTCTTATTTGGTATGATTAGAAAAAAAAGGTTTAAAAGTTCAAAAGGAAAACAATTTCTTTTAAAGAAGAGGATAAAAGCAGAAGTTTCTAATAAAACTAAAAAGTAGTCCCTTTCTCTAATTGTGACCTTTTTTTTATTTTGTTGACAGATGTATTCTCAATGCTTCATAAATTACTTCATCCAACTGAAACCCTTTCTCTTTATGATGTCCAATGACAAAAAAATGAACAAAAATTGAGACTTTACATGAGTTTAGATCCGATTGACTGCAAAGCAGCTGAAGATCAATGAAATAGGTTAACTGATAAATTACAAGTGTTCATCACTCATTTCAGAGAACAACATTATAGGATGGTCTCCAAATCGGCAAGGCATGTATATGCAAGGCCCTTACACTGAAGTAGGGTCAAGCTAGCCAACGATAGGGGAATTTGTTCATTTCTTAAAATACCTTTGTGTCTTACAATCGTAGCTCTCAAAATTATTCATTCAGTATGATTATGAAGAAAAGGAAAAAAGGCTGGAAATTCACATTGGAGAAAATGAAATTAATGTCTTTCAAAGACGGGGATGACGGCAGAATTGCTCAAAGATTAGACCCAATTGACTGCTAAGCAGCTGAAGCTCAAGGAGACTATCTACATGATAAACTTCAGCCGCTCAACGCTCAAGTCAGCTTTAAATATAGCAAAAAAATGAATTTCTTTCAAATACGGGGATAAAAGCAGAAGTTGCTCAAGAAATTATTTGTTCGGCATCATATGGGAGCAAAGGCTAACCATATGAGAGCAGAGGCTAACTCTTAACGCGAAAAAATTGATTTCTTTCTAAAACGGGGATAAAACCAGAAATTGTAAAAAATAAAAAAACTACCTCCCGTCAAGCACAGCGTCAAAAGTGAAGGAAACGATCCACTGATCGGGATTTCCCTCATCTCTCCTCAGTGAAATCGTGTCCTTGTGCAGATTTATATTGTTCTTTATCTTGATCGCCTGCTGGTGATCAACATAGGGCGCCGACCTGGAGGAAGACGGATAGGGTAGCGCCGCCGGCGCTGGCCTCCAGTAAGGGCCCTGATTTACTTGATGGTACTGGAAATTATTCCAGGGGTACTGATAATAGTAATTATACCCATTCGGGTACGGTCTAGGGCAAATCTGGGTAGGGGACAGGAGGATTCGAAGAGGACGGCTGAGAAGGGTAAATTGGCGGCGGCGGAGGAGCGTTGAAGCGCTGGGGAGGGGACATCCAGTCATCCAGCCTCTTGCTCCACCCCTGACCCATAGAAATTTGACCTTTTGATCTCCCTCCGACGCTCTCGAGCTCGAAGGATGAATTTCTAATTTGGTGCCCAGAAAATTACTCAGACTTCGGCGAGGAAACTTCCGGAGGAAGAAGGAGAAGAGAAGCCGCCAACGCTGCGAACGCGTCTTTCAACCGTAGGGCCCAAAATATCAGCCGTTGGATCCCAGAGAGAGAGAGAGAAACTGATGAATTGATATGATGGGGAAGGGTAGGGGGGAGAGAAATAAGAAGAGGTAAAACCGAATTGCCGATCACTGGTTCGATTTCAGTTAAAAAGGAATTCAACAGCGGCCATGAAGGAGATGATGAAGAGATGTCAAAATTGGGGGTTTGAATACAACGACCTCTGCATAAATAAAGCAAGATATTTTCCAGCAGGACCTCCCCTACCCTAACATCACTGCGGCAGGAACGAGTTCAGGACGAATCCATGCCTGGGACACCAGAAGATCGAACCATAAAGGACACGAGAGAAAAGCGGAGTCCCAATTGGCTGGTGATTGTGAGACCCGCTTCTTGACCGCAGCGGAGACCCAAAGCTGTGGCCTTCCATCCCCGAGATAGCGAGGGAGGTCAACGTTTTGGGTTTTTTCATGTTGTCAAACAGTTGAACGATGAAAATAGATGGGAGTGCCAGGTCGCATTGATCGAGTCGTGTATGAACAAGGTTCAAATCTCTAGGCGTGAGCTTCTTCTTGGATGGTTTCAGCGGTTGTCTGCTCCGCACTTGGCTACCAGCAGTGACTGGTACACCTGAGGTGGCCATTTTTAATTTTTTTTTAAATGACCTGACCGAGATCAGGTACGTTAGATTCGATCGTCCATCAGATGATCGCAGTCATGGTCCAAAGAAATTGCTAGATTCGACTTCAATTTTTGTTGGACCAAAGTAGATTCGAGAAAAAAAGGAACCCTAGAAATAGGAAGTGAAGTTTGGATGACGATCCCGCCGTGTCGATCCAGATCAACTCTCTGGACAAGGTTTGCTGAAATGTGGCCTTAAATCGAGTATTTCATCAATCCGATCAGTGAGGGCAATTCTATAGCAGGCCCATCAATCCAATGGTCGAGCATAAGTCAGAGCGAGCCGAGTCAAATCAATGTCAATCCAGATCAGCCTTTTCTAGGGACAAACAACAACATCAAGAGAGTGTGATCGAATTCTAGGGTGTTTGGATCTCAGAAACCAATGAACATTGAAAAATCAGTGAAAGTATTCAAAGATAGAAGAGAGAGGGAGAGAGTAAGTAAAGATCTTACCTGACCGATTGTGACCCAAATTTAGGCCGTCAGATCACAGTTGGAAATTAGTATTGAAAAAAATGGTGAAATTAGTCAAAAAGTGGAGAGTGATGATAAGATTGTGAGAGGAGTGGAAGAGAAGGGGGAGAGAGAGAGAACCAGTGAGACAAAAGAGTAAAGTTATCAATAAGAACAATAAATACAAGTGTACAACCTCCCCTTCAAGAATCTTTAGCAGCTTGGAAATTAAAGGCGCCTGGGAGAGAGCAAAGGACACAATTTAGCAGGGGAGGGAGAGAGAGTAAAAGATGATGACTGGTTAATTGGTGTCTACCTTGTTGTGACGTCGTCCATCTCATCGCTACGATGAGGCCTGGAGCTTGGCAGCCCTAATGAAGCCAGTCATGGTGATGCCAGAAGGGATCTTCTGAGACCCGGATCTCTTTCTTATTGTCGTCATCTTGTCGTCCTTGCCCCCTCCAGGCATGGCCCGTGTCACAGACACCAGGTCGTAGAACTGAAACCCAATGACAAAAGAGTCAATGAAAGATGACTAGTATGCACTGATTGTCCGTAGCGAGTTTTGATGCATGCAATTGTCTGCACAAGGCCTGAAAAAAGGCACAGTCACCTCGCAGACGCCATGCAACACAAGTCTGCGAAAGGGGTCCTTGATGTGGAGCACCATCGTTTCTTCGTCCCCACTGCCATCGATGAAATCGCGGATGCACTTCTGAAGCCATGATGAGATAGCCACCAATTAATCAGTCTAACTTAGATTTAGATGTACACTCTCTAGTCCCTCACACAGTTGACTTTGACTGGTCAGCAACCCTGACCCTTGAATCCTAGGGATAAAGAAAAGGAGATATCATGCTTGTTTTCTACCTCATAACCGTGAACAAGATCAGGGAGAAAATTCCGCCTCAAGGCTTCTCTTGTTCGGCGGTCAACTCTGCGCCATGCACTTAAGGCAATGACCTTTTCAGCAGCAGCAGCAGAAGTAAGATTCTCCCTCTTCCGGGCCAGAGCCTCTAGGCCTTGGATGACCCTCATCTGAAGCACTCATTGCACTCAGGGACTGTGATTTTCCAGTTTTTGAAAACAAAATTTTGAAAAAAATTTATCAGAACGTGTATTTATTTATATGAGAAACCTCTTTGTCCATGTCAATGTTTCTGAAAGAATCCCACTCGCTCACGTTGGTCATAGAAAAGGTGGACATGGGCAAGTCATCACCTTAGGAAATGTGAAACATAGTCAAGATTAACTGCGTATCAGAATATGATAAGAAAGCATTTAAATGGAAATCAAGTGTTTTTTATACACAGTAAAGTCGACCCTAGGGATATTGCTAACCCTCAACAAGGGTATAGGAACCCTTAGGGGGGATATTCAACGGTGCCATGGAGTAAAGTTACCGTTTTTGGAAAGGTAAAAAGGGAAATATGTAAAATAGCCCCTAATAAAAAAAATTAACATAAAAGATCCTTCTGATCTGGAGTCAAACTCAAACCTATAAGCAAGTGAATGATTAATTATTAAGATCACCATCTAACTACAGGTAATAATTTATCTTACATTCTTTGTGACCTAACCACAGGAGATTTTCAATGGTTAAAGAAACTAATGACTTTTCTGAGGTTTTTTAATAGAACAGATGTTTCAGCCTGTAAAATTAAATAACAAGGGAAAATTTTGTTGGTTGATGGATTTGCGTCAGAAGAATTTAACAGAAAGCAGTCAGACCAAGTAATGGCTAAAAAAAGACTTTGTGAATGTTAATAAGTTAAAATCACATATCAATAAGGTTTATTGATGAGCTATTCATATAATCCTATTTATTTGTCCAAATTCCTTTCTTACTTTAACAATATGACCTCTCTGTCGCTGACACGTCAGGTTTTCTATCATTTCCTCAGGGACTACTTGAAAATGACAGAATTCCTGAGTTCCCAGAACAAACCCATCATTATTGAACAAGATAACAAAAATGATGGGCTCATTAAACAGAAGAGGAAGGGTATGGCCCATTCCTATTCTACAAAGACCTCACAAGTCTGGACAAAAGCAAGGCAAGAGGCAAAAGGGAGAAATGTGTAGGGTCCCTCGACTTGTACCCAATTTCTGCTTGATGTGAATCATAATGATGATAATCATGAGGTCATTGTCATGCATAGGAGTAGAACATTAGGGAGACATTAACAATGGTGATGAAACTCATAGCTATACCAGAAGAGAAAAATAGAATACAAAAGACGAGAATAGCTGAAGAAAACATAAGTTCAAGGGGCAAAGATTAGATACTTCCTTCCTCTTGACCCTCAAGTCTTCCTTATATACACTTCATAAGGGTTGTATCAAAATGCTAAGGTTTCCAGAGAATCGATACTTCCTTCCTCTTGACCCTCAAGTCTTCCTTATATAAGCCTCATAAGGGGCCAATCATGTGCCTCCCAATTCTGGAGCTTGATAGGGTTTTATCAAAATGCTAAGGTTTCCAGAGAATAGATACTTCCTTTCTCTTGACCCTCAAGTCTTCCTTATATAAGCCTCATAAGGGGCCAATCATGTGCCTCCCAATTCTTGGGCTTGATAGGGTTTTATCAAAATGCTAAGGTTTCCAGAGAACCGATACTTCCTTCCTCTTGACCCTCAAGTCTTCCTTATATAAGCCTCATGAGGGGCCAATCATGTGCCTCCCAATTCTTGTGCTTGATAGGGTTGTATCAAAATGCTAACGTTTCCAGAGAATATGCAAATGGAACTGTTTTTTTTTTGGGAGGTGCGGGGGAGGGGTTCTGACCTCTTGCTCTATCTGATGTATCTCCATTGTTGTGGCAGGATGAAATCTGTATTACATGGAACATTTGTGCTTCTGTTTCACTCTCTCTCAGGATTAATCATCGGTTCACCATAGAATCACTGCCTTCTGAAGAACTGTACTTGCAACGAACCACTAGTTTTCTTTAGACTGATTTTAAACATGGAACCTCACGTCCCAGGCTCTGAGTAGAAAAATTGATAGATTGATCCATACAATAAATAAATGCTTACCCCAAGGAGGTGGAGCAAAAAGACCCCTAATTTCTTCTGCATTTAAACGTGGAACAAGTTCAAACAATAAGCGGTCATTTAACCACCTCCTTGATCTCCGATTACTAACCTGCAAACAGAAAACCATATAAGACAGTCTATAATAGTAATTCATCAGGTGGATACTGTGGTCAACCACCATTTGTCGGCTGATCATCAATCAACCTTTTCCAAAAAGAGATCAGGTGGATAAAAATCTTCTATATTTATTTTGAGACATACCATGAATCGGAAGTAAGGAATTTTCAATTATAAGATTATTTGAGATTAAATAGAAATGTGTAAGCCTATTCCTATTTAAAGCACGGAGCTTTTATGAATGAAATGCGACTTTTCTGCCCTATTTTCAAGACCATAGGGATTCCCTCATCCTGCTTACCTTCCTCTCTGATAAACCCAGATTATCATGAAAACAGAATCTCACGCTGATGTGTCTTTGATTGGAAATCAGAGGGGCATAAATGGAAATCAGATTGACCCATTTAACAGAGAAGCCTCCAGAGACTCTCAGGACAGCAACCAACATCTCCTATTCTTGAATGCCCACATGTGCTCTGCTCTCCCTCATTTATGCTCATCACATGCAGGTAAGAATTTTTCATTCCATGCCTTCTGGAAAGGCCTTGTTGATGGTCTGCAGATAAGTGCCCTCCTCTTTCTCTTTTTGTGCTTTTTTTGTTTAGTTAAGCAGACCAGGCTTGACAAGCTTACAGGCCTGCATTTTGCAGCCTGCTTGAGGTGGCAACAGGGTAGAAGCACAGTGCACTGGTAGGCGGCTGCGGAACGAGTGGGAGCACTAGAGTGCTGCTGAGAGTGGGTGACTGGATGGCAGTGAGCTGGCAGAACTACTGGCATAGGCAGCTGCATTGTTGGAGAAAGTTGGCAGCGTCAAAGCAGTCGTGACACCGTTGCTGCTGTCAGTGACATCAAAATGGTGTTGTGTAGGCGGTGACAGCCTGTCTGGGAGAGATGACATGGTGGTGAAGGTGGTTGCACATGGATGGTGAAGAAGGGCAGCACCATGGCAGCGGTAGAATGTGATATAATAGAGGCAGAAGCTGAAGCTGGTGGTGAAAACAAGGGCAGAAATTGCACTGAATAGTGGCAGCATAAAAAATCAAGGTGGAAACACTGAATGGTGATTGTGATGGGATACCTTGGCTCCGAATACCAGTTGCCATTATCCCCCAATCTGGCAAGGAGAATCAGAACTAAATGAAGGATAATGGCTTAGTATCTAACAAATTCAGGCTCCAAGTTATTTTTAGAACTGCTTATCCTAGGGGGATTAAGGGGGGCAAAGTTCTATAAATTAATGAAATAAGACTTGACGGCTCACAGCAAAACATCAGTTTCTACTGCTAGATACTGGTTTCTACTGTTAGATACTCAGTTTTAAGCCTAAAAAACTAGTTTCTTCGACCCTTTTAATCATCGGGGAGTTGAGCTTGAGTCCACAAACACTAGAAAACTCGTAACCAGAAGTACACTCTTAAGAAGTTAAGTTCACAAAAAAGGGTAAATGTCCTCACAGTCACCGTTAAAAAGTTAAGGGATGTCTGTGACAATAACACCCTTCAAAAGAAAACATTAAATATTCCAATGACAGAGATGCCAGAATAAGAAATTGAGAAAACAAAACAGACAATTTTGGGCCTTGAAAAGATAGGACAGATATATTCAACGAATTTTGCAACTGCTTATCCTAAAAGAAGATAACATTAGTGTCTAGATGATTCTTTGCATTGGTTGTCAGCTTCCAGAAAGATTATACCCAAGCCCAAAGCTCATAATTGACATCGCAGCATCACTAGAGCTCATAACATAAACCATACAAGTCAATGAGTCTCTTAGGGCACTCCACTAGAAAACAAATAGGAACTTGGCAGTAGACCAACACAGTAACATAAAAAAACTAGAAGTTAAGACGGTATCCAACCCACTCACTTATCTAACTTTTAAAATTAATTTTCCTGATTAAGGTAAATAGCATGGATCGGAGCCTTAGCACAGGAACAATAGAGAACATGGACTTGAATCCACAAGCCTTGCTCCACAAGAAGAGTTAGTGTCTAAATCCATAGAACTTACCTCTTCAACCCTTGAATACACAAGGGGTTATACTCAAATCCATAAGCACTGAAGCACTCTCAAACACGGAGATCACTCAAGAGGGAGAAAGCAAAGCTCTCAAAAAAGGTATAACTACAATTGTATCTTCAATTATGCTATAATTGGCCCTCTAAAGTGAGCTCTCTTAGCCTTATCAAAATGGGGCTCTTGGACTCTATCTTGGGCTGCATCAATGAGTCTACACATAGCTGAAGATCTCACAATTATCAGAACAACAGATGTTAACAACTTTCAACTGAAGTCTCATAATAAGCCAACTTACTAGAATTTTTTGTTTTGAAATACCAAATCACCAGAAATTTTCAATTTATGTTCTTGTAGAATGGCTCAATCTTTTATTACCCACTTGGTTCACACTTAGAAAGGTAATATCTAGTCTAGATCTCCTCAACAAACAGTTACCCACTAAGTTTTGGGAAAAAACAGAGAGGTATAAGACGAAGAATTCTCATATAGTGGTAACCAGTCCAACTTATTAACCCATAATCTTAGTTTATAAGCAGGTTTTGAAATCCAGAGGGTGGAAACCTGATCCAATAAATGCACTGTACCTTGCCAGCCATACTTTCAAGGAGGTCGATCTTCTTCTCAATAAGTTGGCCACGATATTTGGCTCTCTCCTCGCCTGTGAAGCACACATTCACAAAACTCTATGAGGTTAGGTGCCAAGAGAGCATTCCATAAACAATAGATCTAATAGTAAAGAGAGGGAAAGTGTATCATAATCCATACATTTGCCTAAATATCCAAATCCAAAACGCAATCACAAAGAACATATTACCTCTGAGTAAAACCAAAAACAGCAGGAGCATACTACAACTAGCGCACGATAGAATTAGAGAAAGAGACCCAAACTACGCCACATTGGCAATACAACTTCTATAAGTGTAGGTGCGGATCACATATTCAAACAACAAAATAACTAACAAAGGAGGAAAAGCGCATCAGAATCCATAAATTTGCTTAAAGGTTAAAAATCAACCACACAAGCACAGATAATAGATTGCCTCTAGGTATAGTCAAAAACACCGGGAACGTACTTCATCAAATGATAATAAATTTTTCCCAGATAAATATCTGTAAGTCCAAATGTACATAATAAAGCTCAAAATATCGCCTGATAGAAGTCCCCAACCCAACACGCAAGCACGCAGAACAAAGCATCTCACTGTAAAAAACTGAAAACAGCAGAAGGATACCTCAACTATTACATAAATAAAATTAAAGGAACATGCCTCAATTTTGCAAGATTGGCTACACGAGTAAGATGAGAAAGATATCTATGGACAAAAACTAAAAAAACGAGAGGGAAAACGAATAACAGTTTATGCATTCGCCTAAAAGTTCAAAATCCATCGCGCAAGCACAAGACCATTTTTTTTTTCTAAATACAGCACAGGGACCACATCACCTCAAATTAAAACCGAAAACACCCGGACCAAACTTCAACTAAGACGCAATAAAATTATGAAATAAAGAGACAACATCGGCGATAAAATTCGGGCGAGGAAGACAAAATTCGGGAGTCACCTATTGGATAATCAAATGATGGGGGAGCCCCGGGAAATATCATCCTCTTTCTTGAAACATCTCAACCGGAATAGCGGCCATCTTCAGGTACGAAACAAGGCCGAGAGGGTAGAGAGAGAGTCCCCCCCTCGACTCCCCCGATCTCCTACGCTGGTCTCTCTTGCCCCCTTCTCCTGCTTCGCTGAAATCAACCGAGAGCAAATAATTTGTCGACCGTGAAAAACAGACGACGGGATCACGGCAGTCCGCGACGTGTCCGCATAACCAGCCGAACAGGCCTGGGTCCTGAAGCTGGATGGGCCGGTTCGCTCACATTCGCTAAAAGCCCATGATCAGATCGCATGATAAAGATTGAAAATTGGTAAGAGGGATTAATCAACCATTATGGATCATGGTCTGATAGAGACTTAGAAGAACGGAGAGAGAGAGAGAGGGTGAATAGATAGATATTCATAAGAGACCATCAGATCGGCGATCAATCTTAGAACCTCTTTGATTAGAGAACATCGATCACGACGAACCCGATTCAATCACGATGAGCCAAATAGAAATCAATAAGAATTCTAGCCAAACAATTACAAAGGCGGGCGTTGTTCTTGGTTGAAATAATGAAGTCTCACTGCAGCCAAATATTATTGAGCATGAAAACATTGAGGCACCGAGAACAGATAATCTTATCATCTAATATGTATGAGAAAAGCATACCTATAAGGATCACTTGAAAGGGTTATTGAAGTTATTCAAATATCTAACCTCTAATGGTATCTACATGATCTTTGAATGGTTAGGTCTCTTTTTAAAAGCTCTCCACTAAGAGAGAAAGAAAATAAATAAGAGAATTCTCAGAAGGCTTGCACGAGCACCTCGAAGTATGGTCATTCTCTCTCTATTCATAGACATTTGGTGCGTAAACTTTTCATAAAAATCCTAATAATTATGTCTATATTTACCAATATCCATAGAACTTGTGTGTGTGACCCTCCATGTCCATATATCTGACTAATTAATAACTATATATACCCTAATAAATACCTTATTGGTCAAACCTTATTGATTATATATATGAACATATATATTAAATTAATCAATGATTGATTTAACCCAATCGATATGTTGAGTTGCCAACCCGTTCGGTGACAAGCTATACCATGTAATAAAAAAGATGTTGAGTATATAAGAACTCTCTTATGAAATCTTGCCATCATCTATTACTATGTTGGAATAATCTTTTGTCTGCACAAGACTTATGAATGACTTAGGGATATAGTCAACTATCAAATCCTAATCAATCACTCAAGTTAGTATAGATGCATGGAGGAAATTATTGAGAACTCTTCCAGTACTTCTTCCACTACCTTTGGCCATGGGTGGCAGTGAGAGGAATTATGGCTGTGATACCATATTGATGGTGAGAGGAAGAAATCCTATAATTGCCACAAAAAAAGAGAGTGCATAGGTCCTTATATAGTAAGGGAATACGAGGGGCCCTAAATAGGTCGAGAGCTCGATACCACCATCTGACACATTCATTCGTGCATTGATCGATATTTAGCATCCACATAGAAATTAGAGTTAGTTTGGATCTTGCATACACTCTATATATATAGTAATTGTCTTGGTGCAAGTTAGACTTACTCATAAGAGTAACAGAAAGGATTCAATCTAAGACAAACTTTGCCCATAAGGGAAAGAGTATATACAAGTCAAACTTGCTAATCAAGATAATGAAATTACTCGGTGCAAGACAAAAAGTTTACTCGTAAGAGTAAGGGAAGGACCCATGGCAAGTAAAACTAACCCATAAGAGTAAGGGAAAGACTGAATGCAAGTTGGATTTACCCAAAAGAGTAAACGAATGACTTAGTACAAGCTAGTTTTATCCATTAGACCAAGGGAATGACATGGTGTGAGTCAAAATTACATGTGAAGGTAAAGGGAAGGAGTCAAATTCAAGTCTTACTCATCCTCGAGGTAGGCAAGGAGTTAGTGAAAGTCTAACTCATTCTCGTGGATAAGCCAAGGACTCGATGCAAACTTGGATTTTAGAAGTAACGATAAGAGAAGGACCAAGTGCGAGTCAAGCATACTCACGAGAGTAAGGGAAGGATTGGGTGTGAACTAGAATTACTTTCAGAGGGTAAATGAAGGACTCATCGTGAATCAAATTTACTCAAGAGGGTAAATGAAGGACTTGGTGCAGATCAAACGTACCCTTAAAAGTAAAGAAAAACTCCTAAGTCAACCAGTTGAATAATAGGTCAACAAAATTTTTTTAGTATTTTGTCTTGAAAATTTAAAGGACTCTAGCTCGAAGGACTTAAAGTAGAAAAGCATGGGTGACAAGGAAGTAAATTGGCCCAAAGAGAGTAGGGGAGCAGAAATCTAGAACTCGACTACAGCAGGAAAAAAAGAGCTAGGAAATACTTGGAAGGCATTTGAGAAGCAGATTTGATTGAAACTGTCAAGGTTAAAGTGCCACTCAAGGTGGACATGGACTAGCGATCGAGGCTTGTGAACCTCAAAGAAGTTTACTGACCCAAGGGAGCAGGGAGCATCTGCAATGTAGTCGGAAGTTGACACCTAGGCGATGGGAAGAGATGTGTGAAATTTAGGGCATTTTTGAGTTGAGTGGTCGGCTGCACGCTCACGACGTGTAGTTTGTGTCAATGAACATCATAATAGTTTAGTGATCATGCGGAGGTAGTCGGACTTACAAGACACTAGATCCCCCCAACCAGTGTAAAAATAATCAGTGCATTTAGAGACGAAGGACAGGAGAATTATCAAGGGAATGCCAAATTAAGTAGAAAAAATATATATACATCGAATAACTAATTCACCCCACCCCTTCTAATTACAGAGAGGTGAAGTTTAATCTGAGGTGATAGAATCCCTAAAATGTCTTCTCAAGACAATATGACATAAGCCATACGTCAGCAAGGATGTCATAGATCTATAAGCGCAAGCTATAAGATTCTAGGCTCTTACAGGCATATTAAGAGGTAGGCTGCAATTTCTAGCCCAATATGCAATTTCATGATGGGCTTCAGTAAATGGGCGGTCCATCTTTAATCCAAGGGCTTACGTACAACTCAGCTCCCTCCACGTTATCCTCCGGGACTGTTGGAGGACTTTCTTCTATTCCACTTCTCCCCCTCGAACTGTTCCTCCACGTCATCTCCTCGGCTCCCTCACTAAATCTCTCTCTCTCTCTCTCTCTCTCTATATATAGATAGATAGATAATGTAATAATTATCCTGTGGATCATTATGGCCATTAAACGTTGTTTCCATTGACGGGCAAAGTGACTTTCACGACAGTGTATTCCCAGCTGGCAAACACTGACCTGCCCATCAACCAATCCACGTCATCCTCAAACCTCAACACTCGGTCCACTCATTCCACGCTCAGTTACTTGACGACGACGACGACAGCAAAGAGTGATAACTAAGTACAAAGCATGCCATGACAGAGAAGAACAGCCAAGCCAAACCCTAATCTCTCCTTCCTAATTTACACGGTCCCTACTGAGCCCCTCAATCCTTCTTATTTTTAATATTACAAGTTTACAACAACAGCAAAGCATGCCATGACAGCAGATGCCCTAATTCATGGCGAAGACGGGCGTCACTTCCACCTGCGCACAAATCCAAAATCGAAGAGTGTGGATGAGTATTTAATGGCAGCGCTCAAAACGGAAGGGTAAAACAAATCGAGAACGGCGATCGGATCGACATTATCAAATCCCTCAATCCAATCATTGAACTGGGCCTTGATCTCTCATCGATCGAAGCAATGATTGAACGAGAGGTCGATCAGTGATCTCTCATTCCAATCATTGATCAGAGGATCGATCATCATAAAATCGATCATTATCCCCTCGATCTGATTCGATCGCCATTCCCGAAATTGTCAACAAACCTTGAAGGTGGCGCCCCAGACTTCTTCCTCAGGAGCGAGAACCGCGGTGATCTTGTTCTTAGGGTTGAGGTAGCTTTTCAAGCCTCCCAGATTTTCGCAGTAGAAACAGCCTGTCGATCGGTGAATTCTTGGATTAAAATCGACTGACATTGTCGGAAATCGGCGGTAACCGAGTCTACCTTTGGGGAAGGATGCGAGTGATTTGCCGCATGCGCCTTTGAGCAGATTGATGTCGTCCGCAAACGCCAAGAATCCGTCGGCCGTGATCCCCCAGAAGAGAGGGACTTCCCCGTGGGAGTCCTGTGAAGAGTAGGGATTTTCCATCACGATAACTTCATATTGATAGAAAGAACATCTTAGAAAGAGCCAGAGAGAGAGAAAATTAAAGGTAGAATCATAGAGAGATTATCTTATAGAGAGAGAGAGAGAGAGAGAGTCTTAAAGAGATTATCCCAGAGAGGCAGAATCTTAAAGAGATTATCTTAGTGAATCTCAGAGAGAACGGTAGACTGGTTACTCTGGGTGAATCGTGGACAGAGATCGATTGAATCTTAGAGGGAGAGAAGGAGCGCGAGTCGCGAGAGAATTTTAGAGAGATTATCAAAGACTGGTAGAGAATTTTAGAGTATAGAGAGATTAATCGTCTGGTAGAGTCGTAGAGAGATATTGGGCTAGAAGGAAAGAGAGAGGTCAAATCGATAGTGACTAGCGAGAGAAGCTCACAGAGAGAGCCAGGTAACGAGAGAAAATCTTAGAGAGAAGGAGGCTGAGGGAACGAGAGAGGATCTTGGAAAGAGAGAGGGAGAGGTCATATTGTCGATTTCTTCGCTCGTATTCGATCGTCTTGCGTTTATCCAAAATCGACCAATCCTAGCCGCGAGATCCTATTATAAAAATTAGGCGGGGAAGTCGAGCTTACGGAGGCCACGAAGAGCGTGGAAGAAGAGCGATCGAAGATGATGAAGGCGAAGCTGCCGCGGAGATGGCCCACCATCTGGCTCGGCGGATACGGAGCTCTGTCGCGGAGAGCCTTGTACGCCTCGATCACCAGGACAACTTCATTCGTCTTCTTCGGGAGTCCATACTGTTGCTTCAGACTCCCCAAATTATCCAGTGTCCCTTGAAAAACGCAGAACACATCGTCCTTCACTGCAAACGACCTGCAGCAGGTACAGATCATAAAAACAGTAAGATTCTGATGCAGAATGGGATTTTTTCATCACTACTAGTTCAAAAATTCATCATCTACACTAATACCAGTAATATACGGATCAGGCGTTGAATCAATAAATTTCTATTTATATATAAAATTATCCTATTAATTTAGAAAAATTTGAAGAGTTGTGCTTTTTGAAACCTTCAAATTAGTCTTTCTAACAAATTTCATGTAAAGCAAAAAAATCCTGAAAGAATTCGCTTCTAGAAATTATCCGGAGGATTTCCGATTCCTTGTCAGATTGAATCTGGACATGTAAAAGTGGAACTGATTCGGATCTAGATCCAATACCTAGGGCTAAAAGGGGATTCATGGAGGTGGGAATATGCCATGTGGCTGCCATCGGCGCCGATATTGACCGCCACGGACGGGGCATTGGTGGCGAGGAAACTCGCCACCAGGTCGGCGGCACTCGCCTTGGGCGACGGCGAGCGGCTGCCTGCCGCAGACAGTTCTTCCGGCGGCGTCGCCAATGATCCGCTGAAGACGCCCAACATTTTTGCTACCGGATGCGGTTGAGAGTGGAGGAGCCGGCGAGGTTTATAGTGCAGGCCATTACTGTGGCCGCCATTATTCCATTTCTGCTGTCGTCATGGAGGCCTGCCTCCTCCCTCCACATGGCGTTTCCACCAGACGCGCGGCGGGGGTGGACCCCCTGCACATAGTTTCCGCTATCCGGCCTCACAAAATATCCCGTCTTAAAGTCAATTCTCGCTGTCTAGGACCCCATCACTCTCTCTCGGTCTCCTCTCATCGAATCTCTTCCTCTCTCACCCCTTCTCTCTATCTCCTCTCCCACTATCTCCCCTCTCTGAAGTCTAACCCCATCTCTCTCCCACCCGTCCTTTCTCTCTCTAAATCTCTTGATCAATGTAAGCCACGAGTTAAAAGGTTTGATGGCTCTGCAGTTTACTTTGACACTCGAGCTTTGGTTCCATGGCACCCACAGGTTTTGAATGGGGGGTCTCCGGTCTAGCGTGACAATGATCGTTCAGCTTCCCCACAGCCGCATATCAGAAGCAAGTGGAAAGAAATGGCGTCACTGACGCCGATTTGCCGATATGGCGTCCACGTCTCCGGATTTGACCAGGGAGAAAATTCACCAACTCTGAAAGATTAAGGATACAACTGATATATGTTACCTAGCACACCCTTTGTATCTTTTTAAATAATAGATAAAATAATCATACCAAACCTACACGTAATCTGCCCGTCAGCACTTCTAACCAATTGGCTGGAAAGCTGCTCAGGAGAGAGAGAGAGAGGGGCTGGTTATGCAGAGAGGGTCAGAGACAGCTATGCTGACAAGGGTGAAGAGGGCGTATAAGGAGACTAGGAAGAAGCCCCAGAACCGGGGAACACGGAAGCGGCACCAGGTGATGACCAACAGAGAGCCCATGAGGCTGAGCAGTAGAAAAATGAAGGCAACAACGATGCTGGCATGGAAGCGGAGCTTGTAGGGCCGTGGATGGGCCTCTGCCGCGGAGAATGTGAGCCCTGTGCCCAAGCCAACAAGCATGTTGAACATGGGCCCGGCAAAGCAGCCTGCCATCGCCATCGCTGGCCTCCCTGCCCGTGCCACTGCGATGTCTGCCACCAAGTCCCCAGCGGAATTTCCCCATGCAAGTACTGTCAGCCCCAGGACTGCCTGTGACAGCCCCAGAGCTGCCCCCAGCGCCCCCAGGCAGCTCATCAGCTCGCCTGCTGTGGTTGAGATCCACAGCACGCTCATGCAGAAGGCTAGCAGCGTCGGCATCAGCTGCTCCTCTGACGGTGGCTCCGTCTGCCTGAGATACAGTGCAACGGAGAATGGGAGGCTGATGGCGAGCGCCAGGAGGAAAATAGGTAATCCCGTGGTTAGGGGGATGATGGAGCGGAAGCCGAGAAATAGGATTGCAGCAGGGCAGAAGGCAACGTTTGCTGATGAGTAGAATCTGCTCCACTCTGAAGGAGACGTTGAGGGGATAGTTAGCTTTAGAAATGCCGATATAGGGATGTCCCATGCTCCAGCTACCTGGGATCGAGGGGAAGCTTCAACGTGAACAATTTTGATGAAAAAATCATAGGAGCAAGTGTTAGATCCAAAAGGGTTATGGCATTGAATCTCAAACATGAATAGAGACGGACAATGAATTCTAAAACATTGGATAAGACCTCAGCGACTTCCTTAACCTATTACAAATCAAAGACTCAACCCTATTTATAATCCAGTGGATTATCATATCCCCTTTTTTCAAATTACAAATATGCACATCCCATACCTCATCATTGACTTATATCATGCATCCTTACCATGTGAACAACGCAGAACACTTGACTTGAATTCACATGTATTGCCCTATAAAAAGAGTTAGATTCTGAATCCACAAAACTAACCTTTTCAACCCTTCGATCCACGAGAGGTTGTACTTGAATCCATAGGCACTCCAGCACTCTCAAAGAATGAGAACACTCAGAGGAAAGAAAGCAAAATTCTCAAAATGAGAATAACTTCAATTATATCACAAATTTTACAATGGGGCCTTTACAGAGGCCTTTATATAGGCTTAAAAAAATTAAAGGATCATCCAAATGACAAGACCCTTGAAAGTGACAACTTATAATAACTCTCTAACATCGTACATGTGTCAAAAAAAATAATTTAAAAAAAAAAATCAATAAGCTTAAGCTATGGATTGTAGGAAGCTTTAACTGCAAATTTCTTGGAACTGGAAAAGAAGAATAAGCTATGGATTCTGGAAACTATGGGGGCATTCAATGCACCTTTTTGGAACTAATGATTCTCCCCTAGGCTTAGTTGAGCCCATGAAGATAGCCTTTCGGGGCAAACCAGAAAAGCCTCTTAAGCTCTATCATGGCTACATCAATATGTCTGCTTCCCTAAATTAACTTAAATGAATCACCTTACAAGGATTAACCATAGCTTATGTTGAACCATTCGCATAGATACAGACACAGACATTTATATATTCATGTCCGCAATGAAATTACACCCCAACAAGAAGAATTAAAACCCACGAAATGAAGGGAGATTAAAACCCATCACATGTGACGCAATTGATTTTTCTCTGCTCATGTTTAGAATGAAATTAAAACCAATCACATATATTGTATATGACGAATCTGTACACAGGCTCTATTTTTTAGCAATGAAGGAAGATCGCCCGAAATCAGCGATCAGCAGGAACAAGTACTTCCCATTGTCCTTGCATCACCCAAGTTACGCACACTTAACTCTGACCTCTACACGACTCTTCTACTCATTTGAAATATCTAATCCCCTAAATTAACTTAATCAAATCACTTAAACGGGATAAATGATATGTAATAATCAACAATGCACATATATCCCAGCTAGATGCCCACGCGAACGGAAGGGAATGAAAATCTCCAGATTTACCTGCCCAAGGAATCCAAAAAATGGCCCAGCTACATTCACATGCTGCTTCTGCATCTCCTCCTTAAAATTCATCTCAATCTCTGGTTCTCCGGCGTCTCTTCCCTCAGATTTCCCCTCTTCCGCGCCTGAATCCATCCGAAACACGAAGAATACGAAGAACAAGTAGAACATCACAAACCCCAGAGCCTGCCACAAGTAGATCTCCGCGCTAAGGTACACATAGAACATTGCCGAGGCCGCAACCAGGTAAAAGAACACGTCCCTCACAAACGAACCGGGATCGACGGAAAATGGCGCCGCGTAAAGGGCGACGAACCCAACAACGAGCGCGGACACAAAAGCCCCGGCCGAGAGAATTGCTCCAATGGCGGTCCTCGCTTGCCCGCCGCGCACGGCGGCAAGCGATGAGAACACGTCGGGAGCTCCATTGCCCAGAGCGAGAAGCGTCACGGCTCCCATGCTCGGAGATAGCTTGAGATGGCGAGCGAGTTGGGAAACAGTCGGGGAAAAGTGGGCCCCTGCGACTTTGACGAGGAGGAAAAACTGGAAGAGGGTGGCCAGGGAGAGGAAAAGCGGCGAGAAGGGGAAGCGCAGGGAGGCGTAGTCGAGAATGCTGCTGGAGGAAGAAGAGGGGAAAGCCCTTGCCATTCACGTGAGCGGAGATCGGAAGCAAAGATGCTCTCTCCTCATTTGCGAATTCTACGTGAATCGAGAAAAGTGAAGGGAACGGCGACCTGATCATGATGATGATTTTTATCGGTGGGATCGAAGCCCATCGATTAGAGCAGCTATCTAGTCGATGATTAATATAATATGAGCGATCTGATCATCGATTGGGCAGAGTCCGAGAGTATAGCGTCGAACAAGTTGGTGTAACTGTTGAATGCTATGGGATCCTGCTACCCTGAAGAAATATGGGGGAAATTTTTGAATTGGATCGTGCTACCTTGAAATCCGACGGTGTTTTTGGAAATTATTACTGAAGAAATAAAATCTTGAATTTTAAGAGAATAAGAGAAATTCCGAAGTGCTTTTTCTAGCAAACAGAGTTCCTTTTGGGCTAATTTGGGCCCGTGCAAGAAATCTTCATTCGATTTATTACCCAATAGGTAATAAATATTTATATTGAAACTGGTCGTATGAAATGAAAGTTTCATGTACGGTTCAGGAATAGTTGATATAGTTTCGTCGACTATAATTATCTAACAGTTCAAGCACAGTTGATATAGTTGAGGCATAGTCAAAATAAGGGTTTTAAATTAAATTAAACTGGCAAAATTTAAATTAATAAAAAGGTTTAAGCTGGAAAAGTTGTCAAAAATGACCATGATCGGATCGGTAATCGGATCGATATTTTTATGGATTAATTGCGTCTCACTTGTGTGATAAGTGATTGGATCGATGTGTTTGATCACATTGAACTGATATGATAATGTCGATTCAATCACTAGTCGGTATACTCTCGGAGCATTTCCCTCGGTACGATTTAACTATTTGTTATGAATCTCCAATTGATGTAAATGGAGAAAAAATAATGAATGGATTTTATTTTTATTTTGGTCTCTACTTGGTTTTGTGAACACTCCTCATCATAAGATCTAACATTGATGTCTACCATTGGACATGGTTGAGATATCCAATTCAAGGGAAAAAGAAAAATTAAATGGATTTTTTGTATTTTTTCTGAGCTCTTCTTCGCTAAGTGTGCATAACTTTGCACAAGGCACAATGGGTTTCATGTCTTTATCTAGGGCATCATCAAAACTTCCATCCCCAAGTGGTTTAACTAACTTTTCATGACTTTATTTACACCATTTTTTTAAGTTTCAAAAAACTTCAATTTAATGTGAATAAAGAAAAAGAATAATGACTTGGATTTTTCACATTAGTGGCCTTTACTCGTTGAGCATGTTTCATTAAACATGGAGTTTCATGCACATATGTCTTGGGCATATTATACCTAATAGCCCGTTTTTTATAAGGCTAAGAAAGCCCGCTTCGTGATGCCCTTTGAAAGCTTATTAGGCCAAGGAAGAATATACAAGAACTAACATTATTTGCAAAGGATCACCTAGAGACATTAATATATTTTGATATATTATATATTTTCTAGAATCTACAAACTATCTCTACTGAGGTGTATCTAAGCCTAGAAGTTTCTTTTTTCTCTTAAAAATTCTAACGCTTGACACATTTATAGATATCTTTTCATGGGCTTTGTTTGTTGGACTGCCCTTCACTTTTCTATACCTAAATAAGGTCCCTAAAATAACCCTTGAAGACATAATTAAAGTTATTCCCTTTTGAGAGTTTTAGTTTCTTCCCTTTGAGAGTTCTCCTTATTTGAGAGAATTCCAATGTTTTGGATTTAAGTACAACCCCTAATTAATTCAAGTATTGAAGAAATTATTTAGGTTGATTCAAAATCTAGCTCTTCATGTAAGGCAAGGCTTGTAGATTTAAGCCACTATCATGCATTGTTCATGTGCTAAAGATATATCGTTATACCTTTCACCATTTAGTTTGATTGAGCTATCAATCAATTGTTTTAAAGTTTTAACAAATATGAACTTAGTTACGATTCTTAAGTGATGTCTAGTCTAAGAATGTTTTATTATATTCCTATTTAATTGACTTGAAATAAGAATGTCCAAAATAGATTCCTTAGCACTTTTGTAATTCTATGAGTAAAATTTTAGACATTTTGTAATAGTAAATTTCTTTGATGAGTTAGAAGGAAGTAAACATACTTCAACAAACCTACAAGGTCAACGTGTACTACATTTATTGAATCGTTGTCCACATGTTCTTAAACGTTAGGATATACAAATATTTATAATTCAAAAAAATATATTAATTTTAAATTATTATTTAAAAGTGACCATATTTCACCATTTCAAACCTCATTTTAAACTAATATTTAAAAGTGATAATA